>VXBL01000732.1:25725-149420 GCA_013400195.1 Aramus guarauna | reverse complement strand
TTTTTTTTTTTTTTTTTTTTTTTTTTTTTTTTTTTTTTTTTTTTTTTTTTTTTTTTTTTGTGTGTGAGATGATCTACTGAGAACAGCTTCAAATACAACTTCAGCAATTCCATGGATAATGTTCTAGCTAGGATGTTCCCTGTCAACCTCAGCTTCATCAATTCTTGTGTCTTTACATTTATAGTTTCTGTGCCAGATCTGCATAAGGCTGTGTGACTTAAATCCTCATATGAAAAGTAGCACTTGTCTTGACATGTGAAAACTGGGACCCCAGCTATTGCTTCTATAAAAAGAGCTGAAATCTCTGCCAAGAAATACTTTTCTAAAGACTCCTCAGTCTGACTTCAATACTGCAGCTGAGTCCTGCTGAGTCTTGTATAAGCGCGTGCATCATAGCAGGCATACAAAGATCATGCTGTATGTTAGAAAAGCAGTGACAGTTTTGGTGCTGCTGTTCTCAGGAAGACAACTTCAGTGCATCAGTATTGGTCACCTAGCTTGTGTAGCTACAAGTGAATGAAACAGGGCAATGGCAAAGGCTCAAGCACTGCCAAGCATTTTTCTTGCTAGCATACTCTGTGGTGTAGGTTTGATCTGCTCCCAGACAGTTCTCAGGAGTGGCTTGAGTCAACAGCATATGGTAGGATCTGTTCCCAATAGGCACTTTAGACGCTACTGTACTATTTTGAGGATGAAAATAATTCTGGCAAGTGAATAAAAACTGCTCTGTTGCCAGCCTGAGAACCAGAGATTAGTCCCTAGCCCATTTCATTTACTCTTTCCCTTCTCTAGACCAGTGCCAATCTCAAAAGTATGAGGGATTTATTTGGAAGTGATATAGTCTATCTGTGGGGCTTTTTTGAGTCTGGTAGCTGTGTGGTTTATGGAGGACATTACTCTACTCTTGTCCATTTAGTTTGAGACTTATCTAGTGCCTTGGTATCCCTCACAAGCCAAATCATGTTCTTTATCTCAACAGTGCATTCACTGACCAAAGATCCTTCACTGAGAGCATTCTCATATTCACATTTTCATGTAATAGAAGCTGTTTTGAAGTTTAGGTCCATTTAAGCCATGGTGATTTTGACAGTGAACATACAATGTTAGAATCCCTATCCTTATGGTATCTCCTTGGGTCCTATTGGAGCTCCCAAACTATTGCAGGAGATGCATCTTCCACATCTCCTTGGAGAGTCTGTCCATTCCTCCTCCCTGAGATCCAGTCCCTGTTCAGAACCTGAAAGTTATTACAAGATCTGATGCTTTTAAAAACTTGTTTCTCAAACCGTGACTGGAAACAAGCTCAAAGAAATGTGAAAATGTCAGGAAATTCAAATAAAAAGCATAGAGATGTTTAGAAGAGAGTAGAAAGCTACACACACATATTAGGATGTGCTAATAATTTAATCGTTGTAGGAAAATGTTCTCCATCTGATAAACTGAGTATCATTAATGCTATAAAAAGAAACAATATATATCGCTTATACAAGTACGTGGATCATCAGTACATCTGCAGGTACTACGTGGTTGTTAAGAACCTAAGGATGGATATGTCTAATTGTGGTAATGCAAAGAATAAAGTTGCTTAGCCTCTGCAATGTGTCCTAATGCAGAATGCTACTGAGACGTGTAAGCATAGTTAAACAGTGGATTTGGCAGCAAATGTAACAGATCAGGCAGCACACAAACTGTGGCAGTCAGGCAGCCTGAAACAATTAGTCTAAAATCTGTGAAGACGTGGAGGTTTTGAGAGATGAAAAGCAAATTTGTGTCCCTGTATGGACACAAAACAAAAACTGTTGGCCTTACTGTGAATATTATAAGAACTGGCTTGCTGGAGAGCTCACAAAACGATATTGCTGAAGAGAGGCAGTATGAGTTTTGTTTCAAAGACTTGGCTTCAGAGCAAAAGCTGGAACGGAAACTTTTTGTAATTGCCATTTCTAAATCTCACAAGGCAGGAAAGTAGTCATTTTCCCTATTAAATTGCACATTGCTAATCAAGCCCTTGAGGGAATTCAAAGTTAAAAGAAGAGGTAAACAAGACTAAGAAAAACAGAAACAATAATACTAAAGCAAAATGAATAGCTAACTCTGAAGCTGAACAGAAGAAAATTAAGATTAGACAAAATGCAATGGATAATCCCTTCCATTAGTGTGAAAGTGCCAGACTTGTCCAGCTTCTGATATCAATGGGTAATACAAGGTAGGAATGCAAAAACCATGCATGTGCTCATAATTTAGAGAGTGTTTCTGAAGTGATGACAAGGGAAATTCACAAAAATTTGTGCTTCAAAGTTAAACAGCACATTTTGCTTTTGAGTTGCTTCTAATCCAAATCCTGTCCCTGTTGTAACTGCAAAGCTTTTCTCAGCTCCTGTCTTCTGCCCTCAATGCCACGCAAAAGAACTTCATTGCTAGTAGTGTGTTAACATACATTTATGAATTTTAAATGCACTGGGGTTGTTCAAGTGCTCAGTCATCAGGTACGGGAAAATGAAATGATAGAACAGAAACATGCAAACTGCCGTAGTTGTGATGCTTCATTAAGGTTCCTGAAATGAGAATGTTTATGAGAACTTGATTTTGAAGTCCTTATCCATACAGCTGGTTTTTCAGAAGTATTGCCAGGACGAACTGATCTGGTCAGCCAAGCTCTTTTAAGACATAATGAACTATATAGTGTCTTTCTTGCGGCTGTGTCAGCTTCCCTAGGAGTTAATGGGGCTATGTAAACAGGATGTAGATATTGGCATAACTTTGGGTTCCTTATCAGCCCTGTCATGTGCACTACTACTTACAGTCATCAAAACAAACAAACAACAGTTTAGTAGAAGGAAAGCACAGAATGACGATTTGATTTATATCAGAATATTGGCTGCAAATCAAGCAAAATAATAGATGTGCTTAAGTACACAGTAACCCCTGTAGCTGAGAGGCACTTTTATTATGTGCATCTCTTTACAGACACACATGGCTTTCTGGAAAAGTCTTTAACTGAAGTCTATAATTTTATTTTTTTTTTTTCAGCAAAGAGGTGGGTTTTTTTCAAATTCATGAAAACTGATTTTTAAATTAGTTATGAGCTTAAAAAGGATACTTCATCAGATGAGACCTTTTTCATTTTTTTTAAAATCCAAACTGTGGGATAAATGACTATTCTGAGAATTTATAATTTTTTAAAAAATTGCTGTTGGCATGTCAAAATTATGTTTTTCATACAGTGAAATATTTTCATTCAGATACACCAGCAGCATATAATAAGAGTTAGGGTAGAGTAAGTAAGAATATTGCTCTTTTGTCTGTAAGACACCACATTAGGAATCTAGAAGAAGAAAATCAACCAGATGGATAGAGAAGATAACTGGTAACATTTGTTTGCAATACAGTTAAGTCTAAAATCCTTTGCAAAAAACCCCAGAGTGATTTATTTTAATCCCCTAGTAGGAAAGAAAAAAATGGAAATCATGTAGGAAGGTAGTAAGTCATGCTTGAAAATTTGAAATCCAACAGATAAATTCCTCCTCGAAGTAATAAATATGTTAAAAGTAAGTTAACTGAACAAGAAATTCTGTGAAGCTTTAAACTTTCTCTCTGTTCTCTTTCAAACTTGTATTTGAATTTTTTCAGTTTACAGGAGATTGTAATTGCTGTCTCTGAAGACGCAGCCTGAGGCTGGAGCTTTAAGCTAAGATTTTATTTTCTATACATTAGCATTCAGAATGTTGAGGAGAAGAAAAATACCATTTTCAAAGTCTACGTTCAATGCCACCTATGCAATTCCTTTGCTATCCAGTGGTTTGTGTAGTGTTAATTTACTGGCAAATGCTCAATCAAAATCATTACTTTCTTCTACCTGTGCTGGAATTAAGCACTTCAAAAACTTTGAAAACCTAGAACTTATACAACTTTATTCAGTAAGATGAACAAGTAAGTCTTACAGATGTAGAAATACATCAGATCTACTGAGTAAAAAAAATTTTTTTTTTTTTCGATCCTGAGAGGAAAGATATTCTAAGTATACCACTCACTAGTGTCGCCTATTCTGTAAAGCTCACATAACTTTGTTTTCCACTAATATTTTTAAATGATGCATAAGTTACTGCTCTTCAATCATATCCCTGCATTCAATTGCACAAGAACCTCATTCATTAGGTGACTGAGAAAAGCTTTGTACTTCAGACTGTGAAATGATGGTAATTATGTGACAAGGATACAGGAGAAAGTTTGTGTTTGTATCTCTACTTTTTACCTTCTTTGTAGAGCAAATAAATAAAAATTAGAGCCTCATTATATACAAATGAAAAAATTTGAAGCTTTCTGCACTCCAAAGAGGAATGCACTGAAATATCAATAACTCATTTTATATTGCTGAAGTATTAGCCACTACTTATTGAGCATTAAAATAAAACACTTCAAGCAGTTTGTGCTCCATTTCGCAGTCAAAAGATAGCATTCTACATTGGTGATTAATAGCCTGGGATTCAACTATGCAACTTAAAATATATGTATTTAATACAAAATGCTATGATTTGTAATAAGAAAAGGAAATCAACAACAAACACTAAATGAAAAAGCAAAATAAATATATTCTTTTTAATAAGATCTGATGGGAAGAGGTATGTCTAAAACAAGTGCATAAAGCGCAGGAAGCTGGTTCTATGCAACTTACTGGGTTCCAGACCCCTTTCCTTATGTATTTTTCTCTTTATGTTTTATTCACAAATAGTACTTTTCTTTTTTTTTCTTTTTCCCCTCCTGTGAGCATTACTCCATCTGCATAGGGCGAATACGTTGCTTTGTATTGCCATCTTCACTGAGAGTCCTTGGTCTTTTTTTTTTTAATGTCTTTTGTACCATTCTGTTACCTAAGTGAACACTGACACATTTTTGATGGTGAAAGGGACATTGCAATGGAGTAGATTCTTTATCAGATGAAGTGTAAACCAAGAAGAATGCCTTTCCAAAAGAAATCCTCTACCTCATACAATTCATAGGTTTCATGCAGAAATGACTCTGTAAAGCTTTTTGGCTGTGCTGAAACTGGAGCCAGACCCCATCATAATACCATAGTAGTCCCCTGTGAAAGCTGTGAACTTCATTTAATACAAGTCATGGACAGCTTAGCACCTCGACATATCTATGTCTCTTCTGCCCTGTGTTGAATTTGAACTCGTAACCTTGAAATAAAGACCCTGTTGTCAAATGCCTGTATTCTGACCTGTTCAATGACTTGGTAAATTAGGTATTTTACTTTAATTTTTATATGATGCATATAAAACTTTTATATAGAATGCTACAATTTCCAAATATGCCCTGAGGAGTCTAAGAATAATCAAGTGTAAATTGCTTTTAACTTGAAATACCACTAATAACAAAAATACAGATATAATAGAGATTTTAATAGTAACTAGAAACTGTGGTGATTAAAACTGACATGACCTGAATGTCTCTATACAAATGTATTTAAATTCACAATATTTTGCAATACTGCTCTGCCAAAGAATTAAAAACATCCACCAGAGAATGATCCAACTTTTGCAGCTCTTGAATGCTAAGGATTACATTTAAGAAAACTGTGGCAAATGGGATTCTGTATCACATCTGCACCTGCACATATGCTATTGTATGATACTTCAACAGCTCGGGTACAGAAATTTGGCTTCATTCTTATTTGACACTAAGGCACGGTCATATCGTGGTAGTGAGAAATATTTGGATGAGATTAATATATTTGTCACTATTTAGAAGCAGATTAAGAGAAAATGGGAACATACCATAATGAGAATGATGTTGTCACTAGCTTCATTTGATCCAAGGCAGTGAAATGACAATGTGTGTTTCTTTATGAGGCAGTTTTGCCAAGACAGATATTGTAAGGTTAGAATGAATTGTGCAGAAATTTAAGTAGATCGATCTTTGTTTTGAAATGAAATTACTGCTGCTTCTTATAACAGAATCAGGTATCTTGTGCTTCCTTGTTAAAAACAAAGTGGAGTATATAAGATAAATGTTAAAACAAATTAATCATATCTGGTGGAGTAATTTTCCCTTGGAAAATGCTCATTTTACACAATAGAAATTTTTCTCAAGACTTTCAATTCTGTCAAAATTGTCAATGGAAGTCATGCAGTCAGAAGTAACAGCCAAGACCCAGAAATTCAATTTTGCAAAATACATGGAGGTTTGGACATCTGATTCCATTTCAGATCTGATTCAAATGTTTTCATGAAAAAACAACAGAGTATTTGAGAGACAGATTTACATCTTTGTAACATTTGCTGTGGAGCCAGAATCAGTCTCCCATATTTTTAATGAGTGCCCTAATAGCAACTATTGGCTCAGAGAGTCACGCTCAGTCTCTGTCTTCTTCCATCTCCTTCTAAGTTTTTGTAGGATTAAACTTCTTTTGTTTACCCAACTGTAAAAATATAATGTATGATTTTATGTCCTCTAATAGTGTATGAACTCAATCTCCATCTTAAAAAAAAACCCTGTAGGTTGGTTGTCATGTTATTATGATCACCAAAATTATTATTATCATTTTGCTGATGCATTGCCTCTTGGACAAACCATTCCTTATTTTTTTATGGGCTGCAGGAATGTGCTTAAAGTTTAGGCTCCAGCTTTGTATCACTATCCAGATCCTCATTCTTATAATTTGAGGGGGGACTGGGGGTCTGGGTGGATAGAGAAAAGTTTTGTCTCTTAGACATTTTTTAGTCCAAGGCAAACTTTTACTTATTTTATTTACACTTATTTTAATAATATGTTTCTGTCATAAGAAAAATTCTTACTCATATGTGATCCAAAGAAAAAGTTGTCATTTCCTAAGAAAATGATTGCTTTTTCATTTTTTTCTCCCTCCTCTTTCCTAAAAATTTGGAGCCATGTGATAACCATATGAAAATTTCATAGTCCAGTGGATTATGTATTTTTAATAGAATTTTCTTACCAGAAGCTTTACCATTCAATGATATCACTTTCTATAATGTAACTCTCAGAACTGCAGCACTCTGGCTGTGTTCCAATCTATAAAATTGAAGTGGCCACAGTTCACTAATTTTTCTATGTAGGAAATAAAGTTGTGAGAGGTAGATGTGATAAATATTGCTAAGTAATGGATTACACTGTATAAACCAAACAATAATTGTTTTATGGTAGTTATTAAAACATTCTTTAAGCCTATGCCCACAATCAAAGTTGAAATGATTAATATTTTAAAGTGTGCTGAAATTTACCTTTCTAAAGAATTTACCCTTTTAAAGAAATCCCTGCTTATTGATAAAGTACTAGCAGTTTGGTGAAAACATTCTAAAAATAATAAAATATGATAATACAAACCTACTTTAAAGTTAATAACATGAAATAAATGTCTCAAATTATAGCTATAGTGGAAAAGTTTATTCATTGTAAATGCTACAGAAACATGGTTTTTCTTCAGGTTTTTAAATCGGCATTTTCTTCTTCTAAGGAAGAAATACAGGATTTTTTTTTAATAGCTTTCCTTTTAAAGTAGTCATACTATCCATATTTGTTGCTGTATTTCTTCCTTGCATGTTATGTCAGTTTCCCAGAAGAAATGCATTTCCTCTATCATCTGATAATATTTGGAGGTTTTTGAGTAACTGTCATCATCTCAACCATCTCCTGCAGATTTTCTTAGCTATGGCTTGAATTGATTTTAAAGTTGTTCATAGTATTTTCCCCATGTTTTATAGCACTGAGAGTTTAGTATGTGAATAATAACATATGACTTTATTAGAAGAGTGTGTATGGATGCAGACCAGTTGAAACTTGAGGTTCCTTCTGACATCATTCATAGACATTCATGAGCATATAGAAGCAATACGAGAGAGAACATATGGAGGAAGAGCAGCTGACAAACTCTTTGTGAGACTTTTAGTGTAGTTCTCCCTCATGGGTCTTCTCGGTCTGGACATGACCAAGCAGACTTTCTGCAGTCCACAGAGGACACCCACTCAGGGCAGCAGGGCCAAAGCAGCACTTTGGGTGGGATCTTGGCAAATATTCCCTATGTCTTTCTGCAGATGACTGTAAGGTGGGGACAACACTGATGTTCTGGAGATGATAGCACATGATATAAAGAACTAATATTTTTAAATCTGTTAGAGAAGATACAATCCCAGACGAACTTTGTCTCTGTGCAGGCAGGTGATTCGGCATAGGGTGGTTTTAACAGGTTATGAGTGTATATGCATTATTAATTGTACTAAAAAGACTCATTTTAATAACTTGCCACTGTTAGGAATGTCTCACTAATGTTTCAGGGATATTGGCATGGTTCTCCATCGGGACTTTCAGTACAAACTTCACACTAAATACAGTCATACAGAACACGTATTTATCTTTACATTGCAATTACCATAAGAGTGGCAGAAGCTGTGATAAGGCTCACATTCTCAGTTACAAGTACTAATTATTTGATCCCAGACTCAAGTGGCACAGTAATCATCATCAAGCCCAGTAACTAATGATAATAGATGAAAACCTGCTGATCTTCCAGCTGCCAGTGACGATGAGAGAGATATTATGGAGGCAGAGTAGCAATTTCTTTGTTTAAGACTGCATTGGACTATGAATATTATCTTAACAGCTTTTCCCAGCTTTGGTTATGAATAACAATAATAATAATCTTATCTGTATTTAATTTAGGTATCAAAACATCCATGCTTTAAATATACATTATATAAATTATTTCAGTACAAACTCAATAACACAGAGAACTTTTCACATACTGTACAATCAAAAATGAACGCATAGGAAAGTTTGCTATAATATTTTGTGATTTTTTTTTTTAATCTTCAGTTTTCTCAGTAGATATTTGACAACTTAAAATCCCTGGGTTTTATGCTGTCATCTTTATTTGATTAAGAAAAATAATAATGATTCATTTAGTCACATAAATTTCAGAACTTGATGTAGAGACTCAGTTGGTGCTGGCAGGACTCAGTGGCACTGTGGAATTTCAATGACTTTCATAAACTCTGAGTAGAAATTGGAGTTTTCAGCAATTGACATGGGTAGAGGTCTCCACTTGGGAATTTTGAAAATATGTATTTAATAGTGTGTCATCACTCGAATTACATTAAAAAATAGTGTTGAAACGTAGTGGAATCTTTTGTTTTGGAATATTGATCTTCTGTCATCCTAAAATTGGATTGAGATAGAAACATAGATTTTGATCTGGAAGAAAATTATAATTTTTTAAAATCATGATGTTTTATTGTCCATAGTTGTATGATAGCAGAACCACCAATTGCAGTTACTGAAACAGAAGCAGAAATTGGGGCATTACAAAGAAATGTGAACCTTTGGAAAAAGGTACATGTGAATATATCTCCATAGAGCTGAGCTTTGACTGCACGGAGGAGGCCTAAGCAATGGCTTAGGTAAAAGTATATTTTTGGCTGGGTTCCTGTACAAAGACCGCTGTATCTAACTGAATTCTTGATAAATGGAGAGTAGACCTTTTCTTTCTCCCATTCTCTGCAGTGGAATTCCTTAGTACTCTGGCAAATTATTAGGCTTTATCCTGAGAGTTAATTTTTGATTATTTGTAATTTTTAACTACGCAAGTCATGAGCTGGAGTATTGTTTAAAGACAGCCAGAAGTTTTATTTGAGTTAATATATTATCAGTTGAAAGGATTGTCTTTTGCAGCACAGAAGCTGGAAAGCAGTGCCATCATCCAGGCTGAATGTTGTCTTACCAGTAGAAAATTCATACAATCCTTATTCAGCTTTGGAAATCCCTGAGTTGAAAACAAATGGAGATTTGAAGAGTGAAAGGGAAGTATTGTATATGCTTGCTCTATTACATTTCTCCATCTGCTGTTTACAGCCACTGTTGAAAACAGGTTTTCTAGGATAGATGGCCCTTTGGCCAGCTGACTTTATATTCTTATTTAAAGAAAGACAAGGGCAGTATATACCAGAATATGAGATTTTGAGGCTGATTCCTAATGTTTATATTAAGCACTAGCCCAGCCTATTTCTAAGACAAAAATAAACCTATAAAACTATTCACTGATCTGCAGATGGAAAATTCTAATTGTTTTTGACATGAATTATTATTTTTGAAAATGATGTACCACATTTTTGCCACGTTGAGACTGAAGTGAGAAAAAACATTGGACCATAAGTTATATCAACTGATGAATAATTTTTTTTTTAATGGACAAAAGGAGGGAGCAAGAGCAGCAACAAATCTTCTACACCTGTAACCATCCTCCTCAGGGCCTTCCAGGATTCTTCATTTCTTTTGAACTTAGACACCTGTTCTTTTTCAGAGTTGCCTCTATATGCCTACAGGATCTGCTGTATTATTAAAGGTCTTATTTAGTCTTACTTTATAAGGGTTGTTTTAACCTGGCAATTGTGAAAGGTTGTTTTAACCTGGCAATCTCAAAACACTTTAGAGGAAGATTTTATATCTCCATTATATGAAAGCCGTAGCAATTGAAAACAGCTATCTAGTGTCGCTGTTAAATGCTTGCTGGATCATACTGTTGTCTTTGTGCATACAACCTTGCTGGGTTGACCAAAGAGAGTACTCAATAGAATGTATGGATAATAAGGGCAGTTTATAATAATAAGTTAACACTTTTAATATGCTATTTAATTATCTTAATAAGAAGAAATAACTGATTAAAGAATGTGCTACCTAAGTGCCAGGGCTCCCTGGGGGCTGGGGGTGTCAGTGGCTCCCCATAGTGGGGTGGTGGGGCAGGGCCCCACAGCCAGGGCCCGTCCCACCCCTTAGGCAGGATCAGGCAGCCGGGGGCAGCGGGGCAGTCCCAGCCCCGGGCGTCAAGCACCTCCCGGGGAAGGGCTGAAGACAGGCTGGGACATGGGCCTGTGAGTAGGCCTGGCTTGGTGGGGCCCATGGCTGGGTCTCAGCTCCCAGGGCTGTGGGAGCTGGAGACCAGCCCTGCTGCAGCGCTGCTGCTGGGGCAGGGGCTGGCGGCCCCAGGGACTGATCTGGGGTCACGGGCTGTGGGGAGCCCCGGGGGGATGGGCAGGGACAGTCTGGGCTGGTGGTGCCCTCAGGGCCCTGACTCAAATACGCAGATGTATAGATTTAATTGATGAATTTAAAACTCTCAGAAAGACCCCTAACATGTCTCTTAATTAATATCATAAAATGCAGTCCTGGATATTCAAATACATATTTTTTCCCTTTGCACTTAATTGAACTTGCCACTACTAATACAGGGACAAGTTTCAGTACACTGTTTTATCACCAGCCAGATATTATTCCAGTGAACAGTCTTTGAAGGAGAGGATGGCTGTGGAACTACTTGTAAAATGAGCTGGAAAGCTGAAGTAGCTGCCAAATTCCTTATACATTTCCTGAAAATGTTTGCTTGGCATTATTTGAATCATTGACTGGAGTTAAGAGTAGGAGATGCTGTTGATGAGGCATGCGTCAATCATTTTCACATTTTAATAGCCTCCATATTCATTCCACTGTTCTCATGCAAAACATGAAGAGAATTAGCATTTTGTCATGAGCCTCTATCAGTTCAGTGCTTAACAGTTGGCATCAAGTTATGTGCCAGATGGGTGGTTTTAACTTTTAGAACAGGAATGGCTATTTGGATAAACTACCCTGCATTGCATAAACACGGCCCGGAAACATCAGAGGACTTGAGTTGTAAAAAGGTTGAAATACATACCTGGGACAAGAAAAATAATACATTGAAAAACACACACAATGGACTGTTTTATGGAATGTTTGAGATCTGCCAACACATTACGTTTCATATGACTGTCCCTACAGCAATGAGAGTTTGGTCTAATCCTGAAGCTGTTTATAAAAGGAGAGACCATAAATGGCTTAAAAAAAAAATTTTTTTTCAGAAAAAACCCTGGGTTTATGGCCTTTCTTTTTCCACATGTTTCTATCTTTTGATCTAGGCCATGTTGAAACAAATGCCAAAACATCTTTTGACTTTGATGAGATAGTACTTTCACTTATATTGCGCTTTTGGAATATAATGAATACTCTAAGAGACAGAGCCTAGAATGTAGTATTTAAAAAGCCCTGATCCGAGAGCACAGCTATTTATCTTGAAGAAATTTATGTAGAGCTTCCTTGATTTTATCTATTATTGTAATGCAGGTTGCCCTCTGTTGATTTTCACACTTTATGAAATGTATATCCGTTTATTGCAAATGTAAAAGCTAATAAAATTGTAATTATAAATTCTTCCTTCCATACAGTTGCAAGAGTTTGTCTGTGATCAATTTTTTTCTTCTTTGTGTGATCACTCAAGTACTGAAAATCCCCGAAGGAGACACGTAGCACTATCTCTTCTGTAATTATAGAAAGGATTTTTAAAAACAGAATGAGGTTGTGGAAAATGTTTTTGAAGAGTTGTGGAGGCAAAGAGGAAAATTATTTCATGATGGAACATGAAGAACAAATTGAAAGGTTTATATGAAAGGGTAGGTGCAGTCCTGAAATTAGAGATATAAGCATTAGATGTGCAGCTGCAGATGATGATTGTATTGATATTCCTTTAGACATAACTAAAGAAAATGTCAATGACTGTGCTTGTGTAATATATTTGTATTGCATTTAAATAATTTCATGGTTCAAAGTTTTTGCTGGTCTACTGCAGAGAATAGGAAAAAATGTGTTGCACTTTTATGTGTGATGCAGATTCTGGGTGTTTTTCATCTTCTTTTGGCCACAGACAGAGATGGGATACTGGTTAAGAAAGCCTTAGTGGCTCTCTGGAACCTCTCAGGGGAAATGCTTGTTTGGTGTGTCTTGTTAGGCACTTAAAACCATGACTAAAATGAAGAAGAAGTTTTCATAAATTGAAGAGATTTTCTGATCTTCATTTGTAGCATTAAGTCATCTGAATGACTCAGCTTTCTGTGCCTGATAAATTCCCTTCCAGTGCAAACATAGAACAAATGTATTTTCCATTATTTCTTGGTACTCCATTTTTTTTAATTTATAAATTTCAGTACTTATGTTTCAAGTTTGTTTGTGGAGTAATGCATTGGGGAAGAGTTCTCACTTGTCGAGTGTGAAGGGCAAAGAATGATTTTTCTTGTGTACCCTTCTGGATAAATATATATTATATGGTAGTCTGTTATGGTAAGGGACTGTATTTAATAATCAAGTAGTGCCAGATAGCATATAAGCCAATAGTGCCAAATAAATCAGTAGGAAGTTTTAAATTTCTTGCAACTATTCAGTCAGCCTAATCTAAGTGACACTGAATATGTAGAAGTACTTCACCAATTTTGTTGATAGATTTTTCAGTAGAGTAGTAACCGTGCCTGAAGGAGTCTGGTAAAATATATTGAAATTACACAGCATAATCACATCTGTGAAATTCTTGAAAAAATAAAACTTCCCAGAGAGCAGTTGTCAACCTTATACTATCCCTTGGCATATTTTGAAAAAGGCTTCAACCTGATGAATAATATTCACGGTACAAGTTATGCTTCTTTGCAACTTGTGAGCTTGTCATCTTTGATTCTCATAAAATGTGTTGGTTCTCCACTGGAAATATTCTCACCATGGTTTTCTGTCCACTGATAACTTAACAGCATATCTGCAGTTTAAATTCCCTTAAGATGATGTGAATCATCGGTGTAAATCTATCAGGGAAGCTCTTGTGATTCTTTTTGTCATCTTTAGTCTTTGTATCCATCAATTTTTTAAAAGATTTTCAGCAAAATTGAATGTAAATGTATTCTGGTGATATGAATATTTGTCTCCTCTCAGAAACTGTAGAAGCATAACCTGTGGCAGTGCAAACTTTTTTCCACTGTTATTTGAAGACCAAACAATAGAGTTATTATTGTGATCCAACTGATTCTTTTCCTTCTTTGTAGAAAAAATATATATATATATCTCCAGGTTCAGTGAAGAAATGCATAAAATATTTATAATTCAAACATGTGTACTCAATTAATCTGGCTATTGAATACAAATCTGTCATAGGAAAAACAAATAAATATGTCAAAATGAAATCATAATTTAATCTACATACAAGAAGTAAATGTGGAAAAATAAGCCAGCCATGGTAATAATTTAATTTTTTGAAGTTTTGCAGAATAATCAGACTCAGGATATATATTACATTCCAAAAAGTCTTTCTCTTGTTCTTTAATGAAGCCTACCTGTATGTATTTTTTGCCATGCTGATTGATATGATAAGTAAGGCTAAATGAATGCCCAATTATCATAAATAGGCTCCAAGTATAATTCAAAACTTGTATGAGAGTCTTTGAACAATTATTAGAGCCAAGTAGTGAATGGCTTTTCATGGCAACAGAAAGAAAATGAACAAAATGCAAATGAAATCTACAGAGCTCTTGGGTTTTGTTTAAAACAAAATATTTGTAAAAGTAAATTCAATAAAAATCACTAATTAATTATGAATTGGAAACCCACTGTGGAATATGCAGTTTTTCATATTAACAAAATCAAAGATACTATATCACAAAATGTACTTTGTTCCTTCTTTTGACAAGTTACTTTAATTTTAATTATATTTACTTCACTAAATCACAGTAAATGTGCTCTAGAGTATCCTGAAGATACTTTACTGAAGATTTAAGGTCTACTCCAGTTCATGCTGAAATCTGTAAGAATAGGAATTATTCCTCATATTCTGAGTCCACAAAGAATTCATAGGTATTGCTTTGCAAATGTTACTATGTTTATTGCTGACACTGAGGTTGGCTAAAAGGTGGTTGAAAAAGATTTACCTAAACCTATTTATGCAGTGAAGTGTCTGAAGGCCTTTTAAACTCAACAGCTCTCACCCACTCAGCAACTACTCCCCACTCCAGGTTTTTATTGGCTTATAACTAAGCTTAACTTTTTAAATTAGGAAAACTCAAGGTGATTAGATAAAAAGGAATAGAAATAAAAGCAGTTTATAAATGTCTTTGCTCTTTCCACATTGTGTCCTACTGTATGGGTTCAATTTAGTGCCAGCCAACTCAGTTTCTGAGGTACAAAAAAATGGGTTTTCCTCCATCACTTGTAAAGCTTTTCAACTCCCTTCTCTTAGCAGTCTCTTTCCTTTGCTGGATCCTTGTTTTTCTCTTAATCTTTCCTGTCCCTGACACACCTTAGAGTCTAGTCTCTTCAAGGTTTACTCCTGGAGTTTACCTAGTTCCCCTCCAAGCAAGAGCATTCTTCTTACTTATCTGACGCGGATCACCAGTCTCAACCTGGGCTAAGCTAAGCAGATACCTGAATGGTTTTGAGATTTGCATCGAGTTGTGGCATGAATATTTTCTATACGATGTGTCTAAGAGGTCTTTCTTTCACTAACCTCCTGCTCAGCTGTAGCTGTGCAATTGCTTCTGAAGCCATTCTGTAAACTGGATTGGTGAGATGATGAAAAGGTCTTTGCAAAAAATGAGTGGTTTAGTCTGGACCATTCTGGTCATGCTGTCGCAGTGGAGGATGGGCAAACTGTCCCACAGCTGAATGAGTGGCTATTTGCATGATGGCCAAGACCTATGCAGAAAATAGTTGTGTAACTGGAGTATAAGGATTCTGGACAGTTTAGAGGAAAAAACCTGGACGATACTTGGCTGATCAAAAAAGCTATTGTAGACCCGTAAAGAGTTAAGTCTCCAAGGAGACCCTAAACAGAGAGGTACGTATCAGCCATGACTTTCAACACAGCCAACCACCAGGCAGAGCTGTAAGTGCAGCTGTTTTTCTTGACTGTAGACCTGCTTATAGTAGATATAAGCAGGAACATTTCCAGTAAGCATCATGTGCTGTTTTACACTTTGGATGTGTAGGGAAATTCAAGGTACTTTGCTGCCAGTGCCGTGCTTGATTCAGTGAACTTCTATGTCTGCTGAGCTTGCTTTCTTCCTCAACAAGTTCAGAATTGGTTCTTTATTGGATACTTTAACCTCTGAAGATGTTATTTCTGTGGTGTGAAATCCCACATGTGATCATAATTTCCAGAACTACTCACCCTCCTGTACTACCTGACTCTCTCATCACATTATGACTGTGTCTTCTGACCCCACAACACACGTAGTTTGCAAAAAATCAGTATACAGGCACCTTCCAAAATTAATAAAACCTGTAAATTATTCCCAGCTATTTTTAATCAGTTCCTCAGCATTTTTAATCCAGTTTCAAACTAGTTATGACCAACATTTATTTATTTTTCAGTGCACATTATACTGATCTACATATGTTGTAAAATAGATTCTATGGCAAATGGAGTTCATTTTTGGCAAAGGTACTGCAAAAATCATACTGTTTTCTTGGGGCTGAATTTATGGAATATCTTCCTTTTTACCTTCTGCATCTCCAGAGAAAATAACATTTCTTAAACAATAACCTTGCTCAACCTCCCTGTCACCTTTCTGAACAAGACTTTTCTTAGTCTCTTAAACAGTAGCTAAAGGTAGCATCTTCCAGTTTAAGGCTAGCCTGTAGCCTGCCAAAGTACGAAGGAGATACTGATCTGCCCTCTGTTATCCCATACACCATTGCTGTAATAAGGGTCTTGGAGAAAGCAGAAATAGGTGGACACATCTACTGCTTAAAAGAAACTTCTCCATTTACTGTGATTTAGGGTGCTTACTTTGCTATCCTTACAAATGTGCTTATGTACACACAAGTCTTACTCACCTGACAATCTGTTGTGCTTCAGCAGAGCTCCAGTCATGGTTCCTAAATCTAGTGCCACGGAGACAATGGCTGATGTCTCAAATGAGGGCATTTGTTAAGAGAGGAACATCATTATTTTTCAAGCTCCTTACTGCCATTTTTCCTTTTCATAATGGCTGAGGTTGTTTTATATCAAAGAAAAGTCATATGGTTTGGAGAGCTATTTTTAATCGCTTGAAGTTTTGAGTAGTAGGGACCTCAGGCAAGAACAATTCTCACTGTTAAGTAGGAGATTAGAGCTGAGGTCTAAGATTTGCATAATGTAAAAGGTGTACATCATTGTAAGTATCATTAATATTTTTGAGTCCTTAGGCAATTAATAAAAGGACAACTTTAGAATTTGCCTTTGGGTGATATCTTTTAACATAGCAGCATATCAAAATATTATTTCTTTAATTATATTTGACTTATATTTCCTAGCTATTTGTTTTGTTTTGTTTCCTGAAAGGAATTATCAAACCATCTAAGTAGATTTTAGTGGCAAGGCTAATGCTTCCATAAAGGACTTATAATAAATAATAAATAATTTTTCTAATCTTCAGTATCACGAGGCAGATAATATATAAATCTTTATTTTTCTCTTTCAAAAGCATATAAGATTCTGAGGCAGCCTCTGAAGCAACAGATTATTGCTGGCACTTCACTCTGACCCTCAGTATGACCCTTGATGAAAGGAATCTTTATGTCTTTGTATCTTAGTGAGCTCCAGCTGGTGGTTTCCTTGGATCTTGCAGACCAAATTCACCAATTTCTATTTGATTTTTGTTTTTAAAATTAAAATAAAGAAACCTCAAACTTCTTTTCTTAAATAATGAGACAATGGCCCTAACATTGCAAAAGACTTGTAAATCTGCCCACAGATTTGCCCAGGCAAATGGGGCATGTGGGAGCACTTGGTTTTCTGTGATGGTTAAGTGTGAAGTGGAGAGACAAGGAAGGAGCTGAGGCATGAGTGGAATATCATTTCCTCTACATCAGCTGGTATGATAAAAGTCAAGTGAGTCAATTTTATGCATAGATTGGAATTTTCCTTGGTTGCATGGTTGAAATCATAATGCATGATCATTGTGGAATTAAACATTGTGATTTCTAAAGCATTCATGCCTTGCACAGACGTGCTGTGAAATAAGCTAAAATGTATGGAATATGGCATATTAAAGTCATAAATGATGTTTCATGCTAATGCTAAAGAAACACACTATCATGGAAACCAAAATAGACAGTTTAGGGTTCACTTTAGTATGTCCTGGGAATGAGAACCTAAACATCTTCATTGTTACTCCAGGTCTTGATCAAAGATTGGACTGAACTTCTGCCATATTGGAGGGAGGAAGAATTTTGCTTTATTGTAATGTATGTTATAATCTTTATTTATGTAGTTGTGGTTCAGTCTTCAACCAACGTCATCTCTTGATTCAAACTATTGTCACTAATCTGTAGAGCAGACAGAAAAGAGGAGACCTGAAAGTTATGATGATTAAGGTTTTTGTAACATCTTTGAGAACCTGTTTCTACATCCTGGCTCAATTCTAGGTACTGTAATTGTGCTCTGTTGACTTCAGTTTTCTGTGGTTATAGCTGGATTAGGTTTTGTCCTTTTTTTTCCTGACCTGCTGAGTCTGTCACAACAGTTGCCGGATTACAGCCAAGGTTTCACAGTATTTTGATGGTTCAAAGAAGTGAGTGGTACATATAGTGTATGTATATTCTGACTTTAGATAGCTGGGAAAGTCTCCCAGTGAGAGCACGCAGAGATGTATGTCTCTTATCAGTGCATGACTCATAATTGTAGTTTTTGAGACTGAAGGACAGGAGAGACTCTAATCAGCCTCTCTCGGACTACTGTTTGGCTTTTCTCTTCCATCAGACATCTCCTGAAATAGGGATGAATAGTTCTATAATGTTTACAGTATGTGAATAGTGATCTATATAGATATCTGTAGATGTATGTGTTTTTGATAAGCACATTTTTTGATAAGTTCAGGATCCTGTTGTGATAATGGCACTGCAGCCTAGAAAAAACAAATATATGTGAGATATTTTGCACCACAAGATTTTGGAAAGGTAGAAGAAAGTGTGGAACAGAGATTCAAAGCCAGGAGGTGAGCTCATTCACATGCCACTAGCGTTCTTTCACATTTCACCCTCTCATTTATCTTCCACCCTGCGTGGCTCAGGAGGAGCCATGTTGACCAAGTTGCCTCTGCTTGAAACTACCGGTACTCATAAATGAGAGGATCCTGTCATGTTAGAGAATGAGTGGAACAGCCTGTGGATTCCTAATTAAATTGTGCCCAGAGATGCTAGAGAATTGTTACAGTTTAGCCAGGAAGGTACCTGCACTAACTTTAAAGTGTTTCAGATGGGACTACTAGTATAGCTGTGGCAGCATGGGTGGAGCTTAGTGTGGGGACTAAGTTGCTTCTAAGGCCATCGGTAAGAACATACACCGTAAATGAGAGCACATGCTATAGAGTCAGAGCCTTCTGCTCTTTTGCAGGGACAAGGAGACCTCCAGATAGAGGAAAGCCCTTTGGATGATTTTGTCTCACAGTGTTAAAGCACTATGTGTTAGTATAATTACGTGTATGGGGAGCAAATTGAGGGTAGGTACTGTCTTCTGCTGCTGAATCACACTGAGGGCAAATGTCAGGGGATTATGCCAGGAGTGTGGAAATGTTTTTCATTTACAAAGATCTGTGTATGTGTTGCTCTTACATAAACTCATTTAATTCCAAGAAAACAGTTAAAAATATTGGGGTATGGGTGATACTGAATGATTCAGGAAGTAGATAGTAAAGATATGAGTCCTGTCTAATCAGTCCATTGTTGATAGGGACAAAAATACTACTATGGTTTCTCAGACAGGGAGAGTCTTGAGTTATAACAAAAATTAAGTTCCAGAATTATATTCTTGTTTCTTTGTTTTGATACCAGCTGTAAGTTGCTGGTATCTTATGGTTCTTAAAATTTGTAACCAGATCCTAGCATATAACTCCAAATTAAGATAATTGCATATCATGTGATGTTGAAAAATCTAGTGATTTTATTGCTGTATTAGCCTTTCTTTTTAATTCCGTGATTTAACTACAGCTAACAAAAACATCAAATGTATCGCAAGTAGGAGACGTTCCATTACTATACTGTTTCTTCTATCAGTGGGCAGTGGACAATATATGCTGGTTTAAGCAGCAGTAGTGTAATTGCTGCCATCAGGTTGTTCTCTGATCTTTACAAAATTGTAAACCTACTTAAAGGATGTGTATTAAGCCCCATTATTCAGTTTAATGGAAGAAGCTACATAAAGCTGTTTTCTGTGGTGGGGTTGGTGAAAGATTCCTGTCCAGTGCAGTGACCACATATCCATGGCTGACCTGCTCAGAAGCTAAGCCAGATGGATCAAGAAGTTGCAAACTCGAGAGAGGTTGCTTGGCAGGTTGCATGAATGGAAGAGAAAGCTGGGTAGCATATGTGTAAGAAACAGCAGTTAAATGCCTTGGCTGAACTAGTCTAGCTTGGTGTCACCAAATGGGACCCAGCCAATTCCCTTCACCTCGTTTTCCCCACTGTTTTCCCTCCTTGTAGCCACATGCTGCCACTGCTTACCTGCTGAGCAAGTGGAACTCGTCTGTGATCTGGTGTAATACTCTAATCCAGCAAACATGACTCCTTTTATTGTCAGGTTTGTTTTCTGCTGCTTTCTTCTTTATGTGTCCTCAGCACGGAGTCCAGAGAGGATCACAGCAGTGCAAGGGAGGGTGCAGATGGGCTGAAAGGACCCATAGAGGCATCTGTTGATAAGAATTGCTCCTGAAATATGTTGGACTCATCATTCAGAAAATCAGGGCTATGACTCATGAGATTTTTGTTTGTTAGCATTACTAAACCAAATTACAACAGTTTGGTCATATTGAGAGATCATGAGAATGGTAATTGCTGTCAATCAGGAAGCTAGAAAAGTGCTGCTGTGTAGCACTGACTAGAGAAAACTTCAAACTCTGACACTTTTATAGAGGCATCTATCTATTCAATTTTTTGATGGTAATTACCAGCATTATGGGAAATTATAAAATATTAAAATGTTTCTGGCTTTATTAAGAAAGATATGTAATCCTGAAAAAGGTTACATGAGCTTTTATTGCTCATATATATAACAGGTACACGCACACTCCATCTTTAGAAGCAATCTTTCCTTTTAAAGAAAAACTGTTCATCAAATTATTTGTATCTTTTCTTCCTAATAGCTTAGCTGGAATTTCTGGAGATCTGTTTTTGAAGATCTGGATTTTCAGACAATCCCATAAAAGTAACTGAAGCAAATACTAGTGTAAATCTAATGTGAGTAAGATTAAAAGGAGCCTTTCATTGTTACAGTCTGGCTGCTAGCTTCTTTACAAAGTGGTTCTTAAGACATGGAACCAATTAATGTAAGAACCATTAGTTTTCTCTGTCTTTCTCTTGTTAAGCTTTATGGTTTGAATGACTTTTCAACTTATTCTGCATTTGGTATTTCTACCTTATGCAATCAAGTCATAAATCAGTTTATCAGAGTTCAACAGATTGAGCTCCTTGTTTTAAGTTGTGACTAATTTTTTCCACCAGCTGAATCTTTTTTATACCTCTCTTCTGCATCCTTCCTATATTTCGATATCATAAAAATAATTGAGATTAAAGCTGCAGACATCAGATACAATTGTGCATTCATTCACATGCTGTTGATTAAAAAGTGTTACAAAGCATCAGGCTTAGTACCGTTGACTGTGGAGAAATTCTTAGAAGAGTGCCATTTGATTATGAATCCTCACAGCAACATTTCATTGCCATAAATCAACTAGGTGGTAGTTCCATGAAATGGAGGCTTCAGTGGCAATTTTAGTTCCTAGGAATGCACCTTTTCACCTTCAGTCTCTCATTCCTACCTTTGCCGTGCTGCTCCATGCCTTTCATTAAGGTTTATGTAACTAGCACTGAACTGGAGAGAGAAGCGTGGAAGAGTTTAAAAATGAGGGGGAAGGTGTTATTTCAGATGTAGATTAAGTCTCTCATCCTGCTCACAGGGCAGCTCCGCGGGCTGTGCTTGAACAGCAGCTGGGATGCTGGAACAGCTCTTCAACAGGCTGAGGGTGAGGAGAGACAACTCCTTAAGTGAGCATTGCTGGCAAAGGGAGTTATCTTTCTCAACCAAGCTGCTCATCTCCATGTTAAAAAATGAAATGTTTTCTTTGCCAAGACCTACTTTTCCATAAAGTCTTTTTGACCCAAATGAATAGTACATAGATTTTAAAAGCTTTAATTTAAAGTACATCCTTTGTAAACTTTTGAATTGCTTTTTCTCCAGATTGACGTCCAGTTACCTGTCTTATACTGGAGCAAGCAGGTTACCTTGCTTGCTCATTACTCCTTACAAAATAGAGTGTCTCATGCCGTGGTGGGTTGACCTTGGCTGGATGCCAGGTTCCCACCAAGCTGCTCTATCACTCCCCTCCTCAGCTGGACAGGAAGAGGAGAAAATAAGGTGGGGAAAAAACTTGTGGGTCAAGATAAGGTCAGTTTAATAAAGCAAAAGCAAAGGTCATACACGGAAGCAAAGGAAAAACAAAACATTCTCTACTTCCCATTAGCAGGCGATGTCCAGCCACTTCCTGGGAAGCAGGGCGTCAGTATGTCTAGCAGTTGATCCAGAAGACAAATATCATAAATAAGGAATGCCCCTCCCCTCCTTCCTCCTCCTTCCTCTCAGCTTTTATTGCTAAGCAGACATCATATGGTACGGAATATCTCTTTGGTCAGCTGGGGTCAGCTGTCCTGGCTGTGTCCCCTCCCCAGACCTTGCCTAGCCCCAGCCTGCTGGTGCGAAGGGAGATGTTGGACAGAGACAGCCCTGGTGCTGTGCCAGCCCTGCTCAGCAGTAGCCGCAACCCTGGTGTGTTATCAACACCTCGCTGGCTACCAATACACAGCACTAGGAGGGGTGCCATGAGGAAAATTAATGCCATCCCAGCCAGACCCAAGACACACATTTAAGCACAGATTAACATAAGGAAGTCAGAGATCTTCACTGTCTATTTCATTAGAACCCTTGAACCAGCACTACTCAAATCTTTTCATATTTTAAACTGCTTATGGATGTTTTAGCATCCCCCTTAGTTGCTAATAGGATGGAAATTACTTCTTCATCCTTCAGTCTTCTCTATAAATGGAGAGAAAAAATATTTTGTGCACTTCTTTTGCATTATTAGTATTTTCTCTTTCTGTATCTATAAGTGGGCTTATGTTAACTCTTCAAATTCCTTTTTTTATTCCAAAATACTTTTTAAAGCCCTGCTTAGTTCCCCATTAAATAAATTTAATTTTATAACTTTGGCATCTCTTATTACTTTTTACATCAATATTAAGTTCTATTTGGTTTTTTTTTTCCCACTTCTTTTTCAAGTCCTGTTGTCATTTCACCACTGAACAAGGTGGTGAAATATTTTAAACAAAGTGAGTATTCTTCTTGACTGTAGAATCCTTTGATAAACTTTTGTTGAAAGAATACTAGTGGTAAAGCTTTTGTAAAACACACAGAACTGTTGCTATACATGAAAGCCATACTAGTTTGCTACTGCATGACAGATACATTAATTTAATATTTACTAATTAACCTTGCAG
The DNA here is from genome assembly GCA_013400195.1 of Aramus guarauna. Lineage (NCBI taxonomy): Eukaryota > Metazoa > Chordata > Aves > Gruiformes > Aramidae > Aramus > Aramus guarauna. The sequence continues at coordinate 126,062 of VXBL01000732.1, read as the reverse complement.
TGTGTGCAGCTAAAAATCTCTTCTTATTTATCTTTGGACATAGAGGATATCAAATATATTAGATCAGAAATCAGACGAGGTATCAAGGTAATTTTTTAGTGAATACACTTTCACAGTCTAAATTGTGGCAGTAGCATCATGCATCTATAAAGTATGCTTACATGCACAAAATGTGCAAAATGTGTATGAATAGTATATGAATTAGATTCCAAATACTTTAAAAAAATAAATAATTAATTATTCCATCAAATTCTATAACTTAGCAGATTCTGGGCTAGAACACAGATGTGGAAATAGAAATTATTTCCTCATTTCTCATATCCTCTTCATGGCTGTATCAGTCTCAGAGCAGATTTGACTGAGAAACAGGCTGCTTTGGCCAATCATTTTCAATACTCTGTTTCAAGAATTCCCTTTCTGATATATTTGCCAGCCCAGTTTGTAGTAAGAATTTATTAAGGGGAAGTACATTTTGATCTAATATCTTCATGTTGTATTCAGTTATATTTAGTCTGATTATAAATGGGAGAAATAATATATTGAAATAAAAAATATTATATGTCACTAATATAGTCCTGAATATAGCTGAGAGGAACATATTAATTGGTCCAGGAACTGAAAATTGCTCTGTTGGTGCTATAAATTTACTTGATTTTTCTTGAACAGTCGATTAAACATTTAGGTATTTGATTTACATCATAAACTGGAAAAGTTCATAGAGCTCTTAGGTACCTGTATCTCTACATAAATTGTACACAAAAACTATTTCAACTAGGACAAGTGCTAACTTACATTGTCCACGTTGCTGTGGCATTTGGTAGGTAGAAGTACATGTATCCTTGTCTTCATCAACAAATATCCGTGTTAGGTTGCATTCCTCTTTGTGGATCCTCTTAGAACATGCAGAGCAGAAGATAATCAGTCTTGAAGTGTAAGGAAAACCAAAGAACACTAATTAAGAAGGATGTCTTTCGCTTCCTCAAAAAAAAAAGAAAAGAGAAAATCAGATGCAGGGGATGACTTGACTAAGGCTACACTTACACAAACCCTTTAAATATGAATGTGAACAAACTTCAGGATGCCTAAAATACAGATCCAATCCACACTGAAAAAAACTCTAAGGAGGTCAGCAAGTTATGCAGATTTGACGTGATACTATATATTAGAACTGCAGGAATAAAGGAAGATGGCAAAATTCAGATCTTCAGCAGTGAAAAGATGAAATGGGAAGCAGATGAGCCATGAACAAAATAAAGGAAAGAATACTGGGGAAAGAAATCTGTAAATTAAGGAAGAATGGAAATGCCATTTCCAAAGAGGAGAAGCAGAATTTTTTGTATGTTTACATAAAGATTCGACTGGGTAGGTCTACGCTATTGATACAGAGAGGAGAAGGTATTGAGTCCAAGACCAGGTGGTGAGGATTGGCTTAGATCAGCGATGCTGATGTGTCATGGTAAAAACCTGGGTGCTTCCACACTGTATACCACTTAGCTTGAACATCTGCCTATGGACTTTCCATTTTGTCATGTCTCTTTCTGTTTTGTGCCCTCATTTCCCATTTCAACTACAGACTTATAAAGCTTTATCTCTTACTGCATTTTCTCATGAAACTATGAACTTTGTGAGTTTTCCTTTTTTTTTTTTTTAACATCTCTATCAATTTGTTGTGACATCTATTTATGATCTGTTGGATGTTATTTACTACTTTTTAATATTACATCCTCTTTTCATCTACACAGTAGCATTTATAATTCTTTAAACTTTACTTATTTAAAAAAGCCCTCAGTGTTTTCTCAACAAATCTGCTCCTTGGATTCAAGTACTGACAAAAATGAGCATCAAAATTGACCGTCTGACTGAATTATGTCTTCAATGCCATCACTTTCTTTGCTAGTAAGAAAGTGATCTAGAATTACTTTTTCCCTGCTTAGATTTTGTATTTTCTATGTCATACAGATATAGAATATCTTCAATAGAAAGAAGTATGTGAAGAGGAAGACAGAGAAGCTAATTTAAGAAGATCTGAAGCATATATAAATATATGTTTATCCAGTTGTGCATCTTTCGTTGCTGAGACAAAAATCTACTGTGCTTGTGTGTCAAAATTAGATAACTACTCACTCAAAAAACTAAAGCCCTCACCAGGGTCATGATAATACCTAAGAGATTAGTCAGCCTATGGAAATGTCTCTAACAACCTTCCCACATTTTTTTTTTAGATTTTAATGAAAAACCCTTTTTTAAGTGTTATTCAGGCTTATTCCCTCTTTCTCCCTCCCTCTGTATATCAATTCAGCCATGAACTACTGTGTTATTGCTGAAAGCTGCTAGTGCAACATTTGGATCAATTAAAATTTTTTACTTTTGCTGAAAGAAGTGGTCACATCCTGAGCTAAGAACTCTCTTTTTATTAGATCTTGCTAGCTAGAGAATTAAGTTTTTAAATTTGAAAATAACATAGTTTTGCTGTTTGTCCTTGAAATAGAGAAACAATAACTTATGTCAACTTATGTCATAGTTTTGCTAAGTTTGTCCTTGAAATAGAGAAACAATAACTTATGTCAAGGAGAACAAAAAAGGACATAAATGTTATGAACTGCAGTGGTATAAACCAAGATACAAAAAAAAAACCCAGACAGGATTCTTTATATTGAAGTGTCTTGGTTCTGGTCTGAAATAATACTAGCATTGGGCAAGTAATAGAAAAAAGCCTGTGTAGGCTGGAGGAGAAGGAAATAGTGCCTGCAAACATCAGTGCAACAGACCCAGCATTTGTGTCCCTGGATTGGATCATGCTACCTAGAAAATGATCAGGAGATACTGAGCAATTTTTATACTGTCTGTTGGTAGATGGGTGGACGTGTGTTGACTAAATGCAGTCTGCTTCTTCACCTTGTTTCATTTTTCTGTATGATCTGGAGCAGGACACATCCTGTTCAGCTCCAGGAGGTATTTAGACTTTGTTCTGAGATGACTTCAGACTCAGTAGAGGCATGCACATAAGGAAGAACGGCAAAGTCAGCTGATGTTACTGTAAAAGCAAATGTAATTTATGGTGCTATACATCTGTGTGGTGACTGCAGCTGCCCTTGGGTTGTCTTACGACGTCTAATCAGACAGACATACAGAACACGTCAGCTTACCCCTGGGCTACAGACATGTATGCTCAACACAAGGATGCATTTACATACCACGAACATGATAAAGTTTGGACTAGAGGAAGGGCTTGTGCCCAGGTATGGCATTCAAAACAGTCCCTTACAGCTTCCAAGGAAGAAGCATTAAAGCTGACATTCCCTTACAGAATATTGTGAAGTTCTGCCATACTCCCTTCTGTATCCCTCCTCCTTTCAGTTCCCTTCTCCATCCCACACAATGTTTGCATAAATTCCCCAGGCACGAAGCAGTGTCTAGTAGCTCAGGGATTTACCAGACTTGAATCTGTATTTTCTGAACTGCATCTATTACGCATCAGCACAAGGGCTAGATTGTTGCTTTTTTAAAAACAGGAGGCCTAGCATGCTTTAATCTTCTAAGGTTGTTTTGTTTATTTAGTTTATATCTGTTTTGTTTATTAACTGATTATAGATTGCCCCATAAGATGTCATATCAGTTTTGGGAAAGTCACAGGGAGCATAACAAAATGCAATTATACATTGTATGACATATAAAAAATATATGAGAGTATCACATTGCGGAGCATGGTGTCATAATTAGAGAACTAACAAATACTTGACATGCCAAATTAAGACACCCAGCTGTTATAATGCAAAGTGCAATCAGTCACTAATATCCCTAGAAATAACTTTCAAAAAAACAGTAGACCCTTCTGTTTCCTCTTTAGCTACTGTTGAAGGTAAGTTACAGCTTTGCTGTCATTGGACTATAATTTTTAGGCTCATTTTCTAAGGAAGTGCAGTTTATTGTTATTCCATTACCTTCGTGTGCACATCTGCCTGTTCAGCTGCCTGTCTGTGCTCTCATATTAACTTTCTAAACTGATGGGCCATATCAGCCAAATTTTACAGGAAGGTAAGAAAGTCAGGGATTTAAAAAAAAAAAAAAAAAAAAAAAAAATTGGAAAAAAAAGTTTTCCAGGAGATAAAAAAAAAAAAAGATAAATTGTGAAAAACAGTTTTCCAGTAGATGAGAAAAAAGCAAGTAAGTGTCCCCACTGAGGAGAGGACAGGCAGACCTCAGCTGCCATCCGCTCCTTCTGGCAGCAGGACCAGCTGGTCCGCCTGTGCGGCTCTGAGGCAGCCACAGTGTATTCTGCCAACTGCTGGGGTCAGAGGGTGTGTGAGGGAGCTCAGAGAAATGCAGCAAGATCTGTGGATGTGGTGATGACCCGGCAGTGTGGCAGACAAGCAGAGAAAGCCATCATAGGAATGCACAGGGAAATCATGTTTGTTAAAGTAGCATCAGTGGCATGTGGAACTAAATTAGGAAATCAGGCTTTAGTCATTCTTTTTTTTATGACACAGGTTGGTTTACTTGTTGGGTTTCTTGTATTAAAATAGAAAAAAAAAAGGAAAAAAGAAAAAAGAAAAAAAAATAGGTTTAGCAGTTCCTTCATGATTAAAGCTCTCAAAAAGATTTCAGAGACCAAAATAATAATTGCTATGTAAAGGGTTAGAGAACCAGATTTTATTTTTGTAATAGTCTGAAGGTTCTATGGTGGATTTGTTTAGCCAACTGCATGTTGTCTCTTTTATTTACTCTGGCTGTATGGAGATAAGTCCCTCTTTGCTGCTAATGAAGTTTGTAATGATGATTTGTATGTTCATCTACATCCAGTTCCATACCAATCTAGTAACAGCTGAAGCCCTGTAAAAAGAACATCCTTCTAAATATAACCATCTAGCAAATAAAATAGCATAAATAATGTATCTCAGATAACTATGATGCAACAAAAACTAAACAGCTTTTTCTTATGTCTGGCAGTTTTTTAAATGATCTTTTTTTTTTCAGATCTCTTCAATTTCCTGAGTAAAACAGATGAAATTCCCATTGTCTTAACCAGTTTCAAACACAAACAGGAAAGTGTCCATCATAACTGTTCCCCTAGATAAGCTGGTTTTGCCATCCTTTATGCTTGCATTAAAAGCACTCTAGCCTGTCTGTTCTCAGTAAGGGACAGCCAAGTAATGCAGAAGGAAGAGAAGACATAGTTTGTGTCAAGATGCATTTGTCTTGGAATAAAGAAGGAACAGAAGAATGTGCTATAACCTGGTAAGGATTAGTAGAAAACTAGATTTTTAGATCTCCTTGTAGATAGTCCACATGGTTTATGATATAACCTTTAAAGACACAGCCAGACTGCTGTTTTCTACAGAATAGTTGGGTTTTTGTAAAGGTAGGCTCTTCATTTTTTCCCAACTTGCTGCACAAAAGTTTGGCTTCCAAGACTTATTTATTACACAGTATTTATGTCTCAAGATAAACACATAGAAAATTTGGAACACTCAATTACAGAACACCCCTGAAACGTAAGTTAACTTGCTTACCATAACACACGTCTTGTCTTTTTGTTAAGAGCACTTTGGGAGTTCATACACTTGTTCGCTCAATCCCCTCCTATTTACAGAAAAGAAAGATATTTCTTTTGTCTTTTGAACAAGAACTTCCTTCACAATCTTGCAGATGATTCTGTCACTGAATGAAGCAGAGAAGCTGTAGAAAAAAAATTAGGTAATTATGTAATTTAGGTCAATAATTAAAGCATTTACCAGGCTTGAAAATTAAAAAAATATTGGAAATAAGCAGCAGATTTGGAATCACTGATACACCACACAGACCTTTGCCATATGAACAGTGAGTAACCAATGTTTGCAGTAAGTTACAATCATCCCTGGTCTAACTTGGGAAGGAAGTGGAGTACTTTGCCACCTAGTTTCATTTATATTTTCTAACAACATTTCTGATCTTGGTGTGGTTCTCCCTTTGCTCTCATTTGGAGTCAAGTCCTTGTCTACTCATGGATTATCTCCATATGGCCATGTGCCTAAGCTTTTTCTTCAAATCCCATTGTCTGTTTGACAACTTCGTTATTGAACTTCATGTATCATTAGGCTCTCAGATCCTTTCTCACATTCACAGTCCAATATCCCATGCCAGTTACTGAGTTTCTGTACCATCACCACCCATTTCATTATCATCAGAACTTTTTCTAATAAGGTAAAAACATTATATTTTTCTTTAGTCTCATTCCTACAAGTTTCTGAATTCTTTAAGCTGAGATTTTTCCCTGAAAATTGATCTCTAGGCAGAATTCCGACAGAAAAAAAATTATTTGAGATACTTACAATGTAGCATTATATTATGAAAAATGGAAACCAGAGCATAGTAAGGACTGCTGTTGAGGACTGGTGAATAAGCCATCAGCCTATAGGACATTTTCGTTAAATAATTTTGTGTTTACTACCTCATCCCTGTGGAAAAAAAAAAAAAAAAGAACAAATGTCAATTAATGTGTAATAAAAATTATCTTCTTGAGTTTTCAAAACAGATAACCGGAACCTTTTAATTCTTTGTTTCTTCCCAGGTTCAGTAATTATTATTGCAAATTGTATTAATGACTTGTATTTATGTTGCACATTTTTAATGTGTGTTCCGTAAGACTTTATATGGATTCATAGCTTGTACCTCAAGATTATTTGAAAAACTTGAGTTGAAACAAAACAAGACAAGAATATAGTCGAAGGTTCTTCACCAGAGATATCTTTCTTTCAGAGTGACATGCCTGCTAGAGCAATTACTATGTTCTGCATATCCATACATTAACTTTCAAAAATTACAGGAATTTAGCAAATTTTCTCCCTCCTTAAAAAAAGATGTCATCATGCCTTTCACTATTGCAAAGCATATTTACCAGGACAATTCTCATATACAAACCTCAAGATAATATGCGTAGGCTCTATCATTCTATCTGTTCTGCATAAAATCATAGATTATCTTTCTAGTACTAGTTTAAAACACTAAAGCCTTCCTAAGGACAAGGCATTACAATTTGGATCTTGCAGTAATTTAAGGATCATTTTAAAAATGCATCTTCTACATTCTTAAATAATGTGATTTGAAAAGAAATATTGTAAGAAATAGGTTTTCTTTCATTTACTGTCAGCAGAAAAATGGAATAGTGTTTTAGTGACTCATCTGCTTCTCATCATGTTATCCACAAAGACAGTTTCTTAAAAAATTAACATATTTACTTTAGTTGCTCAAGTCTTGGAGACCTTCTCCATTGATTGCAAAATCTGCTACTGATAACATGTTACATGAGAAAATCAAAAGGAAAAGCATTTTGAGAGATTTGCCTTAGGAAGAAATGGTAGAAAACTTCAGCTTGATCCTTAACCTGATAGCTACTGATAACTTCCAGATGAGAAAGCATCATAATGTACTTTGTCTCCAGCCTCCAGTTAGCAAAATTTTTCCTCTTTTCATCAGGAACATGTTGAAAATGTGAAATGTTTGCATTTGGCATATTTAAGGTTTCTTTACAAAGAGAACTTTTTCTTCTTTTACATTACCAGCATCTCACCTAGGAATAAAAGTCTTTACCAAATCTGCCAACTTATCCTGTAGGCATCCTGTCAGATATAGGAATAGTTTAAAAAAAACCACCAGGAACAAGTATAAACAACATAACAGGAAGGAGTCCTCACACAGCTGGGTTTTTTAAGAGATAAATGATCTACTTCCCTGTCTGCTGGTGACCTTCTAACCCTCGAACACCCCCCCACAACCTCCCTGCACCTTGAGGCAAAGCAGCTACAGAGAAATAAAATATAAATTTTTGTATGAAAATTTTCAGTCTTTATGTTATACCTGTCATTTTCATTGTATGTTTCCTTATTATTTGAGAGCAAATAATCATTCTTTCATCACCTTCTGTGTGCCACTCATGACTATATAGCCCTCTCTCTCTCTCTGGAATCTTTCATCCCACAGTCAACACTGCCAAATCATCAGCTTTTCTCCAGTGTTCTCTTGACAGGCTACAAGCCTGCCACTTTTGTGCTGAGTGGCATCAAGTCAAAACATGCTCCTAAACCCCAGCAGTTTATGTGCCTAATGACTGAGTCCTCCTGTCTGTCTTCATCTATGCTCACATGTGTATTGCCTGTGTGAGAAGATACCATGACACAAGGTGGAGATCTATGTTGATCGTGTCACTGGGATTATTTCTCCCGTGATTCAGCTTAACGCTTTCCTACCGTGAAACTTTTCCCTTTAGCAGCCCAAGAGCTGAGAACCTGGTTGGAGCAGCTTAGGTATAGTCTGGCCCTACATCTGTAAATGTCATTTATGGATTCATCTAAAGGAAGCACTTTGTCTCCTTAGTACTCCTCTGTCTGGCATATTCCAGACAAGCTTCTGTCTGTGAGGGGCAGGAGCAACCTGACATTCATGCATACTGATGAAGCAAACACCTACATAGCACCTGTGTGGAGAGCACGAGCCTCCAGTTATTTGCCCATGAATTTTATTTCATTTGTAACTTTTTTCCCTTTTCTCTTAAGGAGGTTTTCTTTATGGTTATTGTGGTTTGTTTTTTTCTCTCAGGAGTCAGAAATGGGTAATTTTGCAGCCTCTTTCTCTCTACCATGGAAATGATTACATATTCAAACTTTTGTCACTGCAGCAGTTCACTCTGTTCTGGAGTTCTGTCACTGTGCATTGCCCTTGCTGTGCTGTGAGTCTTTTGGAATTACATTTATTGGTACAAACTGAGGATCTTGTCCAGATACATTGAAACCTTGGTTGCTGTCCAGGTTTAGAAGCAGAAAACATGTGGTATTTGTTCAGAATGTTTTCTTCCTCCACAGCCCTAGGTGACGTTTGAAATGAGCCTTCAGACTGAATAGTTCTCAACACATTATGGGTTCAAGGAGGTCAAGCAAGACTTACAGACAAAGTATTTTAGACTCAGAATTTTAGTAAACATAATTCATTGTCAATTAATACAAACTTCTGATCACTGAGTTGGGTATTGAGTAAAAAAGAAAACATAAACAAATAAAAAAACACTTAAGTAAAGACCTCACTTCCGCTTTCCTATTCTGAAGTCCCCTTATTTTCACTGCAGGTTATTCTCAGTCCCTCCTGGTCTCTGGTGAGGTGATGAGCAGCACAGGCGGCTGGAGTCAAGAACATAATGGTTTCTGTCTGACCCTCCTTGCTGCTTTTCCCTTGCTTCTCCTTCATTCTTAGTGTCCCTGCCTGGCATGGGTCACATGTGGGCTTCAGTTCCTCAGAGATGTTCCTCCCCAGTGTGGGGTGCCCATGGGCTGAGTCCCTCAGGCATCTCCCCACCCTGGCATAGCTTGCCTGTTGGCCGAAGTCCCCTATCAATACCGCATTTTGGCATGAAGACCTTCCTTCAAAGGGTGCCTCTAGCTGTGTTTCCACCCCAGCATCTTCAGCAGCACATCTCCAGCTGTCTGCTCAGACACATGCCTTCAGCCATCTGTCTCCATGAGCATCTTCCTCACCCTGGTGGCTGCAGGTTTTCATAAATAGTTGGGGTGCCACTGGCTAACCTGCCTGGCTGCAGTTTTGGCACACCATGTGTTGCTGTCACCTGTTCCAGAAGTGGCTGGGCTCAGCCGTGGCACTGTACAGGGCAGCTCATGGCCTCTTCCTGCACAGCTCCCACCACAGACCCCGCTACTGTGCCATGCATGTCCCATGTGACAAGTAAGGCTGAAAGCCCAAGCTGCTGTATTGGTGTTTTGATAATATATATTCTCTTTCAATTTTGATGGACATGCCAGGAAGATATCTGGAAATCGAGTCCTCTGTTATATCTTTGTTTTCTCTTCTTAGAAATATTTGGCAATGGAAGCATTCCTTGGAAAAAGGAATATTAACACATTCATGTAGGCATGCACACATTCTTTCTTCCTTTGTCACTGTCGGGCACAGTGGAATCACTACATGTGTTTCTGTTTGGAGCTCTGAAGGGTCATGACATATCCTTCAGACTTTTTATTTCCTGATCGATGGAGATGCAGCCACAGTCAGGTGTAAAATGATATTCATGTACCTTCTGCCAAAAAAGAAAAAAAAAAAAAAAAAAGAACAACAAAGGAGAGAGAGAAGCTTTTCTGATAAGACTGAAATCAGAACAAGATTGCTTTTGATAAAAGATTGATGAAGAGACATTCACTGCTTGCAGGAGAAAACATTTGTGAAAACAATTGATATTGGAAGCTTTTGATAAGACATGCAGAAAAAATTCATTTTAATATTTATCGCTTGTTGCGAAATAGATAGGCAGCTTCTGCATGATGAGGTCATGAAATACAAGATTGGTTCAGGAAAATTCATTCCTTTTTGTCTTTTTTTTTTATTTTTTTTGGTATTAGTCTGCCTCTTCCCAACTTTATATAATGTAATTTTTCTGTCATCTTTTATAAAATACTTGAGTGCCCATCTGGTATGAGAGCAGGCATAAAAATATCTTTCAGAGCAAAGAGGGCCTAAGTTAACACGCTAAGAGTCAGTATTTGTAAACCATATTAGAGATAAGCTTGGTAAGATCAATCCTCTTTTATGGATTTGTGTTAAATTACTTTGACTGGTGCCAGGGCAGTCTGCCCTATTTAGTTTTTTTAAAATCCATGAAATAGACCCTATGGGTTTAAATCAATAAAATAAATTACTTATGTAGGTATTCTGCAATATTCTTGTAGAATTCTTGTGTCATGTGGGACTTGATTTTATGTCAAATTTAAATAAATGGGAAAATAAATACAAAATGCAAGAGCAGGGGAAGAATAGGTTTCATGAAGCAGAGGTGCATCATCCATTAATTTTGTACCACACTGTATTACTGTTCAGTCTACATGTTAGCATTGCAGATGCTGCCATGCTTCTTGGTGCTTTTTTCCTGACACGTTGCAGGGCTACTACAATAATCAAATGCTTGAGGTCAGATCAGAATATCAGCTGTGGTGGGAACTGTGAGCCGTTTACAGTCGTTAGTACAGAGAAAACCAGAGGAGAAAAGGAAAAGACTTGAACTATTTATGTGAGAGAGAAAATCAGTGAAGGGATGTGATAAACGTATATAAAATAACACCTATAAAGTGACTATAGATCAGCAATTTTCATTCAGCTGTTTTGTTTGCATGATGTAGTGGGAGTTTATAGTATGAATGCTGTAGTTTGAGGAAAACCATCATTACAGCTACCATGTTGATAGGCCCATTGGAGATGAAGGCAGTTGGTTTCCTAAAGATTTTCCATTTGTTTTATAAAACTACACATCTGTATACAAATAATAAAAATATCTAGAAAGACTAGAAAATTAATGGATCCTCACATTAATATTACAGGTGTTAGGTAAAAAAACTTTCCATGGGCAAACTTGGCTGTAACTGCCTTCTGCAGAATTTCTTATAATTTTCCCTTGAAGCAATTAATAGTGCGTGAGATAGACCTTATTGGTCATCCACTGTGGCTATTAGATTATTTGATTGAACTTTGTATCATAATCCTCCTATTCCTTGCTGCCCCAAAATTTTTCCTGCTAAAGTATAGCATTTTTGTATTCTTTAAAATTACAGAAAACAGTGTTAAGAAATAAGTTTAAAACTAACAATGATCTTTTCTTACAATTAGAAGTACTGTAGAGCGAAAATCATTGCCCTTATTTTGATGGGGAAGGTGTTTGAAGATTCTGTTTTGCAGCTCAAAGGGAAAAGACATCTCACAGGATGTTAGGAATTTATGAAAGTAATTAGTGATGTTTTACTGAATACTAGATTAAATATTAGCTTGGAAAGCTATGTAAATGTCCTGAGTGCAAAAAAGAGCTGTCCCCGGGCTTCAAGCATTTGCATACGTTCATTTAGAGAAACCTTCAAGTGTAACTTAAATATGTATAACTATGTTTTCATCTCTATCACTCAGTGATTTGTGCAACTTGTGGAGCATGGATTAAAATTAGCTGCTTTTTTATCATGAGAAGACAGCTTTTAATAGTGAATTGCATCTTTTTGTCCTTGCAAGTATATCTACACTGCCCGCCTAAGTGATGCACTGCTGTTTATACTGAGCCAAACTAAGATAAATCTGTTCTATGTGCATTTTTGTTCTGCAGAGATCTTGGGCAGCAGAAGCTGACAGAGGATTCCTCATCCCACAAGGTCTCTGTTGTGCCACAGCTTCTGCAGTACTGGTGTATTATGATTAATACAAACATTGAATGGAAGTTTTTTAAGGATTTAGAACATAATTTGGAAAATATGTCTTTTATCCATTTCTTCTGAGGGTTCCCCTTCACCCCCCAGTACAATGGGCGAACTGTCACTGGTAATTTCTGTAAGAAAAGGTTTACAAGTATAGTAGTCTCATCTGTAAGAACATTGACTGCCTGTAGTAGTACTTGTATGATTTTTCAGGATTTTTGGAAAAATTTTTATACATAAAGCTTTATAGGGCAAAATTCCACAGTTTTTATGAGTGTCCTGTAGCTGTATCTTTAAAAGTTATAAATAGCAACAATTTTGTATATAAAAAAGTTCCAACAGAAACATAAACTACTGCTAATTAATAGAGAAAAGGAAATCAGATACAATTAATGTGGTTACACTTAATACCTAAATAATTTGCCTTACCAGTTTTCTTAATTTTGCAGTAATTTTTATGTGTTCCTTTTAAAGAGTTGTGTTAATATACTGCATGTATGCACAGGTGATCCCAGACAGGTGAATGTCCAAGTTCACAGATGACCATTACGCTGTGTTCATGTCCCTTGCTCATTCTCCTTATGAACTAACACTTGATAGCTTAACTCTCCTGGATAATTTATGGCAGAGATGTCCAAACTCTTGGGGGTGGTGGTGGGAGTCCATAATTTTGTGTGGAAGGAGGCGCATACTGGCAAACGTCTGCTGCCGTACAATGAGGTGCATGCCTGTGGTCAGAGTGCAGCTGTGGTCAGGGACTGCTGATCACATCAGAGGATAGATTGTTCTAAAATCCCATAGATGACTTGTTGGCCAGGCAAGAGGTTGGAAGTGCACCTAGTACCATGACAGTGGACATGGCTGCCTGGCCCCAAAACAGTTCTGGTCTCTTTTCTACTGGCAGATAAAGAGCATTCAGAAAAAAAGAAATTATGAACAGTCTGAGTTTGCTACAGGTACTGTACATGGTGTATCCTTGCATGTGTACTGTAAGTACTGTGGATGAGTGATCCTTTAGCAACTACTGGAGCTTTGGCATCTCCACCATTTGCAATCATACCCTGATACTGAGTAGAACTTTCCTTCCAGAATTAAGTGGCATTGTAATGACAGTTTATCCCTGCAGCCTATGCTTACAAAACCAAATTGTTGTTTTATAGCAAAGAAAGCTGTAGCAAAAGTGGTGATTCCAGTTCTATATTAAAATACCTCATTCTGTCTCTTAAACTGAATTTTGGGGTTTGTGCATTGTCCACACGGGACAGTGAAACACTTCATCATCTTCCAGTTGTCTTTGGGTTTTTCACAGAATGCTAGATAAAATTAGTTTCTACACTGATTTTCAGATAGCCTGTACTTTGAGCCCTCTAGGTCCTCTTAGATCTAGTAGCTATGTCTGCACAGATGCCTTCAACCCCTTTCAAAATGTACAACTGCTCTAAGGCAGCTTGGATCCATGAGCCAGTGATGTGGCCTTGTGGCCAAGAAGACCAATGGTATCCTGAAGTGCATTAAGACAAGCGTGGCCAGGAGGTCAAGGGAGGTTATCCTCCCTCTTTACTCTGCCCTGGTGAGGCCACATCTGCAGTANTGATTCTGTGTGATTCTGTGATTCATGGGTGTGAGTGTGCAGCTTCTTGGAACTTGAATACGCAGCTTGGGTCCTGCCTCTCCAGACCAGTTAAAATAGTGCTAAAATCTAAATATGCAGCTTCAGCCCAATGGAGGTCTCATCCCACTTGTTTCATGTGAAAGCCACATCCTGCCATATCTAGAAAGCCATACTGAATTGGCAGTGCCCTGTGGCAAACAGCATCCAAAACTTGAGCAATGATCTTAATTATTTGAAAATAACATTGCATCTTTTGGCCTCATTTGTTGTTCCCCCCCCTTCCCAATCACAGGACAATTGAAAGCAGTAATTGGTAATTTCTCATCAGTCTAATACTGTTGAAAATCTTATTTTCTTTGTGAGTTTGCTATATTAAAATACTTGCATACATTTGATTCTTGTACTTAAAAAAAAAAAAAGAAAAAGTTGAAGAGGAGGAATTCTTGCTGGTACAAATTTACAAATTTACCTAAAGGCATGAAAGGCATGGATGCTCTAGAATACTACTGGTACTAGAACCCAAGTAAACTGAGTTTCAGTACTCTAACTGAATTTAAAAAAATCTGCACATTTTAGAGGAAAAAAATGCAAAAATTTATTGAAATTTGCAAATTAAAAAAGATCTAACTGCTGTCCCTTGCGTTTAACTTACACAAATATCTCAGTGTTGAATAAGGGAAATTCCTTCCCTTGGTAGAAACATGGAAAGTTCCCAGATCCATGGCCCCCTATCCGCTCAAACCAGCCCATCCCGGTTTCCCTTGTATCTTTTCTATTTTCAGTTCCAGTGGTAACTTGTTTGAAGAAAGGAGGATAATTTATGCCATACTTGTAAGGGTTTCAGTTTTACATCCTGTTAATTGTAGTGAGCCAAATCTAGCATCATTTGAGTGGACACTGATAAAAGCATGTGAATATAAGCTCTCTTAACTGTGTGCTTCTAAACACACAGATACTGTCATTGAATTCACTTCTGAGCTTTTCTCACTCAAGGCAAAGAGGATAAAAACAAAAGAAAAAAGAAAAATGTGACTTTGTGCTTATCATTGGCATGAACGTTCTCAGTCAGTTTTTGAGAGGGACCTAAGTTGAGACTGGAGAAGATCAAAGAGCTTTAGGAAGCTGAATCTGTAGCATCTATACCACAAATTATGGTGTTGATCCTTGCAGGGATAAGAACAGTGTCAGCTCTTACTTCTCAGTAAGATGAAAATTCCATGAATGTTAAAGCCAGTCCCCAGCTGAAGTCAGAAAGTGTTCTCACACCATGAAATAATAATTAACACAAAGAGGCGCTGTGAGGGCAAGGGTTGCATGTTACCCATTGGAGTAGCCATCCACTCTGATAAAAAGCATGCTAAAAGACAAGGACGAGGCTTGCTGTGTTCTGACGTGACAATCCTTGTCACAAAGAGCTAGAAGCCCTGCTGGTAGTCTCTCTGCTTTTTTTCTTATTGAAGTGTGGCAGTCGTTGGCTTTGTCCTGTTTTTTTCTTCCCTTTATCATGTAGTTGAATTACCTGTTTTCCAGCTTTAAAATGTGTCTGTACTGTACTGTTTGTTCATCTCTAAGACAGAGATGGTTTCCAAGTCCAGCCTTACAAAGCTGAATTCCCATTGCTAAGGAAAGTTCACAGATGTTTGTGTGCTTTCTTGGCACAATTGTTAACAAGGCAATTGTTTTGAAATAGTAGATTTTTAAAAGTGATTTTTAGTGGAGCTAGCTGAATGAACCAGGTCTGATCCTCTGGAGAAACCATTACAGTGGTTTTACTAGATACACCAGCAGAATGAAGTAGTTAACAATTGTTGTAAAACCTGTTGAATCTCCACCCTGTAAGAAAAATGGTCAACAAATCTTTCAAACAGCAGGGTTTTAGTTCTGAACAGAAGACACCACACATTTACTAATCTTCATTTAGTCATTCTATGGTACCTTTACCTGTTTCCTTCAGTGTCTCTAAACCTAGGTAAATGTAACTTCCAGCAAATCACTGCACAAAACTCTATAACTAGCCAGTTGTTGTGGGCATCAATTTTAATAAAAGTATTGCCTTTAAATAACAGTAGTAACCCCCTGCCTCAGATACTCTGAAATGTGTCTGATGATACCTTTGATGGGAGCTCAGAATCAGGCAATTAGGATGTGTGTGCACTAGTGTCTTAGCTTGAAACAAGAGTGCTCTTTTGAAATGGATCTCCTCATCATCCCCATTCACCCTGTTTTTGTTTGCATCATGGAGCATCCTCAGAGTGAATTAAGTAGATGCCTTTTGGATGAAACTAAACAAGGAGATTAATTTCAGGACTTCACCTACTGCACTCCAGTTGCAAAAGAGAGTGCAGTCATTAATGCAATACTAGAGGTAGTCTAAACTCAAAAAAGCCACCCGCCCCAAAAACCTTAGCCCCAAACTCTAGTGTGGGTGTCAGGTCCTCAGCACCAACTGTTTTGCTGTGGAGAGCTGCTTCTATTGGTCTGCACTACTTGGCAATGCAAGTTAGGGTGCTTGCTTGGCTACTCGGTAATGCAAGCGTAGCCTGGTCGATCTGAAGAAACCTCCATCTTAGGAAAACGTACAATTTTTTGCAGCCTTGGCACCACTGAATTTCACAGCACACATCCCTTCCCCATGAGTGCTCATAGATTCTCATTCTTCCTACATGTGTTTTCAGAATCTGAATCTTGATCTGAATCCAAATTACACAATTTCTCATCCACATGAAAAGATCTACATATTCCAGATTTTTTGGATGTTCACAGTAAGAGTTAGAACTTATCTGTGACATATCTATAAAAAGCATGTGATGTGTTGTAAACTGAATGGATGCAGAAGAGAGAAGGCCATGATACAAAAATTTTCAAATTAATTTTCAGGAACCTTATTTGTCTTGATAATCTATGCTTTCCCAACTAAATCTGAATACTGCACTTCCCTATAGCTTGATGCTCTATCACTGGAGATTTCTATCTTAAAATTGAATGGCCTCAGGGGGAAATTGAAGATTTTTTTCCAGGTAAGGATAAAAGCAAACTCTTAAAGGAGGTTTCCTTTATCTTTTTTTATGGGTCATTATTCTCTTGTTCTGATGTTCAAAACCATCTTTCATCTGTGACTCAACAAGGCTTTCTTACCTCCCTTTTATAGTGGTAAATTTAATATACAGGTTGGTTATTTAGCAGAATTGAGTCTGGATTCACATTTATGTGATATTTTCCATTTATGCTAGACATTTTTTGAAAAATCACACAGATTACTTAAAAGTAAAACAAAAGATCTTTTCATTTTAATAGCAAACTTTAATTCTTTATATTATATCTAGCATTCACCTTGTTTGTGTTCTTCCTTTTAAAATAAGAGGTGATTGCATATGGGATGGGAAGGAAAGAGGTAACAAACTATACCCACATGTACTAGGTGTAGAGATTAATTTATTTTATGAGTGTTTTCTGATATGACATATATCTTGCAATTAGGGATTGTGAAGAATCTGTTAGCTAACTATTTTGTAACATACTTAACCATATCTCTAGCAAATCCTTTCCAGCCTCTTCCCCAGAGTAAAATGAGGTTAGAAATGTAGCTGTACTGCGTGATATTGCACTGCATAGATTGTCCAGCAATGAGCAGTAGGTTTGTTTATCCTGCTGGGATATTTTTGGTAGGCAGATCCCAAAAATCAAATCTAAGATCATTTTCACCTGATAGAGTAACTATTAGGTTAAAAGCAAACCTTCAGGTAAAATCAGGGAAAGCTCTGGGAAATATTTGATTTCTTGTCCGTGTTTATACTAGTGAGTTAACAAGTTACCAAGCAAGCCCATTCAGGATGCCCACTAGGCTTTATTTATGGCTGCTCTCATAGCAGCTGCTCACACTGATATATAGATGCATGCACTGGGATAAGTAGAAGACCAAAGTGCTCTTTGGTTGAGATGTGTAACAGGTTCTGGCCATAAAGCACAAAAGAGACATCTGTGAATGACCAGTTGAAGCAATTGAAATAAATATTTACAGCTATTCAACTTTTGATGCACTAGGCAATAAAGTCACATGAAAATTCACTTTCCACGGTGGAGTATTAACTATACGTAGGAATTATTTCAGATCTCTTTGGAGAAAGAAATTTCCCAAATTCCTTTCTGCAACCCCACAGCTGCCACCATAGTCCCCCCATCAGCACGAGGGACCACTGAAGCCTTTAGGATGTTGTCAGAGTTCTGCGTAGTAAGTGACTCTCCACTTTTTCAAATGCAATTTATGTCTCATTTATGTCCTGACATGTAACAGGTGTCCGTGTGAGGCCACTTTTATGCCTATTCCTCACATGCTCACTAATGCTTAATGTACAAGTGGAGATAGAGAAGTGTGACCAGATTGGCAGCTTCTCCCTGGCCGAGAAAAGTTAAAGAAGAATTTAAAAGGAAGAGGAATTAAAAATTAAATCTTATGTTAATCAAACAACATATAAAATTGAAGACTGAGGCCATGCTAACCAGCCTGCTAACAATGCTAGTTTGTGAGACCTTTTCTGAACTTTTCTGAGTGCCTTTTATCACCATTTAATCCAGAATAAAATGTGTCTAAAATGTAATTCATTCAAGCATTTTACAATATACACTTGTTACTTGTTCTTTTTTGGTGTCACTTGAGAAGAAATCAGAGCAATGAAAAAAATGATCCATACCCGGTAAATAATAAGGTTTCTTACTTTACGTTTACAGCTGGAGATAACACATGTTTAGAGAGTGTAAGTTCCACCAGGTAGTTCAGTGCAGAAGACAGAATAATAATGAGGTGCACTCAGCTGCCTTTAGGAAGCAAGAAGCAGTCACAAAAACTTAACTGTATTCCTTTTTAATTTAGTGTTATAAACTTTTCATTGATCTGTTACTTTCTATACAGACATTATAATAAATTGCGACTTTATATGTTGTTGTTAGTGCACAGTACATGAAATTACTAGTAGGAAAAAATTGTTCATTTACCGAGGAGAAAAGTTTCATGTGAATTTAGTGTTCATTTGACTGTATTTCTCTTCCATTTTATATCAGCATGATATGTTCTTAATGTCACTGTTGAGATACTAATAGCTTTGTAAACATAATATCAAAAACTTTGGCTGCCTTCTATGTCCTTTGCAGATCATTATGCAGTGTTTTAAAGGGAATAACAATAATCTAAGCAGGTATTTTAATGTTGCAAACTGTCTCACATGCTGCCAATAAAACATTTTTATTTAGTTTAAGGATTAATGTATCTTTTGGGAATTTGTGCTAGAAGGCCTACATTCAAGAAAAGTTATCGTATTAATAATGTTGTGGTATTAGTAATGCCATTTGGAAAAATATATATAGCATTGCTAAGTTCTTAGATTGTGTACAAAAAATAATAACCCTGAAAAGTTCCTGACTAAGAATTATGTCTGCCTTCCCTCCACTGAGCTAGAAATTAACATTCAGGTTTTGTGTCTTATAATGTGAAAAAGATGGAAATGAAGCTTAAAGTGATTTGTAAATGAAGGAGGAGGGGGAATTCTGACTTAGTTTGAATTTAGTGTGAGAAAGTTTAAATAATTGGTTGAATACATATCCATTTCCAGCAAATTATTTACTCATTAAGGGACTAGTCAGTATAAAATCATAAGTCTTCTACTTCTCTTTAAAGAGTATCATTCAGAGCAGAGACCTATTGTGTTATGCTGTAAATCAGAGAATTTTATTTTTGTAAAGGCTCGTCAAGGCTTCCTGCTACACGGAGAGACCACTAGCTGGAGGAGCTGTAGTAAATCACGCAATATCTACCTATTTCCTCCTGTCCTACTTCCATTGTTGTCTTTGCTAAAAAATAATGGAATCTTAATTCAAATGTCTATGGATTAAACCTTTTTGTATGGCATTACATAAAAAAGTACCTGATGGAAGCTAAGTAGCAAGCAATTCTTGTAGTGGATATATCATGCTCCACATGGAAATTCAAAGCAACAATAATATTTGTGGTTTTAAGTAAATGTCTCAGGACTCTTAGCATTATCTTTCCTTACAAAGTGTAGCTGGAGTTTCTTCCTCTCACCTGGCACTTGCATATGGGACAGAGTCTTTACAGAAGTCTTCAGAAAGTTCAGTCTGATGGGAAGAGAAAATATATAGCAATATATCCCAATACTGCTCCTATGCCTACTGTTTGATCTAATCCTGAATTATCAATTGGCAAACACAATCAGGACTCTGCCAACTTCTCAGAATATGTCTCTTTCTCTAGGAGAGGTTATAGAGTGGTTCTGATTTGTTTCTCAGGAGCCCTTCCTGGATTCCACTACACTTCATTTGTCTATGTAAAAATCTTTTTTTTTGTCTTTTGTTTTACTATTCTCAAACAGTAAAAGAGAAACCCTATATTATACTTGCAGTATGGTAACACCAGATTAGGTCTTTTTGTATCAAAAGATTTTTTGTAATGCTGTTGTGTTGTGGGATGAAAGTTTCAGAGAGTCTTGAGAGTGTCAAATTAGCAAAAATTTGCAAACATCGCACTTCATCAGTGTGGGTCACTTTATCAGTCCCTAAAATGAGTCCAAAATGTATTGTGTTCAATGTGGGATTGTAAAAAATCTTGGCAAGAAACAGCTTATTACCTTATGTCTCAATGAAGGTGAGGTTTTCATAAGATAACTGCAAAGACCACCAGTACTTAAAAAAAACGTACCATGTAAGAGAGAAAGAGAGAGAGTAATAAAGAATAATGTCAGAAGGTCTATTTTGAAATTAAGACATACTGAACATTCTGGGAACTCTAACTCAATCAAATCCCGTTTTTTAGGTCTGTCTGAGGAAGGTTTTGCTTTTTTGTAATGGGAATGTCTTTCAGAGACATTTGCTTAGGTTTTGGTTGCAGTCCTAAAGCACACATTTCAAACACTGATTTAACCATCTTCTGGTTTCCTTTTTTTTTTTTTTTTTGGCCCTTCACTTCTTTCATGGGACAGAAATGATTCCTATCACATGAATCAGCCCAAACGTGATGGAGCCCAAACGCGATGGAGCCCAAACGTGATGGCTTCTGTGATGGAGAAAAAGCTTTTCATTAGCAAGATATGACTGCAAAACTCTCATCTTTCAGGAGGCGTCTTCCAAGGCAGGTTGTGGCTGTGAATCAGTCTATTCCTTTCTACCCCTGCACTCCTGCTCTCTAGGACATATTCTAGGACAGCCTAGCCAGGATCTGCAAGCTAACGGATATAAAAATTGGAATTGCAGCAAGTTTTTCTGCCCCAACACAAAATATTGAGGAAAAAATGTAATATTTGGGAAATACTGAAAGTCAGTGATTGCCTTAGAGATAGCTTTTGATAAGGAAGAGATCTGTGCATGTAGTTCACATATAGTGAGTCACCTGTAAATAGTTCACATAAAATTGTTTTTTTATTAATCTGAAATGCATCTAAATGCACTATCCTTCATTCTGAGCTTATGTGTGATGCCGAGTTTGGAGACACCTGGTAGCTAACCCGAATTAACCACTCCCTGAAACCCACTTAGAAACCCTTTGCTTATTCTCTCCTATAGTTAGCTTGTCATCGTACACCACACAGTCACTAATTTAATAGAAACAACTGGATACATTTTCTAGTGTATTATTGAAACTGTAGCTGCAATCGATACCTTTATTATAATTTATGTTCCAGAAATTTGAAGGGATTCCTCCTAAAATAATTTTGGCCTAATAATGACTTCTTAATTTTCCAGATTGAAAAGACTTGAAAAAATATATTCCGTGTTCATTTCTTACCTGCAAGACTCTGAAGTTTCTAACCTCTAGGAAAATTCAGCAGATACATTGTAATTCCAAATTTTTGTCCTTTATATAGATATCATGGACTGTGATTATCTTGTCAAAAGGAGAAAATCTGAGGATCTTGGCAGCTTCTAGCATAGTTTGTTTGTGTAACATGAAAAATAAATTAGTAGTAATGAGCAATCATTGTGTTTCCGTTTCCTCTGTGAGGCCAATTTAACATTCTGTGCACTTCTCCCCATCTTAGATGTCACAGTCCAGGAGCCGTCGGCAGAGATACCCCTGCCACTCAAACAGAGTTGCAGTGACGTCACTGATTTTTAATGACTTACCTTTCATTCCTGTTCCCCAGGAGGGCAATGAACGGAGAATGTCTTGGAGGAATAGCTGTGCTTTGGGCTGGTGGTTTTCTGGTATTATTGCTGTCAATAGGATCACAAAAATCCTGTCATCAGTTTCTTGTATTGGTAAATGGGGTGCAAAGCTCCATAAAAGTCGACTTGCAACTGAAACCTAGAGTGAGAGCTGGAGGAGTCTCACTTTGCTGAGTGAAGAGATGGTCCAGTCAAGTATACCTGTGTTTAAAAGGAACTTTCACTGTGAAGTTTTTTAATTGTCAGTTCAAAGTGATGACCTTAATAATGCCCGATGAGGTAGCATAATGTCTCATTACCTCTAATGGCTGGAGATGGTAAGGAAACCTACAGGTCAGATGATATCTCTCCAGTGGCTCCCATCTAAGTGCCACACTCCTATATAAGCTTCATCTCCTCACAAAGAGTCTGTAAGTAACAAAACTCTCAGACTTTGTTCCATATTTATTCCAGACTTGGGACTCTTCAGTTATCCCTGGACTTGCTAATGGGATAAAATAAAAAGGATACAAACAGATAAAAAGTTAGGACAGGAGGGAAGGAAGAAGGAGGAGGTAAAAAAACCGTATCACAAAGAAGCCGCAATGAATGTGGCTTATCTGGAAAACAATAAATTTATATTGCTGGTTTACTGTATCCATCTTCATTAGCTGTCATTAGAGAAAGAAGTTTTAAGCATCATATCACATTAAGAATGTCCTATCCTTAATTTAAAGGTGTTTTGAAGTATATTGTTTCATTTCCTGTTAAAACAAGGCTATTGATTATATTCCAGCATCTTAATATGCCAAAGGCTTGCCTCCTATGCACTGGCGTTTGCCACTGGTTGTGTTAAAAACGTAGTGCTTCTACATCATTCATTTGCATCCCATTACTCTCAGCTTCACTGTTACCCTCTGAACAGAAAACTCCCATGTACTCCTTCCTTCATTTGCTGCAATAGTCTGTCTTTGGAACACTAGTAGTTGTCTTTAAAATGATACTAGGTTTTGGATTTAGAAAGCAATTAATCCTTTTTCATAGCACATTTTTTATTTCCTTCCTTTTGTTCTCTTTCTTTGGCACGGTCAATATTTAAACTGCTGCAAGAACTGAACAGGAAGAGATTATAAAAATTAGGGTACAAATATTCTGCTAAGTGAAGGGTGTTCTGCCTTTTCATCACATTTATTTGAACAAATAATTTCAATAATACATCTATTTTTCCTTCTAGGCGTTGCTTAGCACCCACAATATTCTGAATACTAAACAAGTAAAGTAATGTATAACTCTGAAAATTTTCAAAAGGTGAACTGAAGTCAAATATAGATGTATTCCACAGCATCATTAAATAGCAAGTAGTTTCTGATTGCCGAAATTTAACTGCTAAGTGGTCTATGTAATTTAGGCCCAGTGGTGCATTGGCTTTTTTCCCTTGCCCCATGTGGAGCAATATGTAGTTCACTGCCACTCAGCAGACAGGGTTCACATAAATGGATGGTGATATCAGATCAGGGTGCTGATTTACTTCATTATTTTAAGAGTGGTTAATTTTCCCTTCAGATTTCCCCTTGCCATGACCTGCGGAAGAGCCTCTGAGCCCAAAAGCTTATTTGGTTTTTCCTTCTGTATCAACTGGTTAAATAAGAGATGTTAAGTCTTCTTGCAAATCTTGCTTCTCATTTCTTAGACCATCATGGCTCAACAGAACGTAATACTGTATCTGTATTTTTTATTTTAGGTAATCTCAACTTTCAAGTTCATTAATATTTCAGCTTTTGCTCCTTGTGTAATAAAGGATATTTTTTTGTTGTGGCTTTCTTCTTCTTGCTTTTTTGAGTCATTGGTCTGTGTTCAGGGAATGAAAATAGCGTTGTTCTTTCAATTGATTTCCTTTCTGTGTCTGCTGCTTTTGAGACTTGGTCTCTGTCCTTGGGTTGTGAGAGAGTTAGAGCAATAGTAGAGTGAGGTTTGGTGGGTTTATTTTTCTTTCTTCTGGGAACTTCATATGCTTTCTTTTTTTGTTTAGGTCACCTTTAATGTCTCTTTACCCTACACATGGGAAAAGATTTTCCCAATAAAGTTGGTGTGCCATGTGCACTTTTACATGGGTTTGAAGAACTGTATTGTGCTATAGGTACTCTGCAGAGATTTTTTATTATTTCTATTATATCATTCATTCTGCAGATTAATGAGAAAAAAGTGTTTCCCTTATTTTCCCATCTGGTATTGAAATGCAGCACAGTTAAGAAAAAGCCTAACTGGAAAGCCAGCATTTTGATTCTTGCTGATCATTCCTAGAAGTTTAAAATACCTTTTCTTGAGCATTTACCTTGTGTGAATCTCTACTGAGTGGCATCTAGCAGTCTATTATCTGCTTAATCTAGGCAGCAATTAGGCAAACTATTATTGTTTCCACTCTATAGGCCCCAGGGAGTCATGGGCAAAGATGTGGCTCTCCAGATAACAGGAAAAGTTTGAACTGGATCTTAGGTAGTAGTGGAGTGTGAGCATTTGTTTTTTGAGTTTGGTAGGTAATAAAAAAACCCCAAACACCTTAAAAAACCCAACTGGTGGTTATCACAAAATGAAAATATTTGAAATTTCTTTTCAAAACAAAACACCACAAGAAATTAGCTTTTATACATTTATACATCCAAAGCTTTGAATTCAAACTATTCTCTGCTGTAGTCTTTCTTTAAATAAAACATTTCAAAATAAAGTGTATTGCACTTCAGAAAGTATTAGATGACTTCTCTAGTGGGCTATATATTTGCTGGATGGAGAACACTTCTTCCACTATTGATGTCACTATCAAAATACATTGTCAAGATGCGAAGCAGAAATCTGTCAGCACGAGAGGATTTCAGAGTTACTGAAACAGGGTCATCTTTTCCCTCTTCATAACTTAGCTCAGTCTCCTGAAGTGACCTTCTAATTTGCCCACAGCTGGCAGCACCAAAGGATATTGTGTTATTCACTCAGGATGTGCTGATTCAGCCTTGTGAAATTCAACTTGAGAATTCAGAAAAAAACACAAAAGCAAAAGGCCTGAATAAAAAAAAAATAAAAAAAAAAAATAAAAAAAAAAGTTTCATTTCATCTGCTATGAATTCATTTTTCCAAGCTGGCCAAAACCCATTCTCTGTAAAGAACCAGTCCTTAATACTGGGCTTCATCACTTCTGGATCTTCTCAGCTCCCTTTGCTCCAGTGCAAGGAGATACTTCATAATCTACAAAACATACATTTGCAGTATTTCCCTTTGGAACATGGATCACAGGCATTAATTTGGATCAACAGATAAAACAAGACAATATCTCTAGAATCATTAGTAATAGATACTCTCAAAAGAAATGTTTCCTGAGGCATAAAACAAATGCATGAAGAAAATGAAAGTGACATTGACATAAACAATTGTATCTTAGATTTGTGTTACAATAGTAACCTAAGGCAAAACCTAAACATTTACAGAAATAGTTTGAATTCTACCTCTTTTCTCAGAGCAAAAAGCGGCAGACCTAGCCCATCTGTCGTCTACAAAATGTAGTCTGCTGTAAAGCATTAATTACTTGAATTCTGGGAAGTATTTGGTGATATTCTCATCCACATCTCCAGGTCTCTTCACGATTGATCACAAACCTGTTGTTTTTGTTTTTTTTTCTCGTACTGTTTTCTTGCTTTTCTTGCGAAGGCTGAGAATTACTTTCATACAAACACAAGCCAAATTCACTTCAAATGTAGTCAGAAACAACATTACAAAACTGGTGATTTGGGATTCTATGTTTATTACTGTTCAGTGACTTCCATATCAAATATACTCAGTGTACAAATCAAAGGATGTTGATTGTTTTTCCTAGCTGCTATCTTTGAAAAGTTACCCTGGGACCTTCTAAGTAAGCTTTTCTGTGTCTGTGACCTACGTTATAATCATCAGTAATGATCTCAGTGTTCCAAAGTTTGTTCTTGTTTTTGATAAAACATGCAAGAAAGCTAAGATACATGTTCATCTGCCTTTTTAAAATGAAAACTTTTATTAAGTGAAATCCAGGGATACGCTATTGCTATGGTCATACAGATGTATGCTTGCCCAAAATGCAAATTTTATATCTTTTTCTTTTTTTTTTAAGTATGTTATTCTTGACATTATTAGAGAATAGTGGGTAAGATGGGTGTCTATTTTATCAGCCCTTACTTTGTTTCTAAGCTAACCGCATACACTCCAGCCTGCAAAAAAGAACTGGAAAGGAACTTATCCTTTTTAAAGATCAATTGATTTTAGCCATGCATCTGTATGTGTACAACAGTCAAGATCAAGCAAGAGTGGCTGAAAAAGGCTGTGGTTTTGCAGGGCATTTTGTTTGATTTAAGCAGCCCTTGCCATCCTTCTCATTCTCTTCTGCGCCATCCCCTCAGTGTGACTGTAGCACAGCACCAAGCTATGAACTGAATCAGGGAACTGATGCAAACTTTAAAAAGAAATGAACTGAGAAGGATAGTAGATGGTGAGAAAAAATAAAAGGCAGGACAGGGACTGCTTGGGCAAGCAAAACTGTCAGAAGAGATGCTCATTAAAACATGGTTTTACTGATTGACAGTTGATTAGGGGTTTCCAAGGTTGTGCGTTTTTACATATATAGCTATTTCCCTTTGTAATTCTAGCTGTAACTGAGCAAATCACTTTCGAGCTCCTCATTCTCCTAGGTTATTAATTTCATTATTAATTTATCTTAGGATATTAAATTCTTTAATGTTACGCAGTATTCTTAGTTGGAGAAGTTTTAGTGACAGCCGTGTTTTGGATTTTGTGTTAATGAATGTAATTATTAAGCTATTTAAATGGATCTTGTTAAAATGTTATAGACAACAGGTTGGACAAAAAAATGAGGCCTTTAATGTCAACATAATGTTTTAAAGTTGAAATCTAATAACTACTTTGTTTGAATATTAATACTGCAGTGTCCTTGCTCTGACAAATCTCTGCTGGCTGATTACTGCTTCACAAAGGAGAGAGTGTGTTATTAAAAATTCAATTTAAAAAATCCACATTTTTGTCTTTTAGAACTGCATTCATAAGAAAGAAATGGTGGAGGGGGAAGTGCTGAGAAATAATGCAAGAGAAGGAAGGAAAACCACTAAACAGAAATAAGGCCAGAGGATAAAAAGTGGTAAAAGAGAGAGTGGGATAATAACAAGGATATAAACAGCACTAAAATATCTGTAACAGAATCTTTTGCAATTAAAAATGCATGTAGCAATTTCAAATACAAACTAAATATTTAAAATATTATGTAGATACTGAGAACAAATGCTTCTGAATTCTCTTTCTGGTTTTCCCAAATGTAATCAGCAATCTGTCTTGACATGTCAGTGTAGACATGACCAACCTAATGATTCTGAAAAGGGTTAGAAAATTATTTTCTTGAGGGAAATTCAAGCTTCTTTGTTTGTAGGTGGATGTTTGTATGTGTTTTATTCATTACACTTGAGAACTAGGTGTGGATCTCCAGGATGTATCACCCAAAAAAGAACAGTTCTTGTTGCAAGATGTGCTGTGGAAAGATCAATACAAGTCTTTCTTGAAAGCCCTTCATTAATGATAGTTCATCTAAAAGCTCTGTAATTTCTAGTTCTAAGGTAACATTTTGTTTTCCCATTCTGTATTTGGAAAATGCTGAACAAAATGTGGACTTACCATGTTAAAGATCTCTTAAGATCCTTATTCAGCCTGCTTTTTTCTAAGACATAAGATCTGGAAAGATGGTTTAAGAATCACCAATGATGCGAACTGAGAAAGAGGAATTACTTATGTTTATATGATACCTCTTGAGCTAATGGGTAGCAATCCTTTTGTTTCACCAGGAAAAACTGTAGCAGTCATGAGATCTTCCACAAGCTTCCTCTAACTCTGAAGATAATAGGTGAATGTCATCTTGGGAAAGAATGAGAAACACATACCGACTCTACATCTAAAGCCAGCTTCAGATTAAGAATTACATTAGGGACAAGAAATAACTATCAGTCTTCATCACTAGCATCATCTTCCCTGTTTCTCTTTACAAAGATACTTTGGAGTAGCTTGGTCATGAACTCTGTGATGTCAAATGTGACTGTAAATTGCTACATGAAGAGCATGTATCAGCATTATCTGTGCAAATGCATTTTATGTATTGGATATGCTTAGCACTTGATTTAGTAGTGCTCCCTCTGGAGTTTTTCCTTTGTGCCAATATACCAGACTTATTTAGAACTGTTGGCTCTGGTCCACCATTTCCTTGTTAACTGTTTAGAATTTGTAAGTGTTGTGACCCTTTTGCCAATGCAAGTAATCCTAATTCCAGCAATTTACACTTGTCACTTTGCTTTAAACTCCATTACCACACACTGAAATTCTACACAGAATGGCTTGGAGACCATTTAACAAATAACAAATTGGAGATAGAGGGATTTTGTCCCTTCTGTCACAATTAATTATTTATCTATCTGGATTTTGGTTTTGTGTTGCAGAATTGTGACCTGGCCCAGCAGAGTATCGTTCATATTGTTCAGAATCCACAGAAGAACAGTCAGAACAAGGATGAGACAGAAGATAACCATGCTGAGACAGATGATAACCATGCTGGAGGTATTCTAAAAGCCTTGGAAAGAGAACCTGAAAGTCTAACTCGTTTAGATCTCAGCACCAGCATCCTCCCATCACTCTCTGCAGGGTTGGCTGTTATTCTGGATACTACAAAAACCAGCATTTCTCTTCCCTCTGAAAAATCAGGTAAATCAGTCATTTGGTACATTTCAATGCACAGACCCGAACTTTTGTCTGTTTCTTTCTTAGGAGGAACAGTTCTATACCACAGGAAAAAAGCCCAATGAATGATCTCTTTTAGTTATTAAACAAAAAATACAACTATACTAAGAGCTGATAAGCATCTGATGTGTATTCTAGAAAAATAATTTTGCTTAGTGAATAAGCTGAGTTGTGTTATTCCTGTCCCTAACTTCTGTTACACTAATATTTTTGCAAATTATTACAAGCTGGCAAAAACCTCAGAGGTTTATGAAAGGGCAAAAATAGTCTCTGTAACATTTCCATAACAGAAGTTTTCTTAACTAGACTGTTGGGCAGCTTACGCATTGGAAGTGTGTTTAATTCCCCGTCTGTTGTAATGTTTTCATATCCATATATTCTGTAAAAATATTTCTATACAATAGAGTTATTATTTATAAAAACATAGCTGCCACAAAATGGGATGGTAATTCATACTGTGGATTTTAGTAGTTGTTCATCCACCAAATTATTACTGAGAATATCTTCGTCATGAAAAGTCATCTGAGGCACAGGTTAAGTTACTGCAAATGGGTTGTGCTGTAATATTTAAAATTGTTCATGAGAGAGAAGCTTGAGTCAGAAGGAAATAGAAGAATCTGATAGCTATTACATTAATATCTTAGTAACCCCCTCCTCACACACAGTCTAGCTAACCCTTACTGACAACTGTGTTTGTTCCCTGTAAAGAGACATCATTCTGTGCAATACCAGAGTCTGAGTTCTGATTAGGTTTAATAGTCCATCAGAGATATCTTTTTAGGAAGAACAGTACATGAATACTCTTTCTAATACAACGTGGAAGATTAATACCAAACATATAGCTCCAAAGTACAGAGCATGCTTTGTGAATGTGACAGAGATACCTCTGTGACTAAACTGATGACAGAAATCATCATGCTTAACATAACAGCTACTAAAACTATTAAAATAACTTCTAGAGAATTTCTTGAGTAACTCATGCAGAAAATATACAATTTGTGGGAGGGTCACAGAAGTATTCCACAACTGACTTGATCAACCTTTCACTGCCAGCTAATGATGAATGAGTGCAGTTTCGGAACAAATTAGTACCCAGCTTAATGATCCACATCTCCCAGTCTGAATGAATAATGAGATAAAAGGGGTGCATGCCAATTTAAATCTGTTAAGCTCGGGACAGGGTTTCAGGGTGGGCTTGCTGTCAAAAGCAAGGCAATGGTGTGAGCTTTTTAATGCTACTCTATTTTTTTCACTAATGTACATGATATGTACTGGGCTTTAATAGTTGTGCTGGACTTTACAGAATAGTTTGTATGTGTG
Organism: Aramus guarauna; assembly: GCA_013400195.1. Taxonomy (NCBI): domain Eukaryota; kingdom Metazoa; phylum Chordata; class Aves; order Gruiformes; family Aramidae; genus Aramus; species Aramus guarauna. Next base: position 95,975 of record VXBL01000732.1, on the reverse strand, counting down.
TAAGGCCTTTTAAAATTTGTCAAGTGGTGTGTTTTTCCAGAGACTGCAAACTCTGTGAAGCCAAGTACAAACTGGCAGGTATCTGCTGTTGCTGCAAATATTTTCATGGCAGAATGACAGCTGAGGAAAAATGTATTGAGAATATATGTGGACTAATTTTACCTGTGATTAAGTTAAACAGATTTTTTTTATCATAAGGAAAAAAAAAAAAAAAAAAGAGCCACTCTAATGACTGGCAGTTCTACCTGGAAGGATGTTAATAGCAAGTGAAAGTCATTAACAGGCTGAAAAAAATATGAAAATGGATCTAAATAGTCTCTGCATCAAAGATTACTATGTTTCCTCTCTTTGCAGACAAATGTAATAGAAACACATATTTGTGGCTGCTAAGTAACACCTTGCATGATTTCTAATGAACATGTGAAAAAATCTCAGCACGGGACTTTCATCCTACTTCACCCTCTCATAATTTACAATCTGTCCAACGTCTGGGACAAAGTACTTTCATAAACAAGGTGTAAGCAAATAAACTAAGTTCCATAATGGCTGCATAATACGTATAATAAATATACGTATAGGGTGAAGGGATTTTGGCCTGAGAAAGAGTGAATCTGAAAAACATAAGGGTTTGTATGGCTCATCAGTTGAATATGAGAATATATCATGATGCCAGGTCTAAGAAAGCTAATATGATCTTTGGAAGTATAAACAGAAAACACTGAGGGGAATGAAGAGTATGCTTTCCCTCTGCTTTTGATAATTATGTAACTAAAGCTGGAATATAACATAGTATTTTGATGTCTAAACTTCAAGAAAGCTGCTGAGAAAAATGTTAGAAGATTCAGAAGACTCACAAGAATCTTACAAAAGTGCAGGTCATGACCAGCTTATATATGTTGGTCTGGCTTATATATGTTGGTATAATCTTGTGGCATCCATGTGAGTAGAAATTTGATAATAGGTGAGTCTTAGAGGCTATTTTGGGATTTAAGCTTTCATTGTCTAGAAACTGAAAGCCAGCAAATATAAATACCGCACATAGATTTTAACTTGCCAGGAAATCAACCACTGACGTAAGTTATCCTGGCTCGTAACGAATTCTCCATGTTTGGCCATTTAAAAATAAATATAGGACAATTTTCTGAAACATATGTCCAGTAATAAAGATTGGACTTGAACTCAGAAGTAGTATGGACTGTACGAGGCAGGAGGTCAAACTACAGAATCACATTGTTTTCCTGACTAAATGTATTTATCTGCTATCCATGTCAAGCAAATTTGTAATCTCAAAAAAAAAAAAAGTTAGTTTCACAGCTTCTGTTTTCTGCAAGCTGATATAAATGTTGTTACTTATTTAATTTCCAGTTTAATCCATTATCAGCTAGTTTATTATTTTATCTGAAATGATTTGTCTGAGGCGATCATCTCCCCTGTACACAGCACTGGTGAGGAGCACCTTGAGTACAGTGTTCAGTTTTGGGCCCCTCACTACAAGAAAGACTTTGAGGTGCTGGAGCGTGTCCAGAGAAGGGCAACAAAGCTGGTGAAGCGTCTAAAGCACAAGTCTTATGAGAAGCAGCTGAGGGAACTGGGGTTGTTTAGCCTGGAGAAAAGGAGGCTGAGGGGAGACCTTATGGCTCTCTACAACTACCTGAAAAGAGGTTGTAGCCAGGTAGGTGTTGGTCTCTTCTCCCAAGTAACAAGCGATAGGACAGGAGGAAATGGCCTCAAGTTGCTCCAGGGGATGTTTAGATTGGATATTAGGAAAAAATTCTTCACCGAAAGGGTTGTCAATCATTGAAACAACCTACCCAGGGAAGGACTTGAGTCACCATCCCTGGGGGTATTTAAAAGATGTGTACATGTGACACTTAGGAACATGGTTTAGTGGTGGACTTGGCAGTGCTAGGTTAACGGTTGGACTTGATCTTAAAGGTCTTTTCCAATATAAATGATTCTATGATTCTATAATTCTATCATTAGATGTGGTCATCATTACTTAGGTCTTTTTCTTTACAACTTTTAAACAGCAGTCATGTGGTCTGTTCCCTAGGATATCCTTGTGTTCTCTAGTTAGCCTTTTAAAGATGCTTGCATGCAAGTCTTCTCTGTCTCCTTATCTTTCCATGTTCCTCTTTCCACAGAAGAGTAAGTAAGGTACTGGTATACATTGTCTTAGGTGTGCCAAGCTGTAAATTCTAGCAAAATGAGGGATTGATTCTTTTCCACCTAGTTAGGAAATGCTTTACCAAAACTTACTATATGTTAAAACCTCCTGTCCTTACAAATAACACAAATATGAGTTAGGGCAGGTAAAACTGTCATTAGCAAAACCTCAGTATTGCTCGTGCTTAAAAGCATAAAGTGACGAGCTAGTTCCCAGTCTATGTAAGAGTCTGATATATAAAAGACACAGGCAAAAACTTTTAGAATAGAAAGCCACAATTTAGGGTTTGGGTAGTCAGAACTGTGCATACTTCCAAGAGAAGCTCTGATGAAATGAAAAAACAGTATCAATTTAACTGGGGATATTGCTGATATGTTACCAATACTTTTTGAATAGTATTCTGTTGATTGTGTGTTAAAAAAATCCTGTGCTCTGTAATCTATATTAGATTTATTATGATTCTTTTAAGCAAAAAGCCTAAAAGGATAAGAATTTTTGTGTCAGGTTTGTTTGAAGTAAGTGCTTCTGAAGTACTTTAAAATTACTTCATAGTTTTATAAAATTTATAATGTCAGATTAGCTCCAGGTAGGACAATGGTTTGGTCTACATCTCTACTTCACTATTTTAATATGGTGTTAGACTGACTACCTTGGCCCAGTACCAAGCTGAGTACAACTGCAGCTTTTCTTTCTCCCCTTTTTGAGAATGCCATCAAAACGTGAGCGCTGATCCATCCAAAATGGCCTCCACAAGAACATCTCTATTGATACTTTGAGACATGACGCTCTGTAAGTGTTCAGCAACTGCACCAGACAAAACTAACACAAGTACAACAATGAACTTTTTTTCTCATGACCTAATTTTGGTTCAATGTGTCACAAAACTAAATATGTAAGAATTTACTATTCCCTTAGAAAAGGGAAAAGGATTCTTAAAGTTTGTCTACTGTCATTTAGCTGCATTTTTACATGGGAAATTAATCAGTATAAAGACTTTTTCTCCTTGACATCTGTACAAATAATGTGTGAATTAATTATAACATAAATTAATTAATTAAATGTACTTTAGGTCCGCAGTATTGTAAATCAATATTTTGAGGAAGGGAAATCAGTATTCTATGTAATTTGCATTTAGTAATTATGTCCTTTTTTCCCAGAGTTATCAAAATTTTGTTCTAACAACAAATGATCAGAGTGCTTACACTGACCTTTCTTAAAATTCTTGAAATATTAATACACCCTTTAATAGTGGTTACATGGTTCTTATGGTAGTTCTTTTGACAGACATTAATTTGAATAAGATTCATATTGCTGTACAAGAAAAAGTAATAAATTACTTAATATGCAACCAATGTATTGTTTCATTGGACACATTCAAGTAACTACTTAGGTTACTATGGTATTTTTGGATTTGGTAAACTGACAGTTTGCTTTTGTATTAGGATTAAACCACTTCTAATGTAAATGATAATGCATTATGTAGCACGTTGTGATTTAGTCTAAATTTGATTCAGAGTTTTAAAAATGCATTATTTTACAAACTTTTAAATATGAAATGCAAAATCAATTTGAGGATCAATGACATCCAGAAAAGGGAAGGAACTAATTCACTTTTTTAGAAAAAAAAAAGAATAAAGTACGAACTCAGCAATACTATACTAGTTGTCTGATTTTGGCAAACACTTTCTGGGGACCGTGGCTGCACTTGTCTTCATTACATACTGTATAAGTTTACTAAGTGTATCCTTTTGTTTTAAATTTTAAAGCAAAACTTTACAAAATTCCTACATTAACAACTTTGTGCTAATGGTTAGTTCCCACACATGGTTAATCATTATCACTCTGCATTCTTTATATACGCAAAACTGTTAGACTTTAGCTGTTAGGCTTTTTATCCTAAATTTGCTATGAATGTACCTCACCACAGAGCTGATACCATGTGGGTTACACTGATGCCTTATAGTCACAGAAATCAAATTGATAAGGCCTGAGAGGTCTTTGACAAGAGAAACTGGAACAAAAGCAGACTTGTCTTCCTTGCTCTCCCTCTTTCCTTTTCTTGTTTGATATTTTTATACTACTTGCCCCCATCCTGAAAGGGAGTCTCCTCTGTGCCCCTTACTGCTTACCTTGATTTTGGTTTCACCAGCTCCCCTTCATGGGTATTTCATACCTGCAAGACGTTCTGCCCATTTGCAGTCCCTTGTACTTTGTTTTGTTTTACAACCTTTTCTCATCTGTATGTGCAACTACACACATCTTTGCCCCTTTGGTGATCGCATTGCTCACACGCTTAATGCAAAATGCTTACACATTGTGCCCAACTAGGTCATCACAGTGTTACAACATGCTTTTCAGAGGTAACCGTATTTTAAGTATCGTCATCTGAGATCTGAAAATCCAAGTGTGTATTAAGAGATTATGACCGTAACATTTGTATATGGTACAGTGAGATTACGTTTAATCCTATGTGCTGAAAGAGAACTTTAAAGTTTTAAATGAGTTTACAAGTGGATTGGTAAATGTTATGTTGCAGAAGTTCTCAAACTGTGATCCATGTTGAAGCTCTGAGATCCAGAAGGGTACTGATGATCCATTGAGATAATGATCACAGTGCTCTAGCTCCACTTACTTGTTTTCAACTGCTAAAATTTATTACAATCGTGTCAGTGTATGTTAAATTATCCCTCTTGATTAGTTGCTGTAGCTTCTTGGATTATGCTGTATGAGTATGTTTGGAGGTAGGGGAAGGCATGTCCATAAGACAATGCTTCCCGTTTAAAGTTATTCATAATATGGTGACGTTTCTGAAACAACACTGTATTTTTTGATGCACAGCATAAAGGAGGTTTTCTGGATACAAGTCACATCTAAGCCACAAAAAAGGTGTTATGCAAGATGAAACCAACTGTCTAACTAAATCTAGTTATTTCCCTCTTTTAATACTTACCTGTATTGGAAGTATCCAATACTTCAAAAGAAAGAAAACATTATTTAATATTATATTTAGAGAATGAGTATTCCTTTTTGCAAGTGATCACCTCTGTCTGATTATCCTTCAAGTCTGCTGTCTGGGTAAAATGACAACAACGAGAATGGCATTCTCTAATCTGATCTTCACTGAAACAGCACTTCCAAAACAGTCTTCAGAGTCAATTCAAGGCTTAACTGGAGGACAGAGGGAGAGTTTTCAGCCCACCAATTAGCTATTGCTAATTCTGTCAAAATTTCTTTTGAAATAGTTAAGCTTGAGAAAAATATTCTGGTTATTCTCCTTCCAGTAGGGTTATGAAAATTTGTCATTACAAAGTCCTTGGAAGTTTGCTCTTATGTATATTGTATCTTCTGTTAGGGTTATTAACCCTTGACAACTCACTGCTGCAATACTTGCAAGTTTTATATATAAAAATTGATATCCCCTCTTCACCTTCCAGCAACAGCAAAAAGTGATTTTATAGGACATTAGCATAATGGAACCTTTTCAATAAAATGATAAATTGAGCCCATTTCAGAAAACAGAGCACACACTTGATAATTTATTGCAGTCAGTGCCATGCTGGAGACCTCATTCGTATCATATGCTTTTAACACTGATGAGAATGGTGCCATTTTCCCACACCTTGCATGTCTGTGAAATTAATTTGAGAGGAGAAATGTTCTTTTCTAATAGAGCCAAAAGCACTTCTGGGAATGCTCATCTTTACATGACATAATTATCTCTCATGCACGTGTCTAATTATTGTTTTTAAAGGCCCTTTCATGTTAACTGAAGCTGGTAACATTTGCTAACTCCCCTGTGTCAAGGGATGGGGTGGGAACACTGTTGTGTCCTTGGAATGCATTTTGATTGTTTATGGGTGACAGCATGGATGGGCTTTCTTCTGCAAATGCATCACTTGCATCTTTATGCCACCAGCTGGAGGTGACATTTGTAGGTGGAAAATGTTCTGTGTCGATGAAAGAAAACCATACACGTTATATTTTCCAAACTGATTGTTGGCACAAATTAATTACTGATGGCATAGGCAAAAATAGGAAAGTAACAGTTAGGAAACACCTCTTATGTGTTAAAACACGATAATAGAGATGCAGGGTGATTCCTTTTTTAACAGGAAGAGCCCAATTATGAAGCATGAATAAGAAGAATGCTTTGTTTAAAGTTCGTTATAAAATGGTAGTTGCCGCTACTGTGCAGCTTAGTACTTGCACTACATGGTCTCTGCTGTGAACTCTTACCACTCGGAATGACATAAGAGACATAGTCTTCTCTCAGATCACGTGCTCAGGATTCATTAATGTCATTGGGAGTTCTGCGGAGACAGCAAGGACATTCTGAGAACAGACCTATTAGAAAGGCTTGATCTACAGAAAGTAATTACATGGAACAGATAGTTTAATAAATTCAGTTGTTACTAGAAGATAAAAAATAGCCATACAAACTAGATCCTGCTCTCTCTTTATAAAGACAAATAGCTTCAGTAGGACTAAATTTGAACTTCTGTGAAAGGTAAAGATCATTGTATTTGGCAGGGGAAGACAGATTCTCGGATGGTGGTTTTTTGAGGAAAATAATGGTTGTGGTAGAGAAATGGACAGTCAATTCAAAAGATCTAATTCATATTCATGGAAAAGCAGAATTAAAGTCAGTGCATGCTCTTGCATTGCTCTGCCAAAAAGCCTTTAGAATTTTGCCATCAGCTTTGTTTCAGTGAAGGTTTCACATTTCCACTGCTACCTGGCTGACTTGCTAGAGATGCCAAGGTAGTTGTCCTCATGTCCGTTCAGGCTTCTCTTCAGAGACCGCCAACAAGGATTTCAGTTGTTTGTCTTTTGTGCCTCTGGTTTTTTGTCTTTTTGTTCCTTTCTTTCTTTTTAGAGGATTTTTAACAATCGCAGCTGAGATTCTGTATCAGCTTTATGTGCATTTCCAAAAATCCTTCAGTGTACGGCTTTTTCCCCTGCTCTGAGGTACATTGAACCTTCTGCTGAAACCTTGCTTATCCTTACACATTCTTCATGAGGTAACACTGCCTATGTTATGCTCAGCAACTAAGATTTTTTTCCAGTTGGAACAGAATAAAGATCCATGCTGTGCAAACAACTATTGTCCTATGTAATTATTAAATATTTGCTACAAACTTCTAGAATGTTGATATTCTATGGAATCTGTTGGCACTGAGCAGAAAGCTGAACTGATTACAGCATTTGTGATCCAATTATCAAACTGACAGGAAAAAAGAAATGAAGAAAATGCCTTTCTTGATCTGCCTTTAACTTATGAGACAGAATGGTAGAGTGACCTGCAAGTGAAGCTGTCTGGAATATCTCTGAGCTGGATTATATGTGCTGTGGAACCATTTTTGGTATAACCACTGTATCAGAATCACAGTTTCTTAGTGAGGTATCCAGGGTCTGTAAGTCCCTATTAAATGGTTAACCTTAAGATTCCAAACTTGGATTTTCAAATGCTAGTTCAAAAAAACTTGAATCTTTGTATCCACTGATACACCTGAAACTATTTTACAAGCTAATCTGTACTGTTGGTATCTGCGAGGGTATTCAGTCTTAGCTATTTGACCTTGAGAACATGTCAGATTCTGATTTAGCAGCTATATCCAACTGCTGCCGTAAGTCGTATTTGCAGATGAATGCTTCAGATTTAGTTTTGACAGTCTATCTACCTGTAATGATTTCTCATTTCTGGAGCAGAATATTTGTAACTGAACTTCCACTTAAAATGCAAGCCCATTTGGTATATACATATATGTGTGTGTGTGTGTACGTTCATATATTTTAACTACCCTCCCAGAGAGCAAAACAAAGATTAAAAAATCAAAGGTGACAGCTGCATCCTGGAGCAAATTGTCCTAGGGTAGTCCAAGAGACACAATGTTTGCACTCTCCTTCTGAGCTTCCATGATGCCCTGCTGGTGCAACAGGCAGTTCTGTGACTCTTGACGTTTACCTGTCAAAAGACAGGGATAGAGAAAAAGAAAGAAACATATGGATGTTGGGATGCGGCTTTGAGGTGCCGGGGAGGGGGAGCAGCAGGATATCATGCTCCAGGTTGAGCCTTTTCACTACGTACAGTGTACATCAATGTTCAGCTTCATGCAACACTGCACAACTTACCAAGGATTTTATGATAAATGTCAGTATTCTAGTTTCCAGTGCTGGCTGACATTAGTGTATTGCATATTTGCTATGAAGATGGTTTAACCAAAGTTGTAACATGCTTCTTATCAAATAACAGACATGGATGCTCAGCAGGCTGTATATGTAAACGTGTCAGTGAGGATTACTCTGATGCTGTTTTCTGCGCATTTAACACAATGAATCTCTCTGCCCCAGCTAACCTGTGGATGGGGAATTCTGTTAGTTAATTCAGGGTTAGAGGAGCTTTGAGGTTCAAGGTCTTAGGGCTCAATTGCAAGTGCACTTTGACTCTCTGTCTGTCTTTCCTTCTTTTCCTGAAATACTTTGTTTTGTGTTTTCCTTTCTCCACAGGAGGAAGTTAGCTCTTTGCATGTGTACAAATTGAACACTCCAGTACACGTTACTTTAGATAGTTGCTGTTTACTGCCCATTGCTTAAATATCTTGGGCTGGTTCTAATAGCCTGGAAGAGCTGCATCCTTTCTTCCCAAACCTTTTTGCTGAATGGTTGAAAGAGATAAAGAAACCTCTTGCCTTAGGTTTATATTTTCAAAATGGTCTTCTAGAAGCCAAAGGGTGTTGCTGCATATCCAACATCTCAGCTTAGAGCATATATGAACACAGTATGTGAAATTTTAAATTGACTTTTTTCTTAAAATCCATTCCTACTCTTCACAACATTGTCTTGGAATTACATTATATGAAAGTGATGCAATGACCATATCATTATGGTATGGCAATACGGTATGGTAAAGCGCTGTTTTTACACAAGGATTTCCATGTTTCTGGACAAGTCTTTAAGAAAGTTTGTCAGCTAATAGAACTCTTGTCACTTCTTCAGAAGCAGCTAAGGATCTTCGTCAAAATACTATTTTTAACAAGTTATCCATGGCATTTAATAGTGAATTTTGTAAACTAAATAGTTCAGTTTTGAAGTATTGGTACCGGTATTTTCTTTCTATATTGAAAAATGTTTTCTAAACTGAGTTATAGGTGCATCTTTCCCGAGCCATTTTCCTGCTCCCTATTATTTATAAGAGAAGTAAATCCTTTTTAAAATTCTAGTTCTGTGGGAGCTTCAGAGTGAAGAGCCTGACACGCAGGACATTGAGAATGAAAAGGAATGCCACAGATCAGTCAAAAAGGCAGCTTCTGTGGTACACTGTTATTGTGCAACATTTTGTAACATTGAAATATTTGTTAGAATAAAAGCACTAGCAAGTTATTTAGTACATTAATGGATGGTCCTGTTTTCACCAATCATTTATTTTTCTGCTAGAATAATGATGTACTGCTTGTTAAGGAAGAGGAAAGAACACGCAGGGTTAGCTGTAGTCGTGAGTCAGATGAGCAGTTGCTTGTCATATTTTTCTTTATTTAAATACACAATGGTTATATACAGTATAACTAAAAAAGAATAGCTTTGACTTGGAGAACACTCTTGCCTTAAGTAGAGCACCAGTTACAAACAGAAATATTGTTATAACATTTTGGTAGTGTGGCTTTGTCACTTATCTCCACACCTTCTGACAATCCATGCTGAGTGTTGTGTGCACAGATTTATACTACCATCTGTGTAACTGATAATGTCATTTCTGTGTGTGTCTCTGTATCACTGGTGGAGATCCCTGAAACCCGTTCATGAAACCGTCCTAAGCCTGCAGCACATCCACTGAAGCTGGAAGGCGGCAGAGAGGGTTAGTGTGGCTTCCAAACAGGGATGATATGCAAGTTCTCTCTCAGTTTCTTTTAGTTTATAAAGAAACAATACTATTTCTTGTATGTTTAGTCAGTCAGGCTAGAGACTCTCTTTTGGTCAACAAAACATGAAAGCCTTGACAAACAAGTTATTCAGCTTGTCCCTCAGTATTGGGATTGAAAAAAATGGACATTGTGGTAGGGGAATGGATCAGCAGTTTGGTTATAAACTCAATTCCTGCTGGGCTTCATCCCCAAATTTTAGAGTAAACACCCATCTTGCAATCCCATTCATAGTTTCTGGAGTGTTACTTAGGATCATCTCGTACTAAGGTGTATCTGTTATTAATATTTATACAAGGTATATCTCAAATATTTTTCCAAAGATATTTGTGTCCCTTTTTTGGTCAGCAGTTAACTGACTATTGTATACTATCAGTCACATTTTATTAAAAGTTTCTAGTACCTTCCATAATGTGGTTTCCAAATATTTGTCATTCTTCTCTTCTGCATTGTAGCCTGGTGCTAACTGTGGGTTTCTTTTACTAAGGGCAAATTGGAATATTTTCTGAGGTCTGCAATAGGTTCTGCAGCCCTATATTATTATATTTTTACTGATTTATAAATATATCACAGGTTATTGGTTCATGTTTTAAAATTTCTGAAAATCTACATAGTATTTGGAGCTGAAACTCTTCTAAAAGTGTATGTATGTTTGGAAGTAACTGTAAGACAATTTTAAGGAATAGATACAATGTTGGTGGAACTAATTTTTTTAATGCAAGTTGCATTCCAATTCCTTATAGCTTTGTTGTTAAGTTTTGAATAATGGGATTTATAATGTATAATTTATACAATGATTTTCCTTTTTCAATGGTTGATAAATGTCACTTGATATATGTTTATTTAATATTTTAAAAAGCTCTGTGTTAAATTTTAAACACAAGTTTATATGAGTGTAAATGCGTGTGTGTCTGTAACCGCAGTACCTTTACTCTGCTAATCAATTGTACATAAATCTGTTGTCTACTTTTTCTGATGGTTGTCATGCCGTCTCTGATGTAAGAGATTGGCGAAGAGGGAAGACAGAAGTTCCTCTAAATTCTAGCTTGTAATATAACTTTGAAACATAAATTTCACTTATTTCCATCTACAGAAATATCCGTTTGAACTGTTTCATAAGAGATTATCACTCTCTAAATATATCCAAGAAATTTTGCTTGCAATTGTGAGTGTGCAAGTCTTTGCATTCACAAATTCCACATATACATCTTATCCATGAAAAACATCTGTTCTTTACAAATAATATGGTTTGGCAAACTGAGATTCTTGCTAAATGTCAAGGTTGGGAGTTTGGATTATTTTAGGATTTTCAAATCTCAGAGGTCTTTCTAGTCTCTATCAGTACCAATTTTTACAGGTAGCAAAATTGCTTTACAGATGCTGATTTTTAAAGTGGAAAGGCATTGCTGAGAAGTAACTTAGGTTGAAGTTACTGTCCATTATGTTTATTTTAATATTTGTGTTGAAGTATCTTATCGCTAACATGAACTTTCAGTAGGGCCACTCCCAATAAAGTTCTTTAATTATGCTGAAATGTTCTCTCTCTTGATGCTATGTATAAACTTACTTTACCTTATTTCTCTTGTGGTAAAAATTTGATTTCTATTTTGTGAAAGTAAGAAGATGATTGCATTTAAACTTGGAGCAGTGTAGCTACCCATACAGTCCCTATATAGAGTGACATACTTCTTAGCTTTTCACCATTTTGCTGCAAATAAGGTGTACAGTCATTCTTACTAAATATATATACACCTATGAATGAGATGGATGATTAAGATGAAAGCATTTCTTACTCAAAGAGCTGAAGCTCTTTGATTTAATTTTTAGCTCATCAAAGGCAGGTGAATTTGTCACATATTATTTACCATGATCACTCTGGTCAAACCCTCACACTACTATCATCTAGTATACAATAGCCCTTATGAAATGACAAACACCTTGTTTCACTTTTTAATCAATACAGTGTGGCATCCTTTTTGAAAATTGCCAATACTTCTGCGTCTTCTCTCTTATACGTTCTTCTGGTCCAGCCCTCATCTTTTTGTAGCTCATCTCTGATATAATACAGCAATTTAGCTTTATATATCCTGTCAGGGAGCATATTCCTTTCCCTCATCCTTCTTCCTTTATTTTGTGCCTTTTTTTCAGAGTTAAAACCTAAGTGATTTCTTCATTGTTAATTTCCTCTACTATTTTTATACCTCTTTCATCAAGTCTCTGGCTCTCATCTCCAACATTCAGCTTCTCTGCTTATGCAAAATATCTCTTTGATAATATGCCTGTTCATCTGTCATGTTGTTCAAAATCAGCAAATCACAGTGCTGCTGTCTGATTCTTTTTCTATGTTGTGGAAGGAGCTGGTTTGACTAGCAGCTTCCTGTGTTTGTCGTAATCCCACTACTGCTACTGTCCCAAAACATTTCCTGGATCCATATCCATCTATGACATTTTCTGCCCTCTGTTCTTCCTGGCAGTATCTCTTCACATGTGTGACTTCAATATTTTAATTTTGTTCAGTTAATATAATTGTTTTAAAAAGCTTTTCATTGCAATTTTTTACCTATGCAATGTTGTTTCCCCCCTAGGGTTCAGTTTTGTGTCTTCCTTTTCCCTTTCTCCTGCTGCTCCCATTTCCCTGCTGTCATTGTTTTTGTTTAAAAAATGGCAGAAAATGAGTCAAAAATTAATGTTCAGTTGAATGAATTTATTGCAAACCTGGAAAGGAATCTATAGCTAGTATAGCTAGTGAATACTGGTGTTTAACTGCCATGGACCTGATCTGCCAACAGTCTGTACCAGCTGGCTCCTGGGTAGAGAACCATGAACATTTTCCTACCCATGTGGGGTCTGTTGTGCAAATGAGGACAAGACATGGATTTCTCAAGTCTTCCCAGAGGTAACAGCTCTTCCAAAGTTTGTCTCATTTCTGCTGAGAATAGACATAGGGCAGTGGAAGCATCAATTCCTATAAATGTATGAAACTTAAAGTGTTAATTCACATTTTTTCTTACTATTGCTGAAGCATACGACATTTTTCAGTAATGCTTTTGAACCTGAGAAGGTGCATGTTGAATGCTAAGTTGTTGCAAAATTACTGATGTTCTGTATGCTCAGTCATCACAATTGGCCATTACTACCAGTTTATTTGATGTATGTTTCTTTACGTCAGGTGGAATGTCTTTGAAAATGTCTCTGAATATCAAAAAGTATTCAAAATAATAATAATAATATTTCTTTATAAAAGCAATCATTAGAAAAGTAAAACAAACAAAAAAATAAAAGTAGCTTGACAGATCTTATTCTTTTGAATGCTCAAGGGATCTGAACTAATAAAAAGACTGAAAGCATTAGCAAAAAAACAGAAAATGAAGAGCACTTTTTAAACAACATTGTCGTACAAGTTATGATCATTTGTAATCAACATGAAGACACTTAATACCTTAAAGAATATTACTGTGGGATAAAAGTTCTTCAGAAAATTAAGGTGCAGTGCAGAACACAATTAGTTTTTAATGCTTAAGATGACATTTTGAAATTCAAAAAATAGTCCATGAAGTTAAAAGAAAATACATAAAGATTCACAATCTAGTAGTTTAAACTCCTAAGAATTGCAAAAAGACCTGTTGTCATTTAATCGCTAAAGTATCTGTGACAACAGAGCTAAGTAACTTCAGTATTTATGGGTTCTTTATGGTAACTTCAGTATTTATGGGTAAAACCAAGAGCATAAATATCTATACTTTAAAAAAAACAAACTATTTGAAAGTTATTTGGCAGAGACTCATGGGTCAGGATCATTTTGTGTTCAGGAACACAGCATGCCTCCAGCAGAGGGTATGGTCTGGGTTGGACAGAAGCAGGACTGTCCTGAGTCTCTCTCATTGCAGCCTGGAGCTCAAAACAGGTTGGACCACCACAGTTGAGCTACAGTCTTTCTGAAGGGATACAGCAGCACAGTCAAATGTAGTCACACGACTTTCATCTCTTTCTCATATGAAGTATGACAGCGGCTACACCAGCTCAGGTCAAAGATTCATTTAGAATAGTATCCCATTGGCAGCCCATAGCTTCTGCCAGTAACTTGTATAAATCAGTCTGGTAATTATATTTTCCAGGATGCTGTCCCACGCTTGGTCACTATGCCTCTTATGATTTTGTAGACCTCTATGATATTCCCATTTAACTGTCAGGTTTTGGGGCCAAAATTCATGGTGCGTTTAAGTGATTGTGGCATGGATGCTATTGATTATCCATTCCCTCTTTTTTTGTATGTTTTCAGTTCTACCATATCCTGTTCTGAGATGGAAAGGGTAGAATTGAACATGCTGTTGAAAATGGAGCACATAATGGATTTTTACAGCATTTGTACAGCACTGTTTCTGTTTTGGGTTTGTGGTTTGTTTTTTTTTTTCCTCTCTATTCCTCTCTTAATAATTCCTAGTATTCAATTTACTTTTTTGATTGCTACTGAGCATTGAGCTGACATTTTCATAGAACTGTCTATTATAACCCCAAGATCTTGTTTCTATGTGGTAATAACTAGTCAAGACCATCACTTTTTTGCGTAAAATTATTTTTCCCATGTACATTACCTTACATTTATCTACAATGAATTTCATTTTTCATTTTATTATTAGTCACTCAGCATCCTGCATTCTTCAATGTTTTTTCCAGTTGGCCTTCATTTTTACTACCCTGAATAAAATCATATCACCAGCAAACTTTGCCATTTCACTGTTCATTTCTCTTTTTCTGATGGTGAATACTCAAGTCCTAGCACAATTTCCTTTTGGGACTGCACTGAGAAAACTGATCATTTCTTCCTGACCTTTGTTTCCTATGTTTTAACCAGTTATTGGGCCACAAAGGAATTTTTCTTTTTATTCAGGAACCATGTAATTTCTACTGCAAAATTGCTGAGGAAGCTTTTTTAATGTTTGAGTACCTTGAATAACTTAATTATCTTCCATAAACTTTGGGACCTCACTATTTATTCCTCAGGTGCTCTGAAAAATGAACTTTTCCAGAATGTTTTGTAATAGAGCGACAGACTGTATAACAAAACTAACGGCAATTCTGCTGTTCCTTTTTGTTACTTGCCTTTTGTAGTTACTGGTTGTTACTCTTGATGTATTAGCTTACCCATACCTGGACAACATTAGTTGAGTAGAACTGGAGTTTTTTGGACATTGTAAGTAGAGAGCTAATACAGAGTAGAAGCTCAGTAGGAATAGCCATTATTTTGACTGAGGATATGTTGTTATTTGAACTTTCAGTCAAAAGAAACATCTCATTAGATACTGTGATTGCACACCAACACTAGGAATAAAATTTGAAACTAACCAAGAGAGCACAATTTGAATTTTACATTCTATATTGTCAAAAAGATGGTTGCCTAAATTGTGCATGATCTCCCATGCAGATGTACCTTTGTGAAATGTCATATATTTGAAACTATAAATAAGCTGATACAATCTCATCTTCAATTTGCAAATGCAGGCATCCATTCTATAAATTTAAATGTAGTTTCTTTTAATTCTTTTCCTAAGTTCTGTGGTGCATTCTCAGTTAAGAAGCTGATGATTTCATGATATTTTACCCTTTTCATGACCTGTCAGTATTGTTTCTTGTTCCACACGACACAGGTATTTTCTGAGATATCGCATGCTTGGTGTGGTGGTACCAACAGGCTTTGCAACTTCTTCTCCCTCCTTGGGTGTTTAATTGTGTCAAAGGGGCAGTTTTCTAACCTTGGAGCAGACTTCTGTGGAAAGAGCTGTGTGAGAAAGCGCTGCAGGAAGCCTTGTCAGAGATCTCCACCTCACCCATCCTCAGTGGGCCCACTGGCCGCGGAGCTGCATTTAAGTTCAGGTCCTTACCTTTGTGCCGTCCTTGGGCTGTGGTTTTAGGTATGCTGTGTCTGGATGTATATCTTCTTGATCCTGACCTTGATTTGATTTCTGGGCCTGACCTAGAACCAGCCTCATCCTTATGGACTTCTTGGTGACCACTGGTCTGAGTGACCATGGCTGCACCTGCCCTGCTCACCCTGCTGAGGTGTGGTGGGTCTGAGCCCCTGATGGCCGGACCCTGGCTGCTGTTTGCCACACCATCACCGTTGGCTCCTGGCTCCCCTGTCCTTCCCCTGCTGTGCTGCACCCCAGCACCTGAGTGTTCCAGATTTCTGGGGTGTCGAGCTGTCCAGTCGCGGCTATTTCCCTAAGCATGCTGCTGTCTGTACAGACATCTCAAAAAAGTGTGCACGTTCTCAAATTCCACTTAGACAAAAAGGAGGAAACCAGAGCTGTGCTGGAGCTGATCAGTACCACTGGCTTTTGATTCGGAAACATTTCTTAGTTTATTTGCTGCAATTGTGCTGAACTGGATCTGCTGCTCATACTGAAGCCTACAGTAGGAAATGTGCTCAGTTTTCTGGAGCAGCTTTGCTTCCCCTTATGTGCTTAGGCTTAAACCCAGAAGTCCCTGCCTGCAACTACAAATAGGCCAGTTCCAGCCAGTTGTTATCACTGCAGGTCACCCTCCGCTCAGTCCCTTCAACGAGGTAAAAAGCAGCTCAGGGTGGTGGTTTGCAGGGGACGTTATGGTTGGTGTGTAGTGATTTCCCCACGCACAAGGAGTACATTTTCAGGGAGACCTTTTGATACCCTGAGTCTTCAACACTTTGTTGATGTACAAGGTATCATTTGTTTGTCTCCCACGTATCATTTGCCAAGCTTTCAGCAGTCTCATGCAATTGTCTTTTTTTTTTTTCTTACCCCCCCCGCCCCGTGTTTTGCTGTCTGGCAGAATCATCACAATTGTCTGTTTCTCTTTTTGCTGCCTTCACTCCTTATTGTTAATATGAACCATGCTAGCTTTAGTGCTGAAGCTTGCTCCTTTGTCTGAAAAATCAGAGTGCAAACTGAAGGAGAGAAGAATATGAGAAGTAAGAGAAAGGTGAAGCTTATGTAGAGGTCAGGAAAGGAAATGAGAAGGGGGAAAGGTAATTGCAGAAGTTAGCTGGGTAACAAAGTAACGAAGGAAGAATTTGGGTGAAATATGAAAGAAAGTGAAGGTGAATGATTCTGGGACTCAGAACAGGGAAGCAGGAGATTCTTTCATGATAAAGATTGAAAGAGAAAGCCTAATAAACTTTTTCCCCACCCCATTCCAAATTCCAGAAATTTAAAATAGATCAAATACTATTCTTTTTTGCATTTTTTAATTAATAGAAGCCTCCTGTTTTCTTCCTGTCCATTTTTTTTCACACAAAAAATTTTCACTGAGAAGGAGGGAGGTAAACAGATAAATGTCTCCCTGTTGTCTTTGTCAAGCACTTCCAATATTCTGCCTCTTACCTAGGCATTACACCCTTTTCAGCCAAATTCCAACTCTTCTTAATATCTTCTCTTACTTTCATTTGTAGTCCTTGTTACAGTGACAAGCCCATTTCTTTTTTCTAAATAGCTGTGTCTTCGATATACTTGAATTACCTGTGATCCATAGACTTTCTGCAAATATTTGAGTCTCAAGAAAAGGAATTGTTTTTTTAAGGTTTAGTCTATTTAATATTGTTATCCATACCGCAAAATCCCGCAGCTGTTTGTCATGAGTTCTTGTCTACAGCATCACCAAGTGGGATTCATCTCACCTAATTTTAGAGGTTTGCAATGTAGATATCTCTACCAGACCTAGTAGTCCTAAATCCCTACAACACAGAGAAACAGACCCTTTTAAGTACAATTTATCTGACATATTTATATCTTTTTATATCTACTTTAGGATGAATTGAATCAAACCATAAAAGTGCCCATTTTTCTCACTAGAATATAGCACCAGTTTAGATGAATCTAGCTGTCAAATAAATGCCATTCTCATGGTCTAAATTAGATAGGCATCGTAAAGAATAAGTATCGTCGTCAACAGGTAGAAATGTTTTATAAATGTGTGCATCTGCATATATGTGTCTGGGGAGGAAAGCTATGTGCTCTGTGAAATCTTTGCAGGTAAAGACAGGCAGTTAAAAAAGAAAAGATTAGAGGCAGAACATATCAGTTGAATTTTTGGAAAGTGAATGGGATCTTTAAAGTCATTTTCTTAGGTGAAGAAGTGCAACCTCCACATTTTTTTTTAAATTTAGCTTTATGTGGAAATTTTCACTACTTTGAGACTACTAGGCTTATACTGCAGATGTTTTTTCTCCTGTGTTGAATCAAGCAAAGTTCTTGAAGTGAAGACAGTTGGAAAAATACTTTTCTTTTTTTTTTTTTTTTCTCGCTTCTAACTATGTATTTTTCATTACATGGGTGCAAATTGCTAAATGGTCTGAGAGGTCCCTGACAGTCAGTCTACATTTACAAATCACAACTAGTCAAAATGTAAATCTAATGCAATCTAAAACAATGTTACCTTTATGTAATTTTCAGTCTGTTGAAAGACTTCTTGTAGCTGTGTCCTCTTTTAAATAGCTGAGTTAAAGCAAAGGCTCAGTAATCATGATCAGCTATACTAAAATGCAGTTCAAATGAAAACAGTAGGTTAGCTCCTAATATCCCTATTCAGATTTTATTCACTTAAACAGTCATATGGATGATAATGGGTGTTTTGACTGATTAGAGATTTCAGCATCAGGTCTATAGTCATTATGACTAATGTTTTCTGATTAACTAGTCATGCATATCAAAATAATTGGTCTGTGCTATCACTAACATGTATAAAGCTCCCACAGCATGTTCATCATTAACAACATGGAAAAAAGGAGGTAATTCAGGTCCTAAGGAGCTTAAAATTTAAATGGGGAGACAGTACAAAACACTGGGATATACATCAGAGAAAGCTACTTTCTCTTTTTATAGAAAACACTAAAGGGAGAGAACGGTTTTAATACTTTTTGAGATGGCATATTTGTGGGTAAATTAGCTTTGAAGAGGAAGAAAAGAGAGAGGTTGTCTCATTGGGATAAGACCGGTCCCAACATAGATCATAAATGGGCAGCCTTTTGCATCTTCATAAATTTTTTTGGCCGGTAAAAGCAACATAATTAAATGAAGTCAATATAGAAAACCACCAAGCATTTCATTAAAACTAGCCTGTAGTAAATAGCTTTATGTGATAATATTTGAAAGTGAAAATGTCAAAATAAGGATTGTTTCCTGTATTAGCATTAAACTTTTTAAAGTTACACACCAACAAAGTGTGTGCCTCATACATTTACATTATACATATATATGTATAATTCACATATGTACAAGTACATATATATTAATACATATTAGCTATACGTATTAGCCTGGTCCCTGTTAAATGTACGTTGTTTAAAAGTTACTGGAAGTGGGAAGTCATTAAGTTTCTCCAGCAATTGCAAGCTTCACTTTAATGAGAACATTGGTAGAAAAAATGGCAGTCAGCACCATGACACCATGTTAACTAAATAGTATTCATTATGATTCTAGTTCAGAATTATTTTTCATGTATTTAAGGAGCTATTAAGCATCCATAGAAGTGCATTCAGTACAAAAATTATCGCTGTTGTTTTTGTTGACCTACCATGTATTCCTGAATGACAGGGATGCTGTCCCCCAGCACTGAAGGATATTAAACTTTAAAAATTGATCCTTAACCCTACCTCTAATGACTTAGTTTGAGCAATTCAGTTTACATAGGGCTTAAACTCAGGTTTTTTTAAGACATTATTTCTGGGTATTAGAAAGGAGATGTGATGAATTTAGGTTAATATGTTACTTTATCTCTTCTGTCATGTTATTTGATGGTTAATATAGAAAGATAATAAAAGTTGAAATAATTTATTTCTAACACTGTAGCATGACCTGAGGCTATAACTTATCTCATTACCAGAGTTATCTTAGTAGGTTAGCTGTACATCTGCTTTGAATTCTGGAAGGTCTTGGAACCTTCAGTAGCCATTCTTGATCAATTAGTTTCTTGCTTTACATTTTACTGCAATTTTTGTTAGGAAATTTTTGTAGGAAAATATCAGCACTAGTTATTGCTTGTACTTTAAAAACAGAAGAAAAAACAAAACAAGAAAAAACCTTGAACAGCTCAGACTTATTTTCTGCTTGCTCCCACATGGATAATTCTAAATTTGTTTTAAGAGGCATTAGTGTAATTTGTATTCTTTCAAAGTAAATGTCCTCCTTATTGAGTGGAATCTCAGAACTATTGAAATAACTTCTAGAACTCACAGAAAATAAATAATATGTAGAAATAATGGAGATGACATTTTTTAAAAAGTAATGGAAAAGTCTAGGAATTTTAAACCTAAAAACTTACTTGAAGTTCCTGAAAATTCTTGGAGGAAAAATCCAACACTTGGAAGCAACTGAAAGAATCCAAGAATAAGAGTAACAACCAGCATGAATTTATCAAAAAACAGATCATGTTGAACTGTGGAGAGAAGAAAGCAGTAGATATCACATGCTCACCTTTGTAAGGTTTTTGACAATTTAGCATGATACTGTTGTTAGCCCACTGGGGTCCAGATATAGATAAAAATACAGTAGGGTTGCTGTGAACTTGTCTACTCATCTGTGGCTGGGGAGTAGTTATTAGTAGTTCATCATCAAAATAGAGGGTTATATTGAATGGGTCTGCCCTACATCTGATATTAATCAATATTCTCATTAATGAACAGGAGGATGGAATAGACACAGCACTTATTAAATCTGTAGACATCACAAAGCTAGGAGGGACCGTCAGTAAGCTGGATGATAGCCTGAGAATGTAAAATGATCATAAAAAAATTGGAAATATAGTCTGGAAAAAAACACCATACTGTTCAGAAGGGGCCAGCACAGGGTATTGCCCTTGGCTGGCAATATTCAGCAACACAGATACAGAATGAGTTACAACAGGCGAAATAGATACAGGTTTGAAGGTTCATTTTAGATCATAGACTGAACAGGAACCAATTAAGTTATGCCCAGAATGTTAAGCAAAATATTATACAGGAACAGATAAGCGGAAGTATAACATCTTATCTTCAAGACATCTTAACAAAACAAACAAACAAACAAAACCCCAAAAAAACCAAAACCCCATTGTGCTCAGCATTAGAAAGACTTCATCTGGAACTTTATGTCAAGCTTAGGGACCTGTGCCTAACACTATTTAAAGGAAAGTCCAAGAGAAATATTTAGAGCTCTAGAGAGTATTACATATAAGAAAGGAATGATCATATTGGGCTTGATTAGCTCATGAAACAGAAAACCAATATAAAGACCTACTGCAAAAAGAAAGAAAATAAATTCCATATCTTTGGTGGAAAGTAGAGAATATAACTGTTAAATTTCAGCACAAAAAATTAAAGCTAAAAATAAGGAATATCTTCTTAAAGATAAAGATATTGAAGTACTAGAACAGATGACTTGAGGAAGGAAGTTGTGAATTCCCTATGACTGCAGATGGAAGAGGCATTTCTTGCGACTCCAGACAGGAGAGATTTCCTTACCCTTTCCCTGAAAGATTCAGTCCTGTAATGCAAACCAAATGCAAAGGGCAGTTAAGGTATAAGGCGTTAGGGCAGTTGTGCAAAGGGCAGTTAAGGCAGTACAGCCAGGCAGTTGTGCATTAAGTGAGTTTTGCTATGTTGAAACAATTTATGATAGGAACTCACCAATGCAGATGGAAATGACTCATTTGGCTGCTAACTTATCACATGTGAATAAAATGAAAGACTTTTTTTTTTTTTTTTTTTTCCCTCTGTGTTTCCAAGTTGGTTTTATCTGAAGTTTGACATATCGGAGATGGCTTCTTAAAAAGTTGGCCTATGATCATGTGCTGAAAAATGCTTTTGGACCTGTGAGAAACTCAGGTTTGTAAGGTTAACTTTCTGGTGGAATCTTTTTCAGTTTACAATAAATTAAAGTAAAATACTTGTCAACAAAATGACAGATCCTTGTTGCACCATCTGTAAGGATAAGAGCAACGTTACTCAAAGTAAAGAGACTCAAAGTAAATGGCTTCTCAAAAGACATACTGATATACCAGCTGGTGTGGAAAAGCTAGAAAAGACTGTCCAGACCAACAGATGAATTGTTAATGGGCAAAGAGACTAGCCCTTGACCCACAATTAAATATTTGGAATACGGACCTGAAAATTGAGATTGCTGTGACTTTACCTTCTCAGAAAAGAATAACTGCAGATACAGAACATTTGTTTTTCCCTCAGTCTTCCTCCACCCACCAATGTATGTAACTGCAAAGAAGACTAGTAGTTATATTTTATTTATTTATGTTGTTAATGCGCATATTCAGTATCAGAATCAGCATTTATGAAAGGACTTCCATTTTTTTTAACTTGTAATTTGCTGTGTCTGCACATTCTTGCTGAGTGCCAGTATTATAAATTATTAATGGAAAGCTTTATGAAAACTTATAGGCCATAATTGAATGAGGAAAGATGAGGTTCTAAGGTTGGTGCTGCAGCAACTTTAAAGATTACTGGCACAGTGCCATAATTACAATTCATATTAATATTGCTATGTCAGAGCTGGTGCATAAAGCAGATTTCTTTGTTCCTGTTTCTTTCAGTTCCCCTCTGAAAAGGGATTCAAGAGGATGCAGTCTCAGCCAGGGAGCATGCTAAAATGCACAGTGACATTAAAAGTAAAGAGTTTAATGCTGGCCATCAGTATTGTACTGTATGCTGACTTTTAGCATTTGCATTTTTAATTCAGTCTTCACTGCTCCTGGTGATGCTTCTCAGGACATACACGTAATGATGTCACTGCATTTTGTGAGACTGAGATCAGCACATCTGCGTAAAACCATGAGTGGACTGCTGAAAATCTCCATTTACATTTTCTTCCTAAAATCAGAAGATCCATCTTGTTGTTTTGTGCCTTTCTAGCAGCCTTGCTATAGCAGACATTTCAAAAGTTATTCTGGGTCTCTGGATAGATCTATGCTGCTTAACTGCTCCAACTCATTATATTACAAATTTGTTTCTTGTGTTTCAAATTTGTGCATAGGGGATGTGTTTGGAGGTACTTTTTATATTCATGAAAAGGAAAAAAAGTGGAAAGTACTAAGAAAAATGAATATTGAGCTAACGTAGTCTATTTTTGCACAGAGTAAATATCAAGCTAATGCATAAGATTTATCCTCTATAGTAAATCAGCAATATGTCTCATTTTAGGCCTCTCCTATGACTGCTATTTTTTACTGCAGTATTCAGTCATGCTGATTTATGCCATACTATCCAGTGAATATTTTGCAGAGTATTATCAATAATACAATTTTATCTTTGGGTCCAGATGGCATGAGCTTAGAACTCAAAGCAGGCAGAAAGCATGATTCCTGCCTCAAGTAGTTTACTGCTTGGTATAAAATGTGAGAAAGGGATGTAAGACATCAGGGAGTAGAGGACTGGATCAGGAAAGGCATCAGTCCAATTAACAAAATATTTTATTCTATAAGGGCTCATGTACTTGATAAGATCATTCTGTTTGATTGGAAGAGTTTCATTAGAGTCATGGCAGGAGTCCTGCTGGAGAGCAGGATCGAATTAGGACAGTGAGTAGTGGCATCACAGATCTACTCAGGATGAGTGCTTCTACATGTGAATAGAAGCAGCAGTCTCATTAGTCTCATTACACTCCCCATATGAGAAGTCAGAGCCATGGGAGAGGACTGGTGATACCAAAATAAGCAAAGGGCTCTGGTCTCACTTCCTGCACTTGAGACCGAGTCAGGAATAAGTTGCCAAAATCATCTTGTTTATTGTGGGCCTCTCTTAGCAGTAACATTCTTGCTTCCTTAAGTCATGTAGTATTTCCTCTGAATTGTGCTAAAGGTATTGCCCTTTTGTTTTACTGATTCACCTGCTGATCCTGCATAGAAGAACTGCCAAAAGTAAAATTCAATCATGTGCAAGTGTAGTCCTCCTCATTTGCAATACTGTAGTTTAGATTTTTGTTGCAGATTCTAGCTCAAATGGAGTCTAACCCACACATGCTCTCAGTCCTAGAACTTAGGAGCCTCAGGCAAAATATGAGTACGTAGAGATCCAAATGTCCAAAATTTTGTGATATTTAGTTTAGATTCACCTCTCAACTTTGCACTATGTATTAAATAGTTCAGCATAAGCCTTTTTTTCTTTAGATGAACTGTTTTAATCTCAGAACTCTGTTTTATACTGATATGAGAATGCACTCTCAACCTTTTGAGTTGCACTTAGTTATAAGAAAACTGTGTATGTTTGTGAATGTATGAATGTGTGTTAATTTTCCACAAAAACTGAATTCAGTTTAAATTCTGCTGTGTTTTATATTCTGCTATGGTGATTAATATTCCCCAGGGAAGCATAATGAAAACACTTGATAGATCAGTTGACTAAAATTAATATTAGATACATCATTGATGTCCTCTTATGTATCTTATATTTCTGAAAACTTGAAATAGTGTTATAAAATTTCTTCTTTCATCAGTGTGCATCTTCTCTGAAGACATCTACATTTTCTTAGAAAAAAGTTTTTTGGATGACATCGTTCTCTGAAATTGAGTTGTGGAAACTAGTTACACATGTATGTTAGGACACCTATGAATAGGTGTACCATGAAATTGGTAGGCATTTTCATTGGCAGCAGACAGGGTCTGACCTTTAATCATGTGAAGGATATGTAAAAATAAAGCAAGTCAGTCATGTTTAAAAATATTATTCCAGATCATATTTACTGTTGTAACATGGGAGGATTCAAATATACATTAAAAATACATTGCTGATAAATGCAGGGAGAAGTAGAAGAATGGGGAAGAAGATGTTTGAAAACTTTTGATGTCTAAGGGACTGCTGTTGATTCTCAAGTTCACCACTGTTAATGGGTCAAATCTCCACAACCATTCCTCTTGATTTTGGGAAAAATCTGGTAAAAACTTTATTCTGGACTCAGTTCAATGTCTGATAATAAGCTGGAGTCTCTGAACTTGGAGATGCCCAGTCTGGATTAAAACCACACTATGAATCGTCCATCATTTTCTAAGGAATAGCACTGGCCATCCTAAAAAGGGTTTTACTCAAAGCAGTGATCAGGATTGCATGTGAAATGAAATTCATTAGCATTGCCCCAGGCTTACACAATTCTCTGCGTATCATCTTCTGTTCCATAGTTTCACAGAACAGAATGCATTTCATTTCATTTTCCTTGAAAATTTACTTGGCCTCATATCTTGGCAGCAGTTTACAAACTTTGCTAGGTTATACCGCTGCCAGTGCGAATGAAGAAATGGTTCCCAGTCTTCCATGAATAAAAGTAAATTTGCTAAATTAAATATTTGTTTTCTTGCTGTGATATCAGTCAAACTAATCTTGTAAACTTCATCCAAGGAAATATTCATGCAATTTGAACTCACTAAAACTTGCAGCTAGACAAATTTAGACTAGAAGTAAAATGCAAATTATGGAGAGCTGGGGTAATTAATCTCATACATCACTTGCCAAGTGCTCATCAGTGGTAAGCTCAAACTCAAGACAGGGTGCATTTTCTAGGAGTTATGGTGTAGTTCACATATAACTATTGATCAAGAAGCGGGAGTTACTGAAAAGTGATAAGAAATAGACCAGGCAAGAAAAGACCTGGTTTTTTTACTTATCACTTATAAAGTCAAATAGAAGCCTGTCATTATAGTTTGTTACTGATTTTCAGTGTACATTACATGTTTCTATTTGTTGTGTTGCGTTTTTTTTGTCTTAACAGGTGCAGCTAGTTACAACAGTTTTTATGTATTTTGCAAAAATTTCTGCCAAGACGTGAAACCTGGGAAACTGAGGGTCCGCTGCAGTGTGTGTAAACAAGGAACACTGACATTGGCAAGGGTAAACCTTTTTGTTTGTTTGTTTCAAGGTTTTGGAGAATATGGAAATGATATATCTAGTTTTATCTATTTGCATACATGTGGCTATGTATATATGTATTTCTAATTAATTTTTTTCTTGCTGTTTATAACTGAGAAGAGTAATTCAAAGGTTTGTGAACGTTTCACTTATTGCCATTATTTGCAGCGTACATAAGGAACAGATTGCAGACTAGAGCTCAAAAGACATGCTTAGCATGGTATTTTAAGGACTAATGATTAACCTGGTAGTATGCACAATGTATAGAACTACACGTGTGCTAGAGTTAGAATTATAGGTGCTTATACAAAGCTTGGAGCAGTTGTTAAGGCCACAGAATGCAAGAGAAGTTGCCATTAATGTACATTTCCAATGGCATCATATTCAGGATGGATAAAAACACAGACAGCATTCTATTCAGCTTGAATACAAGTGGTCAGTGCTGCTGAAAGACGTTGCTGTCATCACTAGATGAGTTTGAACCTTGTGTATTGCATTGACAACACACAACGTGTCCTTTGCTACATTCAGTGGCTTCCTTCAGCATGCTGACTTTTGGAAATGATGACTTTCACACCTGTGCCATCTGGTTTGGAATTGTTATGGTCCTTGTATTAAGTAGACTTAAAAAAATTCCAAAAATTTTCAGTTTTTACAGTATCTGCTAAATAGTGTTCTTCATTCTGGAGACTGGGGAGAAAAAATAAATCTTATATCTCTTTATTGTGTCCCAAGAATTCCTCATAACTCCACAATAAAAACCCTATTATAACAAGTTCCAGTATGGCATATTTCTAAATATACATTTTGTATCCAATTGCCTGGAATGTATGTGGGCCTACATTCTTTTGACAAATACAAGGTCAATAACACAATAAAAATACACAAGCTGGTAATTTCCATTGAATGAGCAGAGTGCAGCTGCTTCTTTTTCTATTAGCATATTTTACGGTAGGTATGAAAAGAAAGTAGCTGGAAACTTGTAGTGGAAGCATTTGTAATTTTCAAGATTTATTCAAAAATTCCCAGCTTTCAGAAGATTTGAGAAGATACTTCAGCATAAAAGTACAAAAGAGAAAAGGGAAATATCTTTTAGAGAGTATCAAATGATATTTTTTTCTATTTTAGTTGTAATATAATGCTCGTCTATGAAATAATTCACAGTTAAGGTTCTTGTTACCTTCTCCTCAAAACAAAGAAAATCTGTTATTATTCGTGTCCCCTTGAATTCAAGCAGAGCACAGTAGTTGAGAAGAGCAAATGTGCTGTTCCAGCAGTTTGGGTGGGCAGTCCTCAGGACTTCCAAAGTGCAATATGTACAATATGGGCACGCTCACTGGCACGAGTGTGCTATGCAACAGTCAGTCTGTTTTATAAATACATACCATCTACCTCAGTCCTGTGGTTATGAAGATTAGGTGCAGATTTGGCATGTGCCTGGTCCTTGTGACTTCTTTTCTTCTTACTTTCTGGTCCGTCTTCCAAGGAGGCAGAAAATAATTCCAGCTGGGGAAGCTTGAAATATGTAGAAACCCCCATTTATTTTTCAGCGCTGTGAGAGATCTCTCTGCATTAATGCAGGGCAGAAGTGTGGTCCTCCCAGCAAGTGCATTCTATCTACTACAGTTTCTTCAGTGCATTGCGATCTACAGTAGGCAAGTTATGTCAGGCTGAAAGCGTTACTGTCAACTGCTTGACTTTTGTGCACATTAAAAAAAAAAATAAAATCATTTGAGATAGTATATTACCCCAAACCCTCCATCTTGCCCCTCCAGTCCCAGTGGACTATGCCAGTGATTGCTGATAGACACCTTATCTACTGGTACTGCAATTATTTTCCTTTTAGAGAGAAATTAGTTGAAGTAAAGTTGACACAAGGAAACTATTAAAAAGCTTGTCTGTACCATCATACAACAGATTTGTCAGCAAAACTATTTTTTTAAAGATTTTTTTTTCCAATTCTCCGTAAGCTGTGCCTGACCTTTCCATGGCAACACAGCAAGTTTCTTGAGAAGCTCTCTTGTGCCACAAGCAGCAAAGCACCATGTAAGCCAGCATTTGTTACACTAATTCTTTTATTGAGATGAAAGTGAATACCTGTGTAAAACCCACACAAAGCTTTGGGCAGCCTTAACATACTCCACATGCTAATCCTTTTCCTACCTAAGCCACAAATGACCAACCTAATTAAATTGAGCTTTATTTTTTCATGGTGTGTTGACTGACATTTTAAAATATTACTTATTCATTTAAACAGTCTAATTCTAATACCTTATTTAACTGTCATGCTTATTTGCATAGCATTATTTTAATATATGATGCTCAGGCTAAATTTATGATAGTATATTTCTATGAAATTAAAGAGCCCACTGTTTTTATTTTTACCAAAGACATCCATCTAAATATTAAATTTGTAATTTTCCAGATGACATTAGGTTGGCGTTTTATGAACATTTCATGACCTAATGCTTTATGGGAGATATATACCAGATTGATTTAATTATAAGAAAACATCAGTCACTGCAAAAGTATCACCTCTCCCTAGTTTCTCTAATTAATCAAGCACAAAAGCATGTCTGGAAAGATTGGCATGTGGGAGTCTTTTGTAGACCACCTACAAGCCTGTCAGCAAATTTCTTCAAATAGCTCAAAAATTTTAGTCATTAGTTTTACACCGGTTTATATCCTCCATTGCTTTTAAGCTTTTAAAAATATTTATTTCATATACATGCAGTGCTGCAATTTGTTTCAATAGCCATAATTTTGATCATTAGGGTATTCCTCTTTCCAGAAAAAAAAAACCAACAAACCCCACAAAAAGTCCACCAACACCCCCCCCAAAAAAAACCCACCAAAACCCCAAAACAAAACCAAGCGCAAAACCCCCCTGACTACAGCAGTCACATTTCCAGTTCTTTTTTTGGAGCCACAGCAGTGTTAACATTCACAGCGTTAACCCTGGAATGAAAAGGAAAATGCCGTCCTGCAAATGGAAGGCCTGGTTCCACACACTGGTGTACACCAAGCTGTACACACAAAGCACACGTTTTCAGTGTAACTGACTCTGTGACGTACGCCTGGTATAGGAGACAGTAACATCGGATTTGCTGTTTGTCATAATACGAAATTCAACCAGGGAAAGAATCTGCATTGAAGTGCGGTAAATAGACTTTAGGTCTCCCTGCTCAGCCGTAGGTGCTACGGTGAGGCCATTTCTACTGCGGGCACTCGGAACTATTTGGTAATTCTTCACATTGTGTCCTTGGTACTACTGGTTCAGTTTTTGATACATCCTCTAGTACAAGCACCAAAGGAGTTTTGTGTAGCTTCTTCTATAGTTTTGAAGTGTTCCTTATAGCTCACATCATTATTTTAGCTCTTTCCAGACATGAGAAGTTATATTCAGATCTGATTTAACTCCCTGCAGCTGAGATGAGAGTTTCTGGCACTGACAGCACATCTGGATTTTATTCAGCAGCTGGTGCGTATGATCCTGTTGCTGTCCCTGCCCTCCGCGCTCCAGAGGAGCCTCCTGGGTTCATGGGTTTTGTTAAACTGTCTCTGCCACAGATCTGCTCCTTCATTGTTTGTCATATTGGGAATATTGCTTTCATCTATTGCTTTTCATCTTAAAACTAGCAAAGAAATGGACATTTGCTGCATTGTGTTCCTCTGGCACGATGCAAGGCTTGTCATTTAGGCAGCTTGTCAGTTAGCGTAGGCTGTGTGGTACAGCGCAGTTCTGCAAGGGAAAAGCTCCAGTGTCTTCCGAGTGCCTTCCAGTGACTGACAAATAACAGGTCGTAGATAGTTTAAGTGGTCTTTCTAAGAGATGATAGTGATACTTCCGTATTTCCTAGGAAGAGAAGGATCTTTAATGCAGTAATTTTCCTCAAGTTCTTACTTCCTAACTCCATTTTAATCAAATTATTTGTAGGTTTTTAAGTAGACTGTT
This sequence comes from Aramus guarauna, assembly GCA_013400195.1. Lineage (NCBI taxonomy): Eukaryota > Metazoa > Chordata > Aves > Gruiformes > Aramidae > Aramus > Aramus guarauna. The sequence continues at coordinate 66,084 of VXBL01000732.1, read as the reverse complement.
TTCTTTGTAATGAATATAAACTTAGCAGAGCTTCTCAATAATATAAAATAACAAGGCAGTTTACTTTTGATCTCTCTTTTTTTTAATATATCATGGTGAAACTCGATTCCACAGTGCACTACCTCTCACCACTGCTCATTTCAGATCACACATTTTTCCTAGAGTTCATTACTTGTATCCTGGCTCGGTGACAGAGGAAAGAAGGAGTGCCACTCATTGCATCAGAGCAAGGCTGACTGAAAGAGAAAGGGGCAAGTAGCACCTCTGTGATTATGTAGCCCTTACCGCTGCCGAGTCAGCTTCCCCCCACTGCTGGTTAGCACTGCTGGGGTAATACGGCAAGCAGGTTACAAAAAATCGATTTGTCCTTTGAAGCTAAACTGCAAAATAAACTCCTCCCGGTGGAGTGTGATGTGATAAAGTGTGATCTCATTCACAGGCTGGGGAGATATTAAAAATGTGATTGAATTCTTGAGGCTGGATGGCACAGGTATTTGTCTCTCCAAAATTACATGTGTGCTGTGAGGATAAAAATGTTTTTGATACATCTTAGCTAACCCATGACAAACACCGTGTGTTAAAATACTTCTATTGAATTCTGCGCATCAGAAAGTTACCCTTGTAGTGTGTGCTCCTTGGTCAAACTAACAAATGTGAAGCAATCATCTATTGTTGGGTTCCTGCTAATGAATGTGGCAGTACAAAAATAGCTTAATTTCCCTGCATTTGGCCGACAAAAGTAGTACTTACAGGAAATTGCATGTATTCAATATATGTGCTTCTTTCTACATAAATAATGAAAAACGTCTCAATTCTGACATCTAAATTACCACCACTGGGCACTGATGCTAATGCTGTTTTGAGAAAACCAGTGCAGAGAAAAAGAGCTCTCGGATCTCTTTTTTCTGGGCTTTCCACAGATTCAGAAAATCCTTCTGCATTAGTTATATTAAGTCATCATACTTAATAATAAACCTAACTTTTTTTTTCTAGTGAACCAATGTTTTTTGAGAATAAGGAAGCGTCTTAAGATACAGATATGCTGTTCTGTTGTGTAGCCCAGGCCTAGATGTGGCTGGATGCCAGAGAGAAATCAGGCGTATTCCGATTCTCTCCCTACCTGCTATGCAGGCACATCTACTCTTCTGTGCACTCGTTTCTCTCATGGCCTGAGCTGATGGTGACAGGCCTGCTAAATATGAACTGCTGAGACTCTTAGTGCAGGACTATATCACGATAGCAAGTCCTGTCTCCTCATGCTGTTTGTAGTTCATGCACAAGTCCATGCTAAAGTAGATACAAAACCTCTATCTGTCGTATCCATAAGGTAGTTTGAACAGTTTGCAATAACAAAATCTGTCTCAGAAGAGGACATTTTTCCACCATAGTGAAGGAAAATCTATCACTAATTGGCCTGACCAAGGAGGTCAATGTTTTCAGTACTTTCACTGTAGTTCCATGGGTGCCATCCTTGTAAGGAATTTGTGTCATCCACTCATCCTTACTGCTCTCCTATTGCTTGCAGTGACTTGGAGCAGGGCATCAGCATTAAATAAATTCAGCGCTGAACTGACCCAGAATCCAGAATTACTGGTGGAACTTTCCTAAGAAGGATCGCATGGGGTCTGAAGGTCTGATTCTGCCCTTGCTCAGCCAGTGGCTTCATCGCATTTAGTAATACGAATATCAGAAGGCAAAAAATAATGCCTACATTTCTACATTAAAAAGTCTGTTTTCTTTGATGATGTGTTAGATTCTGCCAAATCCAGCCACACCCTGGGCAGGCTGCTCCAACACATGTTCCTGGAGCCTGATTAAGATACCGTGGCACTTATTATAGGAGTAAGAAAACTCAGCATTGCGTGACTGCAAAATTATTTTATAACCATGTTATTCTTTCTTCTCCACTTCTTTCTTTGGCTCTGAGTCTCACTTCACACTGAACCCCGTAAAGGACAGCCTCACTCCTGCACCCACCTTACATAGTGACACTGCCATTGAGGCTGGCCTCCAAAGTGCTAAGCTCCATCTGAAGAGAAGACGGGTCCCGGGAATGTGTGTGTCCCAACTGTTGGGAGGATTCAGAAGACTTGGTACAGTTTTATTCAGGCTTTTGGCTACATCTTTCATTTATTTTTCCAATATCCCTTAAGACAAATTTCACTGCATTGGACATCAATCGTTTAATTTATATATAGATAGTAAATGAAACCAAATGCATACTTGATTTATGAAGAAAATTATTCCATCCATTCCAAAAGACAGAAACAGCAATTCTTTGATGCAAAATAAACTTTGCCAAGGAAACAGTTTTGACTCTGTGTTGAACAAATAGCATATAGGTTTTTCTTTCATTTTAATAGGATAAGAAAGTATATTTTATCTCCTAATTCTACTAGAAGCTCTGAGATATCTACGCATGATTCATAGTATTTATTGCAGTATGTGTTTTCAGTGAGATTACACATTATAAAGTGTCTTAAAAGCTGGAAAAAAATACCAATTATTGGAAAGATGGAAGATTACTTCAGTGTTATGTACCACTCCAAGTCATGTTGTGAAATAAAACTGCCCTTTAATGTGGAGCTTAAAGTGGCTTTCTCCAGCCTGGGTGACAACAGTCATAAATGAAAAGGAAAATAATTACCAAATTTACTTTCACATTAGACTTTTACATGACTCTGATTCAAATGTCTAATGAACCCTTTCTGCCAGAGAATATGGATCTATGCCTGGGAATACTGATGGTGCTCAGTGTATCCTGTCTTTGCAGTTGCTGTGATATCACAGAAGCACAGTCTCACAGACTGGTTGAGGTTGGAAGACACCTCTTGAGGTCATCTGGTCCAGCCCCCCTGCTCACGCAGAGCCACTAGAGCTGGTTGCCCAGGACCATGTCCTTTTGAATATCTCCAAGGGTGGAGACTCCACAGCCTCTCTGAGCAACCTGTGGCAGCACTCAGTCACCCTCACAGGAGAAAGGTTTCTCCTTATGTTCAGACAGCACCCCCAGTGTTTCAGTTTGTACCCACTGCCACTGGTCCTGCCACCAGGCATCCCCAAAAAAAGCCTGGATCTGTCTTCTTTATGTCCTCCCTTCAGATATGTATATGATGAGATCACCCCTAATGTATATTTCAGCATATCACTGAAAGCCTGGGACTAGTAAAAAATACCATGCTCAGAGTAAAACTTATTTTCTCAAAAATATTTGTTGCACTTGAATTGCTTTTGTGTAACATTGCACATTCTCTGAATTGTAATCAAGGACCCTTTGATAAATAGATCCTGTGTTGCATAACTCCTCCAGAAATCCTTAGAAATTTGGAACACGTACCATTGGGTGGCATGGGATCACATCTACCTGTAGATCAGATTGCGGACTTTATCTGTTTCATTCTTTTATAGGTCTTGTGCTACTTCTGTTCATGGGTTTTGTATCTTTTTGTTTAGATGTATACCTTTGGGGGGGGGGAAGGGGAAGCACCAACAGATGTGATAAGTAAGCTTTATTCAACTTTAGTTTGGGCCCTTCTTAGGGGGGCAAAATGTACCAGGAGAGGGACCACTCTTTCCCTCTGCTGGCATATGCACAGACAATACAACCACAAAGGGTATTATATACGTGTGTGTATATATATGTGTGTGTGTATATATATATATTGGATCCCTTTTTCTATTCAGTAGGACCATAATGTGCTGTGGATGTGTTGCTGGAATATATTACAGTACAAACAAATCTTGGACTGTGACAGTGGAGTTTTTTTTAATATGGCAGCTGCCACTGAGATTCAGATGTCCCAGTGCATAGCTCTCCTAATTTGCTTTCTTTATTAAAGTACAGCCAAACTTCTGTCTTCCCAGTATTATTCCTTAGATAGCTGTGGGTACAGAGAGATCATGCTTGCACTACATTATTTCAACATTTTTCATAATGATGAATATTAAACAACTCTAAAGGGTCAGTAATGTTTTCCTAATTTTTAAGGTGCTGGAATATCTGATGCACCAGCTGGCTTAGGAGGAAAAAATAACTATATTTACTTAAGATGTTGTAGTAGCAGAAGTAGCAAATGCCAAACTATTTTCTTAAATGTGTACTTTCATCCCCAGTAAGAAGCTGATGTAATTCCTACATCATCATTATTAATGATAATATTTTAATATTAATTATTGATAATGAAGGTGATTAAGTAAAAACAGATTAAAGTAACTGCTTACCTCTAAAAGAACCATAAACAGGTCTCTATTCTACCTCCCTGTGGAAGAAATCTCTCCAAATCTATACATTTTTGCCACAACCATTTTGGTTGTGGGTTTTTTTTTTCTGGGTTTGAACTGAATTAGTTCATTAAAAAGGTTTAGGGTACTTAAACTTGATGTAAGTAAAGACTCAGACGTCTGTAACTAAAGAATCAGCTAATTTTAAGTTATATTGATTAGACTTGTTTGGATAGGGTTGTGATGTCAAACTCATTAAACCTTTCCTCAGAGCTTCATTAGTATAAGACATCTTTAACATGATGCAGCCACAACCATGGTAGTTATATTGATTCAACTTTCTTGGTACAGGTATGCAGTGTTATAATGAAGGTTTTCCCTCTCTTCTCAGAGAAATTTTCCTAATATATAAATAGGTCCTTAGGGACATGTGGTGTTGACCAGTTAGTAATCCACAGATACATCGTTAGTATTTATATTAGTTTTTCTGCTCTAAGCAACTGGGCAAAACAAGACATCCTTGGTTCCCTGTATTAATTGCCATATGTTTAAAGCTTTCTTCTTACATGGAAAAAAGGCCATTTGAGTTCAGTGACATATCTTGAATATAGAAGAGGTTTATGTTTGGTTTGGGTTTTTTTTTTTTTTTTGTTAGATGGCAAAGGCTTCTGTGTTAAGAACTTCATTATATTAGTGCTAGGTTGTTGGGTTTTTTTTTTTCCTGTTTTAAACTATAAAAATATAAATTTAACATTGAACCCTGTAACTTTCCTAAACTTTATTTGGAGAACTGTTCTTTGGCAAGAGTTCTGAATATGGGTTTATTATTACACAATACTTAATGGTTTAACTGGTTTTGTTAAAAGCAGAAATAAAATTGTGAGGTCTCTGTAATAAGTATGAAACATATTTTGGAAGTGACTTGCAGAGAAATATTCTAGCATTCTGATGTAAAAATCTCAATTTAACTGAAATAGCGTTCTTTTGTCAAGACAATACATGTACACTTTTTAGAAAAGGGAAAATACTTTGGTTGTGAAGGAAGAGATTTTTAACTTTTTTGTAGGCAAAGCAGTATACTTCATAGAGTGGGTACAACTACCTCACAACTCTATAAATTCAAACAGTTACGAATGAGAACAATGTAACCTGATATAAGCAATTTTTTTTTTTAATCTTCAGGTACAACTGCAGCCATCATAGAATTGTGGTATTGTTTGAATGATGTCAAAATGCAGTTAAAACTGCACAAATTTTGGACATAGACACAGAGAATGAATTCATGAATCTTTTCAAGCAAGAAGTGGTTGAATATATTTGACTTGATAAAATATCTGATGGCATTGGATTTTAAAAAAGAAATCTCTCCATGGAAAGATTTTCACTAAAATAAAATTTCAGGCTATGTCTCCTAAGACAATCAGAGAACAATTAGTACTGAGAAACTGAGATTTCTTTTTTTTTTTTTTTACACCAAAAGCTATTCCACCAAAACCACCGGATACTTGAATCTAAGCCTTATGTTGTTTGTGTGTCCTGGCATTTAAACTGTTTTAGGAGGAAGATAAAGACACTAACTGCAGCTATAAAGGCATTTCTTAGCCCATCTTGAAATTCTTGACACTTATGATAAGTTTAGGGATTTTAGACCTTACAATGATAGGCTTGCTCAAGCTTTAACCAGTACCCTCTGTTCAGACTGCCTTGCTATTTTTACCAGCACTTAAAAATATAGTATCCTGAACCGTGGATCCTAAACTGTGTTATCTCTACCACCCACCTGATACAAGCAGCAACTGTTCTTGTTGTTGCATCTATTCATGGTGATACTTGAGCAAACTAAGTTTGGGTACCCTTACCAAGGGCAGTCTGTCTCATGGTTAAGATAGGTGTGCACGCTGTCGTAACAGATGAGATAAGAGAGTATCAGTGGTACTTTTACTTAGATTTGATCTGCATGTACTCATCAGCTATTTATGATCTGATGGTGGAAGCATTTTGCAATTGTTTTGAATTTGTCTGTACAGCCTCAAGTTCTAAACTTTACTGCTTTTTTTTTTTTGTATTTTGAATTCAGGAGGTATTCATGAGAATCAGTATGTTCTGCATGTCCATATTTCCATAAGCACCACTCATACTGTCAAAAAAGTCAGCTCAGCTTGGCAGAAGTTACCTGTCTCAGAGTAAGGCACTGCATTTTAGCTGATGCCTCAGGTTCCTGTAAAGAGCACCAAGAGATGTTTTCACTAGCTTTCTTCTGTCTAGCTCTGCACGTAGCCTGCCAGCTGAAAACACTGCTGTCTTATCCCTGCCCAGGAGTGTTGCCCAGAGTAATATCCATAACTTTGAAAAAGAAAACTATACCAATGAAATCTAGTATTATTTGTCTGTTACCAATATAGATGTCATAGATGGTAGGGCATGTTCTCAGAATATTAAAAAATATTTCCCTGAAGTATGTTGGTCCTCTCTTGGGTTGCGGTTTGGCTATCTACTCCCACGCTAACACCTATAGGGCTAAAAGGATGTACAATTTTTCACTGTCCTCATCTGAACACGTTCATTCTGGGTGTTAATATTCTCTCTGTATATTTTGACTTGCTTGATTTTAAAAATTCAGTTTCAGATGGAAGAAATTAATTCCCCTGAAGTTAGGTTTTTCATTTCAGTCAGGTCTAATTGCTTTCTTTCTTCTGAACTTACAAACTCAGGCAAATAGGCAAGAATGTTTTTAACCCAAGCTTTACCCGGTGTTTTATACATTGCTTAAGAGTGGGAGAATAATTTTGTTTGAATGTTCAGTCTCTTTGGGATCTTGAGATATATCTGCTTTAGCTCAGATCCAAAACTTCCAAGTTCCTTCTAAATATGGTTAGGAATAATTTCATACAATTCTGTAAAAAACAATCACCAGACTGAAAGACTGTCTGGTTACCTGCATGTGTCTTGAGCCTCGTGGAGTTTTCTGTTGACTTCAAGTCACCAGATTAAGCCTCTGCCTGAAGTGTGACAGTACTTTTGGTGAGAAGGAAAATGGATTTAAAATAGTGCAGTCAGGTGCCATCAGAAGGAACAGTTTATGCATCTCCTGCCTTACAGGATATAAATCAGTTTAGTCAATTGTAAGTGATGAGTTGAGGGTTGTTTTTATTCTGGGCTAATAGGAAAGGATATTTAAATGCTGCCTGGTTTTGTACCATATTAAAAATCCCTAAAAGGAAAAGCAAACAAAAGCCAAAATACCAAGTCACGTAAGCAAATGTGCTTCCATTGTGTGGTAGTTATATTTTATCTTCTAGAATTTTCTACTCATATTTTAACCAACGTATTTATTATGTGGTGTCATACATGGGTTTTTTAGTATATAAGACAGTGTCAGAAAATCCCACCAATTCTTGATGGTGATGTACAGGATTATTTATTGAGGATGGAGTTTAAAAATAAAATAACATTGCCTCACTCTCAGGCTGTTGAAACAATGTCAAGAGACTTTTTTTTTTTTCATTTTTCTCTTAGTTTGCCTGTGGGTCTTGACCTCATGGTAATGATTCCTTAACGTGCATTCATAATTATTCAGCTGATGCTACAGTACGTTAGACCCGGGTTCACCCTCTCCCTGTGGCCAACCCAATTAAGAGGAATGCCGGATGAGGCTGGTCAGGTTCTAAGCTGTGATCAGAAAGGAGAGCCAGCAGGTCACCTCTTTGGTCCTGCTGTCCCCTTCTGCCACCTCAGTGCTGCGTTTCTGCTACTGTAAAAAGCTGTTTCCTGAAATTCAGGCCCAATGATGAAGGCTAAGATTGCTGACTTCGGCATTTTGGCAAAACAGCAGTTTAAAGAGGAAATTAGAATTCATAGGTTTTATTTACTTCAACTAGAATGAAATAGCTAGATTAAGGTTCTTTTAACCTCTAAGCTTCTTTTAACTCTACGAATTCTGTAGTTTTATTTAAAATATTTGTACTTTGCGGGAAAACTCTTCCTTCAGTTTGACTCTTTAAGTTTCTCTTCTGCTTTTACCACTCTCTAACATATCTCAAATTGTAAAATCTGTTAAAGAGAATTGACATTTTGTAGCTTTCTTATTTAAAATATATAACTGATATGCTTGAATCTTAAGTTCGTGCAGTAAGCAGAATCTTCCTGTATATTCAGGGAGGCCTCGTAGTTAGCCACAATACATTTTTCCTCGTATTCTCTGATAAAATGAATTCAGGGGCCTAACTGTGTCTATCTTAGGAGAGAAGGGGAAGGAGTAAGTGGGGGAGTAAAAAAATAAATAGTTTACTTTTTCCAGTAGAGATACTCATTTTGTGCTGGCTGGCTATGTTTCTGCATGAACAGTAACACATCACAAGAAAATGAAGGTAAAATTGGGTATGGGTCCTGTTATATTCTGATAAAATCATGACTATTCTTTCCTAATGCTAAGTTTGTTGAATGTCAGCTCGTCCATAACTATTAAAAACCCCAGCTAATGCATAAATGGATTCTGGCAATTTTAAATAAAATTTTAAAACCTGATATGACGGGAAAGAATGCTAAGAGGTAACCAAGTGTGTAAACACTAAATGAAGGATTATCCTTATTTGCGAAAAATCCATTGCAGCGAGAAATTGAATTGGGGGCTTCTCTCAAAAAAAGAAGGGCTACTGTAGCTAGTGAGCCAAATCAGTGCCTGATTTTATTCCCTTTACAGTAATAAGGTTATGTGAGACCCATAAACAATATACAAATGAGAATAAATGTAACTGAGTACTACTCTCTGCTCCCTCCTCTTTAAAGATTCTCCTCCAAGTAGTAAAGTACTGATTATGCCAAACTTTTAAAACTGGGTGTGATCAAGCATATTAGGAGTGATGCACTTCATTTGTTAGAGCATATTGCATGAAGAACCTCACCTCTTGTCTGGTACTTTTACTTCGCAGCAGGGATTTTCTGTACAAAGTGCATATGAATGGTATACGCATAAAACAACTACACATATAAAACAGTAGATCCTGTATGTATTACTCTTTCAACTGAAGAAAGAAGATTTTACCTGATCAGTGAAAACAGCTGATCCAGAACCTGGTCTTTGTCAGTATTTTAAGTGACGTAGAGGTTGACGATAAAGAAAACATCACAAATTGCCATGCCACTGATACCGACTTTTAATGAGTCTCAGCAATGTGTAGCGGGCAATTTCAGAAACTAGACCTGTAAAGAATTAGACTGCAACAATCTTGGCACTAGTTTACTGTAAATAGATGCATCCCACTTAGAACAACAATTTGTATTAAAGTTACCTGTCTGTATGTACTTTAATTATACATAAATGTTCTCCAATTATACAGTGTGCATAAATCTAAAAGCTGCTGGTGAAAGCTAAGACAGTAGATTAACTTCTGGGACAGGCTCTTTTTAATAAGTAGACTCTAAGCTTCCTGTACAGTCAGAAATTTAAACTGTCTCAGTGTACAAAGTGCTCCCCAAATGCTGTGTCTTACACAAAAAAGACAAGTGTTGTATCAACTAGTATAGGACACAAGAAAAAAAAAAAAAGGAGAAAGGGAAGGAGAAGAACATATGGATCTGCTCCTTTTCAAATGCAGACTGTTGAGGCTGGAAGTCTACCACTTAGTCACTGTGTTCTCCATTTGACCATATGGTTGGAAAATCTTGTGGAATGATATGAAAACCCTAGTTCTCCTCCTGAAAACAAAATATAGTAGAATAAGGTGGAAAAAGGAAAGGATTTATTTTATTAATTCTTGCTGTTATGCAATGTTTAATATGTTTTATTTTCAATGTCTTTGATACTTTATGGAATCTGTATCTATCTCTTGGTATTTGACTAGGTTACTGTCTTTGTCCCTGAAAGATATGGGATGAAATCTCTAAGTATGCCCTCTAAATTTAAGATGAAATCACCAGGATTTTTCTGTCTAGTTCCAGTACTCTTATAGCTGTACTCCATACACAGCGAAAACTCAGCAGAACGCAACACACCTATTAACAAGGTATCTCATATTTGTGCAAAAATTGGAAGCACACAGGTGGAAAAAGAAGTTAGTGTGTGGTCCGTTAAAACCTTGTGTCAACCTCAGCCCTGCTACTAAAATTTTGATGAATTTACTTGTAATCAGTCTCCATATGAAATGAAAAAGGACATGACTGTCTGTAGCAACTCCTTGCCTATCCTCCTGCTCTTACTTTGCAAACAAGACTCCAGAGAAGAGGGATAATGCGGACACAGATGAGGACTTTTAGATAGAAGCGGAGGAGGGTGGAGTTTAGAGTGTGTGTCTAATCCCTTTCAAATGGGGTCATGAGGAAAGAGGTCCCTCACTCTGCTACCACCAGCACCCTGTCTACATCAGAGTAACATTTCAGCTTGGGAGTATTTGGAGAAAATCATGTCAGGATGGTCTCTTTTGGACAAATATCAACAGATAAGCAAATCAGATTTAAAGGAGCGCTTTGCTTGTCTTCAACTATGGTTTTTTACAGTTACAGTCTAGTTTTAGTATAGTGTAAAATCATGTAAACAACAAGATCCATGCAGTGCGACTTGTATCTGCAGGAGGTCCCGCTGGCTAAGGCTCTCCTCAGGCACTGATCTCGTTGCTTGATGCTGGGGAACACTGATATGGAGAGACACACAATCTGTTCACAGGGATGTTGTGTAACAAACAAGAACATTGTTCTCTCTTTATTTTAACGGGTTATTTTATGTCTGTTCATGATTTGAAAATCACAGTGTTGCTGTACACAGGCTTTTTTTATGTATACATAAATATACGCTATTCCTTCATGGTTAATTATCTACATACTGTAAAAATAATAATACATATAATAATAGAAATACATTCATTCTAACCTTTAGTAACTGAAAAAAGGTATATATGAAAGACAGAGGGCCTTATTCTTCATCACTTATACCTATTTTACATTACAGTAAAAATTTAGATCTATAATAATGACTTGAGTGAAGTTATACCTCAACCTCACCCATAAAAGTGAAAGGAAAATTAATCCTCCATGAAAAATTAATCTTCAAAGGTTTTACACTCCTCTTCATCACCTTTGGAAATTATTTTGGATGAAAGAACCCTTTCCTGCCTTTATATTGTGGTAGAAACTTTTCACCATGATTTTGTATCTTTATAATAGGGTTTAGAAAATAGTAGTATTTGCTGCAGCAGTTACTCAACACCATAACAAAGTCACAAACTGCAGACTACTACTTCTATGACTGCTGTAGCAGAAAATCTTACGTCGAACACTTAAAATGCAGACCTCGTTGGTTAAATTGACCTGTTTGCTACACAAGTGTTTTCAGTTTAGGTGACAGTAACAAGGATGGAGTTGAAAATTTCTCTTGTGAGAAAAGTAAATCTGGCATTAACTATGCCAAGAGATTTACAAAAATGGTAATGTAGCTTTCTAGATTTAGATTCCTGTCACCACTGGTCTGCACTTACATTTGGGAATTAATTTTAATTTTCTAGCTTGTTGTTTGCCGGTGAGATCATCCTCATAGATAATAGAGCAGAGCAGATCTTTGTCCCACGTTGGTGGTTGTAGCTGAGCTTCCTAACCCCTGAGACGCGTGCCAGCATGGTCTTCAACCTTGGTGCTGAAAGGTCAGCTGTAAAACACTTTCTAAAGATGCTGTAAATCCCACTGTAAAGTATATCTGTTAAGGGTATTGTAATTGTCACCTATCTTCTCCCCTTGCCTGAGGACCAAGCATATCACTTTCAGAACATATGGTTTCCCTGAACAGATAAGGTACCATGCAGTTATTTCTGTTCCTTCTGTATTACCAGTTCTGCTCTTCAACCCATCAGGAACTTGTACTTCCTCTGTTCATGATTTAGGGATTAAAGGAGAGAGTCTATCTTTTTGTCCAAGAAAACTCCCTTTTCTTTCTCTGTGAGATAACAGTGAAATTCTTGATAAGTAATTTACCTAGTCTTTATATTTGCACAGTATTTTTCTTTCTAAAGGGAAACAAAATGTTTTATATTCTGAGTGTCTGTATGTGAATATAATAAACATACATGGGAAGAAAAAGACTTATAAGTTCAAATATTGAAATCCACTGTGGGATAAGGGAGAGAAGTCTTAACCAGACTCCATATACTTCTTTGCTGCAGACAGCAGCGTAGGGTAGATATACCAGAGTGGGCTTTAAACTTGTGAACTAGGACCCCAGAAGCAGAAGGTCAGGAACTCAGTACTGGCCACCTGACTCCACTTCTCTGAAATGTTTGTAGCCTCTGTTGAGTTCCAACTTGCTCTGTCTAAACTTCTACCAGTACCTAACATAGCTCTTTTAAAGGTCTGGCATTTCTACATCCACAGGCCTACTCAAAGGAATAAAGCCTATTTTTTATGAAAAACAGAGTAGGATCTTCAGTGACCCGTTATGCAGGATGAGCAGGCAGTTATTTCCCATTTAAAGTCTCAATTAAAAGTTAATAAATGAATTAAATTAACTTTATTGAATTTAGTTACATTATCTCTGAGAGATGGAGACCAAGGAGACTTACAGACTTATAGGAAGTAGAGTTATAGGATATGGCTCAGTCTTTAAGCTTAGACTCTTCACCCGTCTCCATCAGCAGGAAAGCAAGGTTCCTCAGTAATAAAACACGTTTTCCTCCCTTGTTTGGCACTGAGGAATTTGCCTCAGGACTGGAGTTTCTATATTTGATGTCATAACCTAGTGGCAAGGTGTAAAAGCAAAGAGACAATAGGCAATTTGGAATTATAGGAAGTAAAGGGATAGCTATTGATAGCTATAAATAAAAGTTAAATGCCCTCCCTTCTCCTCTCCTTCCCCCGTTCCTTTTTCTCCCCGTTGGTGACTTCTGAGGTCTCATTTGTTGGCTCCTGTACTCTGTCAGCTGTCTGCATCTTATTTGCAGGCAAAGTGAACCATCTCAATTTGCACTGATTTTGTTTTTTTCTACTGTCAGAATATGATCTAGGTAACCTTGTATGTTCACATAGGAATATACTATTTATGCATATGTTGTAATACTAGTCCCTGACAGTGATGGGTATGTGATAACTATTAAAGAAGGTAACATTTTACAGAAAATATCAAAAATATTTCGATTTAATGACAAACAAACTGACAGTCAAATCAGTAGCCTGTTTTCAGAACCCAAACATCTGTCAATAAAAGCTCTTGCAGAGCCAGATTTCTAAAAATAAGGCTATCTAGTCAGAAAATTTTAGCTATTACACATTATACAAAAGTGTGCACAGAGGAGTAACAAAAGAGATTTGTTTTCTGGATTGCGCTAAAAAATTCTATCTCCTCCCTTTATTTTGTCTCAGGTTTTAATGTGTAGTTGTAATCAGGGAGGAAAGGAGAAAAACCTCAGTGCATTGGGTACTGAATGAAAGAAATGGAAGCAAACACTTCTCCAGTGAGCTTAATTGCTTTTTAATTAGTGCCTGTGGGAAGATACTTGGCTATATCAGTGCCGTTTATACTAGTACTACCTTGAAACAGTGTTGTGCAAAATTTCCCCCACATCTCCCACCACCTTGTGTAGCCCCAGAGCAGACATACATAAATAAGTAATGGAACAGGTAGAAAACAGATTCAATCATGCCTGTTTTGCTGATGCCTGATTAAAGAAGAAAAAAAGGAGGGGAGTGTACAGAGGAAGATGAAGAGTATATACTTCATAAATTCACTGTAACAGCTGTTGTGTGAAACGCTGGGATTTGCTATTCCACATAGCACAGGACGAAGGCAAAACTTGCAAGAGTATATTTCTCTATATAATGAGGCAGGCAGCCATGCGGTTAAATCATTTGCTTTCTCTGGGACACTGCTGAGTTCTTTGCCATTGCATTTAACTGCTCTCAGGTACCAGACTGTCATTCTCACCTTCTTTATTATAATTTTTCCCCTTGTACTCCCCAGTAAATGGGAAGTTTTACAGTGGAGCAGCTGTTGGCAAAACCATTGACCTAAAATAAAGCGGTCAGTAACTTACACACAGTTGGTGGAAGTCACTTCAAACTTCTGGGTACAAGAAAACAGAAACAACAGCAGGATGACAACTGTTTGCCCAGGAACTGTTTTGGAAAATTTTATTAGGCCTGTGAATGACTTTTGCCAACGTAGTTTTCCTGTTCACCCAGCTGGATTTCCAAAAATAGTCTTAACTATTCTGTTGAAAGCAGAGTAGAGCATTGATAAAGTAGGATATTCTCTCTCAATTAAGTCTTACACAAATTAAAAAAAAAAAAATAAAATAATTGATAAAAGCTTTAAGATTTTGGATAGAAGCAAAAATGAAGGTGTTTTGGTTTGGGCAGGGTTTTGGGGTGTTATAGAAAAAACTTAGCTTGATATTTTATATTGGTGAGTTTGGACAAAAAATCATCAGTATAACACTGATTTTACTTCAAAAATAAGTCAAATTATTCATTAAATATTTTGCAGTGTCTCTTTGGCTGAAATAAGGCAAGTTGAAAACTGAAAAAACCTGTCTTGTGGGGTATATCGTAGGCCTGTGAGGTAACTGTAGCACATCAAGTTGAGTGGATAGTCTTAATTTAAGTCTTTTAGTTTAAATTGTGGTGTCACATCTGTTTTCTGAAACTATTTAATATTCTAACAATGGTTTTTGTCTTCCTAACCAGGGAAATTTAGTTCTTGAAAACCAGGAATCCAAAATAATATGTGCTCTGTTGTCATTGCTGTGACACAGCACTGACTGCGTTGCTTTCACGAAAATTTTCAAATAAAGACAGTACATGGAGCCAATCAAATACGCAAGGGAAAAAATCCTGACTGCCATTGTGGTTCTCCTGACAAGTGTGTTTGCTCCGTGTTTTCGGGTGTATTTAACGTAGAGTGCAGAATGTAAGAAATTGAATGATCCCCTTAGAGTGTTTATAATTAAATATTATTTACCCCAAAGGGTACTCTGATCATACTCTGATCATTTGTGTAAATATGTACTTAGAGAGGTTTGTTCATATATTAAAAATCTCTGTGGACCAAATCTGGCAGATTTTATCTGTCTTTTCTAATGAAAAACTTTTTTATTGATGCCTATTTAATTTTTGATTAACCATCCCATTATTTCACATTTTGAATTATTTTAAACTCCTCAAATGCAGATTGTATATTTTACAAAATGCATGTTTTGAGATTTTTTTCCAAGGTACACATTTTAGCTAGTGGATTATTATATCTTAGGGATAGTAAAAGAGCGTAAGAAACATTTTAAACCCCCAAATCAAGAGTAAGGCATATTAATCAAGTACTTCAGAGAAATGGCTTTAGATTTTGAAGTATTATGATACCGTATTTTTGATAAATGCTTAATGGTTTTTAATCACCCTGCTTGTTTATTCTGAATGAGATATTTCTTAAAAATGGAATTTAAAAAAAGTGTTTATGACTTAAAAGAGTCTTTAATTGCTGGGAAGTGTTTAGTTTTTTCCTCTGCGGGCAGAGGATTTTATAAAATCTTGGCATTTGGGCTGAGATGTCTAAGGCTCAGGAAAAGACCATTCTATATATCACCTCTGAAAATGCTGGTTTATAATGGAAATTCTGATGGATCAGTATCTATGGCATCATTAATAGCTATGGCATGGTATTGAGGGAGGTAAAATGTGTTCATATTAGTTCTATGTTGCCAGAGCTATTAATGACTGAAATCCTTTTGTTATTTTTCTGTGACTCTGTAAGCTACTCAAATGCTGCTTCAATCTTTTAGGAAAACTGCTTGAGAAAAATGTATGAGTCCTCTGGAATATATTTTGGTGAATGTCATCAACTCCTGAGGGTTTCTAAATCATGACAGAATTTGCCACACACCACACAAAGATTACTTACTGTGTTTATTAATATAGATCCATTTAACTTGGGGCAAAGATCTTCAGAAAATGCAGGCAATGTTGTGCAGTGGAATAGAATTTATTAGAGAAGGGGGATGTTATGTTTTCCACTGGTACATTTTTGCTTCTTTCTGAACAATTTGGAAAGTGCCTGACAACATGTAGCTTCCTGTAAAACTATGGAGTTTGCATTCTAACTATTGCACTTGAAATATATTATGTTTTCTAATCTTATGCTGTATCTGAGGTAATGGCCTGATGGAGCCCTACACAAGCCCCTGGTGAGGTATAAAATCCATGGATGTCAACCTCTCATATTTCCAGCTTGGACCGCCTACCAGAGCATCTTTACCTTTAGTTTAAGATCCTGACATTCTCTGTTGTGCAATGAAATCCAGCATATAAAGTTGAGACCACACTCTGACTGATATCAAGTTGTTGAGTCTGTTCCTGTTTCCACTGATGTCTTTGAAACAAACAAACAAAATCTTTCTTAAATGATAACTCCAGTGGAAATGGCAGTAATGAAAGTGTTACACTCAAGGATCCAGATTCTTCTTCCTATACTGGCTCTCTGCAGGAGCTCAAGGGAAAGCAAATTTAGCCCCAAACAGATTACAGAAAAAGTGAGCTGGGGAGAGAACTATGGAGATCATCTAGAGCAAGTTGCCATGGGTCATGTCTGGTTGGGTTGTGAATATCTCCAAGGATGGAGAGTCTACAACCTCTCTGGGCAACCTGTTCCAATGTTTGACCACGCTCACAGCTAAAAAAATAATCCTGTGTTTAAATGGAAATTCCTGTGGTTCATGCCCATTGCCTCTTGTTCTTTCACTGGGAACCACTGAGAAGCATCTGGCTCCCTCTTCTTTACTCCCTCTGTCAGGTATTTGTGCACATTGACAAGATCCCCTGGAGCCTTCTCTTCTCCAGGCTGAACAGTCTCAGCTCTCCCAGCCTCCCCTTGTGTAGTCAGATGCTCCAGTCCTCTTAGCATCTTTGTAGCCCCTTCACTGGACTCACTCCACCATGTCCACGTCTCTATTGTTCTGGGGTGCCCCAAACTGGATGTGGCACTCCAGATGCACCTAACCAGGGCTAAGCAGAGAGAAGGGATCACCCACCTCCCTCAACCTGCTGGCAACACTTCCTAATGCAGCCCAGGATGTTGTTGGCTTTCTTTGCCACAAGGGCACATTGCTTGTTCATTGTCCACCAGGACCACCTTTTCTGCAAAGCTGCTTTTTACCTGATCAGCTGCTCCGGTGCAATGCAAGGTTGTTGAGAGCTACAAGCAAAAATACCTGGTGGAAGAGCCATGAAACTGGAGAACTCACCTAAGAATTATCACAAAGATATATACAAAGTCTTCAAGCCATCTCAGACCTCAGATATTAGCAGATCATATGAAATCTGAGCAAAAGTCATTGCCAGTATAGCCTGAAAGCTGCAGAAACACACTTGATCTAGAGTAGATGCCCATTATCACTTTTTACTTTTTAAAAAATTGCTTTATTCAACAGATATTCAGAGTCACCAGACAGCCTGCACAGAGTTGTTACTGGTAAATTGTGTAATTCCATTTCTGTATCACTGATAGCTTGAACCTTTTACAATACAGTGAAACAATGAATGAGGATCTAGTTCACTCCAAGTAATGTATCCCATAAAGAATCTTGTTAAAACTCCATTTTTATATTGAAATAAAGTCACCTATTAGAATACTTTTTCCTGTGATTCCTACTTGGTGTCTCATATTTTGGATAATTCACTGCTTAACATCTGGCATTGCTTTTCAAAAATCGAAAGAATTTTTTTTTTCTATTTCTGTGCAATCATCAACATTCAAGAACATGTTCAGTTGTCTGAGGGCTAGGACCCAGCTGCTCCAGCAGGCAGCATGGCAAATAAACGTATTCCTTCTCAGCATAAATTGCATAGAGCATTCTTCCCGTACAGAAACAGAGACAAGGAATCTTCCATATCAAAAGATTCATTGTGGAGGCATTTCCAACAGGAGAAGCCACTCTTACAGCTCCACTCCACATCCACTGAACAGATTCTTATTATTTAGAATTAAATACCCATGAATGAAATAAATTATTGTTCATATAACGGTGCTATTCTAAGCAGAATATAACTCAATTTAGATGTCCTTCTGGGAAACTCCTGATTATAAAACAGTACAAAATGGGTATTCTTTTAGGAACTTCAGAAAGGTTGTAGAAAACCATCTCGGATTGCGAGCCTCACATTTTCCAGCCATTCTTCACAAGCACCTCCGATATCGTGACTGCCCAGTTTCGATCCAGAGGTCTGGATGTCTGCTGATATAAACAACCAGCTGAAGAAACTTCTGCTGAGTAACACAAAAGTCTTTTCTATTTGTGTGGGGCATGTGCACCTTGGGATCTAAAGAGGAATGTGAAATGAACCTTTCTTTCCCCGTAGGTTGTTCAGTGTAAAGTCAGAATATGAGTGCATCCATCCTCAGAAACATGCTTTAAAAAAAATGTTTTGAGGACTCCTGTGTTCTCTTTTAGCCAAATGTGAAATTAGGCATGCAGTCAGCATGGATTCTTCCAGGGCACCACGTCATTGCACGCACAAAGATGTCCTTTGGCTGATGCTTTCCTTTGTGCATGCACATTCCCATTCACTTGTGCACATGTTGTCTGCTCATTTTCTACACAATTAGCTTTGAAACTGTTTAAGCATGTGCCTGTGTTAATAGTTAGAGAGATGCATTTGCTGGTTAGTAAGATTAGTAAGATCTGCAGCTCAGCGTGGGTGACAGCAATAAGTAGAAGCTATGTTGTTTAGTGGTACTCTGTCTCTCATTCACAGAGGGCTCTATGGTGACAGCCCTATTGGACTAAATGTAGTTTTTGGAAGTATCACACTGTTTTATGGAGCTGCTTAGGACTGCATGATGTGCTGTGTTCATTTTCTGGGTTATTGTTTGGTTTAAAACCATTAAAATTTGTCCTAGCCTATTTGTGTAGTCAACTGAAACGTATTTCTTTATCAGTCTTCAGCTGCAGGAGCTACCTGCTTTGCTGTTTTCCTTCCACCCCACTTCTGTCAGCCTGGAGCTCTGTTGCATATATATCTGCTAGTGGTGATGGATTTTAAGACAATTATTTAGGCTAGAGAAAAACAGTGGGATGTATAGTCAAAAGTGATAGTCATTAGGAAAATGCTGTAGGGGCTTGTGGCAGTTTTAAACACTGAATTTGATTAATGAGAAAAAGTGAGCAACATTTACTGCAGAAGGTTTTCAGCAATTTTTTACTTCCTATAAAGATAAAATGAGGCTTTTTAAAACTGGAAAACATTCAAATAACTTTCATTGGTAAATATACCTAAACACAGGTTTCTTTGCTTTTGTGTGTGTCTGTGCATTTCCTAATTGCCTGTGCCACTTTTACTACTTTTAGAAGATGTGTGGAGCTTTGCCTTTCCACCCCCTCTTAGTAGCATGCAATAGGTACAGTTTTCTCCACCATCATTACCCACAAAAAAACAGTTTAACATCTGAGCACCCCAGAGGTGGGAAATTACAGGTGCGATGCATCCAGCTCTGGGACTGTGGGTGCCTTTGAACTCGTAGAGTTGGTACGCTGCTTTTTTACAGTGCCTTTTCCCTGACCATACAGTCATGTGGGAAGTCTCTAATAGATAGTCGCTAATTAACTAACCTTTACCTAAGACACTGTTGTGATTCCACCTTTCATAACAACACTGAGGTCTCATATACGTGAACATACTGTGCAGACCTCGACTTCACTTTTTAAGAATGCTTGAAATATGCAAACTCATGGTATAGCTTATCTTACCATAAGCCAACTGGTACACAGCAGAGTATTATCGAATGCTAGCAATAATTCTGCATCAGCTTAATACACACAGTCCTCTACCAAGCCTAGTTAGTTGATCGCCACTTTCTCCATTAAAAAATGAGTGGTCTGTTGTACTCTGTTAGATTTCCTAGACACCTAAAACAATTTATTCTGGTGACTTCTTAAACTTTAAGTAAAATCCTTTATATTCCTTGCTCCAAGTGTTAGATTATTTGTATACTGTATTTTAAGAGAACATTGGTAACATGCAGACATTGCACAGTTTGCTGTCCTTCCAGAAGGCACTCTGAGAATTTTCTCAGCAGTCACCTTCTTTTGCTTAGTCACCCCACAGCAATTTTATGCATCAATATCCTATGAATTACAAAAATCCTGTTGTTTATTGTCAAAGACTCTGTGTGCTTGTACCTGACAAGATTTTGGAAGCAAAAGAACCTGACATTTTTAGACTCCACTTTTACCAGCTTTTACCAGGTAGAAAATAGTTACTGATAGCCATAAAGCTAGTAATAAGCAGATCAAAAGGAATGAAGGGATCGTCTTTATATTGGCTTGGACACAGTAGCTTTGATGGAAGATTTTGGGATTCATGAGACCACAGACATCCCTTCAGCCTTGCATCCTACACCTTTTGTCCATTTGGCAGTTCCTTGTGTGCCAGTGTTGTGGGTTTCATGCAGGACCTGTGCTCCCAAAAGTTCAGATTGGTTCTGAAATCCAAGTTTTTAGTGAGCTAAGGACTCCTTTGTACAGATGCAAAGCATAGTGGATCCCTTCTGAAAAATTGGGAGTGATTTAAGCTGTCTGTATAGGCAGATGCTGTAGAGGAGGTAGGTGATGAAACAGAATTGTAGAGAAAGCTGGCCCGTGGGACCATTTCAGAACTAAATGCAACACACATTTCTTAGACCAACTCTTCCAGCGAACTGCTTTCCATCTCTTTTTCTCACACGAATTCAAACAAATCTAGAAAGACAAATATTTTCTCCTAAGGATGGGAGGAAGCAAGGGAAAGATAGCCATTTCTGTATCTATTTTTCAATATTTGCAAAGTGTTCAGTACAACAGAAATAGGGACTGTGAAAGATGAATAGTTTGGTATCAGTCAATTTGTCTTTCAACCAACTCCCGCAGCAAAGACGTTATGATTGATTTTTGACAGTACATTTAGCTGTTGGCAAATAAAAATTTCTTTATAGTTTCAACTTGAAACATGGTGTAGATTATTAGGAGGGACATTCCTGCTTAAAGTTAAGTATTTTCAACAGTACCAGAGAATACACCAGTGTTTGTTGGTGAATAAAAATGGTGAGATGGCTCTTTTATTGGTTTTACTAACACAGAAGATTCTAAAGGAAACTCAGTAAAGTGGAGAATTAATTTCTCTGTGATATTTTCTAATTTCTAAAAAGTTCTTAAAAAGGACTCTTATATGTATCATCACTAGTATCATGAATGTGATTTTTGTTTTCCTATTTTAATAAAATTAGGATTTATTGAAAGTCTGGTATTATATTAGTTTATGCAACCAGCCAGCCTGGCTTAATTGTTTTAGGTAGGCAAAGTAAAGAATATAAATAAGGAATAAAAATTGTAAATTAAATTTGGGATACAATATTTGTAGATAGCCAGGATTTCACAGTGCCCTTTCTAAATTAGGGAATAAATTTACAACAATTAGTTTTTCCTGGGAGTAGTTAAGCTGACCGAAAGCCCAAAGTAAGCGGGAGCCTGTGACGCTGAACTAAGGGTCAGTCTGGTCGCTGTATTTTAAATGTCTTGTCACTCAGCAGTAAGGGACTCTCTCTTATTAGAGGAGAAGCACAATCACATCCTTCAGAAGCAGTATGTCCCAGCGGCACAGCGCTCCCCAAGCGACCCAAGAAAGTGCAGCCATGAGAGGAAGGAACAAGCGCAAAGGCAGACCAATGCTGTTAGAAAGTCCTTCAGCGGGGAAGTACCGCGGATTTAACTGTGTGAGTTTTCTTTGTGAGGTTAAGCTTTGCTTTAATGCTAGTTTGGGGTTTTTTCTTTTTGCATTTACTGTAACAGGAAATAAAAGACTGCTTTTAGCATAGTGACTATAAATTTATTTTTGGAAAGCCTCAGAGCAGAACTGCCTAAACAAATGGACATTTTTAGAAATTCTTTTAGAGGTTTTGTGTTACTTTTGCAGAGGTAGTAGGCTAGCCCAAAATAGCTCATTCTAATGTATTTAATAAAACAGTTCACCTAATCTTTCATTTTTCCTACACTAATTATGTCAATATGCTGAACTTTTACATAATCATATTAAAATATATTTTAAAATAACATAAATATTTTTGCTCTTAAGAATGCATGAGATCCAGGTCTCAGACTTTTCCTCACTTTGTTTTTGTTGAGGCCTTCAGTTCCTTCATGGCTGCTTGTACATCTCTCTAATGTCTGATTTTCTGTTAACCACGCAAAAAGCAAAAGTTACTTCCTTTACCTGACATGCATTTGATGTGATTAAAATAGTCCGTTGTTTTACTGCAGTGCCACGTTGTACATACCTGATGGAGCCCAAATGTTGGGCAGGCTGTAAAGTGGCAATGTGGTCAGTATAATCTGGTAAGACCAAAGGAGGACACTGCTCCTGTTCCTGAGAAAAGGAGTTTATCAATTGTTTAATTTACTTGTGGTTTAACTGTTCTGTAGTTTTTCAACTTGACAGAAGAGAGAGATTTTGAGTGGAAGAACCAAACAGAAAAGACACAGCTTTCCCCATTTGGATCCATTCAAAGGAGCCAAACAGAACGCACCGTGCTATTTAGCTTCAATAAAAACCAAAACCAAACAAAAAATCAGATGTGTTCAGAGGATTGGGAAAAGTAGATTCTCAAAATCTTCTTTATAATATCATTTAATAATAGTGTTATTACAGCAGCATACTAAACATACTGATTAGGAATAAGTTCCTTTAGATTTACAGTGTTAGATCTTAGACCGACATTTTGGCTTCTTTGCCTTGTGACTGAATTGCACCTAGCAATTCAGATCCTTTTCCTTTTCTGTGTATGAAGTCCGCAAGTAAAAGAATATAGCTTGCGGAAAATAATTGTTACACCTCAGCGCTGAACCAAATCCACGATGTGTCAGCTTCCGACGTGATGAGATAAAGATTTCTTTCACCTTTTACCTGAATTTTTAACCCCCCTGTGTTATAGTGGATGCAGGCTCTTCTTTCACTGATTGAATCGTAGTACTTTCCAGGGGCAGCCTGAAAGCACCAACCCATCTCTGTAACCAAGGAGAACCTCCCAGAACTGCGAGGGGTTTTCATTACCATCCAAAGTAAACTGCAACAGGGATTTTTTTTAACGAGGCGACTGAGAGGATGGAGGTGGTAGTTAGGCTATGTGACACTGTCAGAATGTTGCTAAGCTTTAGAGTGGAATAATTGCAATTGGCAACATCCTCATTAATCATAGCTAATGTTAATGATAGCTCCCTGTAGTGACTCATGAAGAGGTGATGGCCTTAATGAAAGCTGCCTTAGAGGCTAACAGATGGTGGTTGAATTTCACTATTTTAAATATACAATTGTTCAGTTCTTTTAAATAAGTTGATTTTTTTTTTCCTACTGCATAAATAATATGGGAAACTTGATATTCAGTCCTACTCTTTACAGAGCTTGGTTTTTTTTGAATTATTGAGTACATAATAGACAAGAGCAAAAGGAAAACATTACAGCATGCATTGTAAATTCAGATCGATGCATACAGGTTAAACATTATGTTGTCTGATCTATGTTTAATACTATAGATGTCATTGTGAATGTACTGAATAACACAAGAGTGTTTACTGTTACATATTGTAAGAAATATTGACTAAGATGTGGGGAAAAAAAACATAATAGTTTGCTGCTTCATCTCTCTGCTAAGGCTTCGTAGCTCAATATTCAGTGTTTACCAGTGTTGCTAATCTCCTGGTTATGTTTAAGAGTGCCTTTGGCTTCTGCTGCTCTTTTTGGGAGCTTAATGAATAGAAGAAAAAGAAAAATCAGCTCTTAGGTAAGGCACCGGGTTAGAACCTCAGAGAACTTCAGATTTTGGCTCTCCTAGCATTTTACTCATGAGCCTAGATATTTAAGGGCTCTAGTCTTGAATGAGTAAGATACCTGTAGTTCAGTTAGAGAACTGGAATTAGTCAAGTGCTAAAACTTAATACTTCAGTAAATACCTCGCTGAACTGGAACTCGATACCTATATTCTCTAACACAAAAAGAGAAATAATACATCCCTATTTCCCTAGGGTATTTGAGGATTAATATATTAATACTTGCTAAATGCACATATTTTATAATAACAAGGATAAAATTTTTAAATACATTTTCAGGGTGGGTTTTTTTCATAATTTGCATTTCTCTTGCTTATCAGGTTACTCTTATGTGCTTCTTTTCTATATGCTTAATCATTTATTCTTTCTCTAGCAAGGTACAGCCTTAAAATGTGTAAATGTCTTACCTTGGTTGTTGCATGCATATTTGTCAATAATATTCTGGAAACAGCGTTAAACGAAGGTGTGGTCGTGCAAGAGCCAGATACGAAATGCATTTTATCATCCTTTGCAGTAATAGAATACCTTTTATGCACTTAGGTGAAATGTATATTGGCCCTTTTCATTCCCTCATCTCTACATCATCAAGTGCCATGACATCACATCACCTCGTGTCTTTCAGCATTATCTTTGTCTCTGAAAGGATGGGTGTCAGAATACATTCCCTAGAATTATCATTTTACCTTTAGATATGTTTCAAAGTGCATCACATTTTATTGTTTTGTGCCCAAACTTGTCTGTGAATTTCCCAGTCTCTTTTAAGTATTAGCTCTTCCTTTCACTTTAGTATGTAGAAGAAAGCCAATTTTGGAAGATTTAAAGTAGACTTTTAAAGAGAAATTCTCAACTTGCCTATTGCAATAGCTTATAGTGTGTTGAACTAAGGCCAGCCTTAAGTCAATTCACCTTCTTTATGTACCAGCACCTTCTTTACATACTTTTCAGTACTTTGTTGCTGTCACTGCTGCTTGTCATCTTACAATGAGTTTCCAAACATGCCAGTTAGAAAGCAAAGCATATCTGTATTTACATGGAGATTTTCTGAGATACTGTGTCAAAGCTTCATCATTTAATGTTAAGGGACCTGTTGGTTAAGAAATACTGCATTGAGTTCCTCATGCCTCTCAACATTGCCATGTTTGTTGAGCATCAGTGTATCACTAGTATGCTATTTATGCAATAAAGAAAATGTTAAAAGTACTGTAAGGTACTACTATATTTGTTATCCCTTGCTTTTTTAACAATTCTAGTACTTAGGGTTTCTTTAAGGGTACAGTGTTTTGGCATAAGAACAAGATACACTGTAGTATCTTAAGTTAATTCCAAGGAAAATCTGCAGGTTTTCTAACGATGTGAGCAAACTTCATTGCAAGCTTTACCTGATTCTGTATGATTCCCTCTTGGGCTACCTCCTGATTTTCCTGCTGTCGTGGCACACTTTAAAGAGTCAGATTCTTCCCGGCTTATGGAATTCTTTTTCACTCCTCTGTTTTGAGGGATTTTAATACGAGAAACGAGTCAGACATCCCAAAGAGCTGGGGGGTGAGGGTAGGGGGTCACTTTTGTTTATTTTCCTCCAGAATAAGTTTGTGCTTTGATTGTCAGCTCCCATGAGCACATTGATATCCGAAGTAAAAAATCTGACCTTTCCCTGTATGTAATCAGATACGGGAAAACGGTGTAGGGGACAGGATGTCAAATATCAGAGGTCACAGGGATGGAGGGTGTTGCCACTTCCCTGGAAACATAGCATGTTAAAAATCTTTTGTGGAGGAATTACAAGCTGAACTGGTGAGACAGAAAACTAGATTCATGATTTAAAAAGAGGAAAGCAAAGAGCATCCATCATCCAGACAGATAGCAGCCTTAATTGTATTCCCTTTTAATTTGGGCTGTTCAATAATGCATCATGTTAGTCATCCAGGTTGCACCTCTCTGTGTTACACTGTGTTGCAGGTAGGAAAGTAAGTTTATTACACCTAATCAAACAATTACAACACAATTCCAAGGCAGGCAGCTGATGAAGGATTGAAATAATAAATTGTAACTTCCAAATGAAAATTCCAGACAAAAAAAAGCCAAAAGCAAAGAAAGGCTGTTGGCTAAATTTAGGCATCCAGGGTTCATTTCAGGGAGTCACATATAATAACTTGTAAACCTGTTTCCACTGTGACATCTAAAGGTAATCCTTCATGCCTTATAAAAGCAGGTAAGATAAATGCTTCGTATTATACTTAAAAATAAATAAATAAATAAATAAATAAATATAAATAATATAAATAATAATAATAATAAAGATCCTCTTCAGGAATGGTTTTGTTTCACCCTAGTTAACTAAATATTTGTGCTACTTTATATCTATACCACAATATATACATAGTGCAGTATAACAGCACTGTCCTGCCGTACTAGTAGAGAAGTGGGAATCAGAAGATCTTGTTTCATTTTCCATAGACTTAAATCCTTATATTTTTCCTTCATGTAATAATGGTAATAATAATTCTCCCTTCTGTTTCTCAAATTATGTAAGATCACAAATAGATTGTTTCTTTCACGGTGGGATCTGCCTTCTCCAAAACTCTTTCCAAAGAATAGGGGAAGGTAGATTTTACTTTATTAAAACTACAGTGTTTAATAGCTAATGAGAATAAACTGCAAATTTCAATCATCATTCTTGCTATGCTTACCTGACAATCACGTTCTTTCTTTTTACATTCCAGACATGATTTGTGGACCTAATATCATTCTGAGGCAGCATTCTTCAATACGGTGTTTTTGTTTAGGTTTCATGTTTTAATCTGTCAATTGATAAGCAGACAGTGATACTGACTTCACTGGGGTTGAATCAGGTCTTAACAATGGGCTATGACTGTCCCTAAAGCAAATCACGTTCTCTGGTCTGCTAGAAATTGGAAGCACTTCTTCAATCATGCCAGCCACAGAGCTGTCCATCAGAATTTTTTTAAAGGTTTTTTTTTTCATTGCTATTAAAGTTTCACAATAGTTTTGTAGTTAAGACATCTCATTGTTTCATCTGCTGTTCTTTTGGAAAAATAGCATATCCTCTACAAATTACTGCTTTTCTTGAGCACAGAATTAATGTTACGGAAGTCAGTAAACAGGTCCATTTAAAAATTAAATCCAATCAGGCTGGAAGGTTAAGAAATTTGGCAGTCTTCAGAGTCTTCTTTCCTAGCAGTATTTGGAGAACAGAATGCAATACTTTTAAGTTGCTAAATGCGCGTACTATGCTTTCTGTAGTAACTGTACTGCTTGTAAGAGGAGAAATCATACTTAACAAAGGGAACTTTCTTTTGTTGAATTTTTTTCTTTTGTTTATTCCTGAAGTACTACCTAATAATGTCAGACTTAGCCAAAATTAATGTCGATTTATCAGATCTTTCTTGTTTGTAGATTTTTTCCGATCTTTTGCTAAGCTGTATTTTTAATCAGATTTGATTTGTGGCTTTAGTTTTTGTTTTGGTTGCATCCACATACATTTTCTCTTCTTTTTTTCATGTTAAGTTTTTGTTGAGACCTTATTCTGTCTTCGTTTTATGCTCTGCTTGTATCTCTTGCCACGTTGTTAAAAGTGCTCCTTAGAGTTAGATAAAAGCTGTTTCCCTGAATATGGATTTGTTGTAATCCTTTGAGATTGTCTACTCATTTTAGTAGCATGCACTTTTGTATGAACTTCTGTGGGACTTAAAGCATATGATTATACTATTATATCCATTTTTATTCCAGTTGATATTAGACATTAACCAAATGTTCCTTCCAACAAATAGTCTGAGATACTTTTCCAGGGAAGGTAAAATGGAAACTATTATGAGAGATGTATGAAAAGTTGTTCTAAATGTATATTATTATTTTAAAACTGAAGCTCATTCTTCTCCAGATTACATGTTCAAATCATATGGAGAAATCCATAGGCTATAGGTTCAGTATTATTATATATAGTGAAGGATGACATTCTCTGCAATGATACTATGCAAAGGAATCAGATCAATTCAGATTTATATAGCTTATATGTCTGAAGTGTACTTTCCGCAGCACAGCACTGCCAAAGATGTCATTTTTTTCCCCTGTGTTTTATAGTGGTATCGTGGGCTGATGGGATGTCAGAGGAGCCACAACACCAAGTACCTTCTAGCTCCTCACATAAAGTTCACTTTAAGAGACCAAGCCAGCATTTGTTTCATTTGTGTGGCTTTTGAACAAGTTACAATTATTATGTAAAGCAGAAGGCAAACATACATATGTATATATAAAGTACAAGATGAATTGAATAGAAAGCATTGTTTTAGTCTCATCACTTTGATTCAGGCAGCTTGGACAGACAGTTGAAATCCTAGCTTAGGATGTCATGTTTGTCTTCTGAGCAATTTGATTTTAAGGTTTGGATATCATTGACTTTGTTGAGATCAGTAGCATTTACCAGTCCATTTTCTCTCTAAAAAGCTGTGCAAAATAACAACATCACAATAAAAGAAGGAACAGCGAAAGCTAATTTTGTCAAATCATCCTGAATAAAAACAAACAATCAAAACCAATGAGCCCTCTTAGGCAGAGCGTCCATGAAATTAAAGGGAAATTCGAATCATATGTTGCTTATTATGCGTGACTGCCACAGTTTGATGTCTGTCTGATGGTAAAAATCAGTAATCTATTTTTCTACTCTGGCTTGTTCATCCCATCCCTCTCCCCTCCTGGCTCATTCATCTTCCTTATAGCATAAGACCTCTCAGTTATTCAAGTCATCTTGCTTAAGCATAATACCTCTGTTATTCAAAATACCCAAATATTAATTTTTCTTCTCTCCTTCCAGTCCTATAGAGGAAGTGATTGCTTTACTCCTACAAGGACAAAAGATTTAAAAAATAGGTGCCCATTTGTAATTTCAATCCCTTTGGAGACAGAGGTATTTTACTTTGGTTTTCCAAAAATAATTACTCTGTGAAAGATGATTAAGCATCTGTCCAAATACATTTTAATGAATTCTTTTACTCTTTCGTGTGAGTTGCCCTAAATATGATTTATACACAAATCTTACCTGTGACATAATTAAACTATATTAATAACCTTGGCAAGCAACCATGTTTTGTTGTTATTAGAAACATAATCTGTCACTTGAATTTATGCATTTATTTGTCCTGCTTGTGCACGTTATTTGCCTTCCTATTTACTCTCTAATTAAAAAGCCAACCAGAATAGGTTGGCACTACATTAATCTGCTGCGATTCTGCGTGCATTTCCCCAGGACTCAGTCTCCTGTTGGGTCATAAGATATTCTAAATTCCTCTATAAACACAGTTAATAAGAAATTTTTGAAGAGCACAATGGCTTAGTTTGCTAGGGAGAAAGCTGTTTGGAAAGCCCATTTGAACCACATTCATTAGAACTAGGGTAGATGTGTTTCAAAAACATGGTTGTATTGATAGAGTAACAAGGGCTTGCTTTGGTAAGATGTCATTGTAAAATGCAGGCCGGATTTCAGTGGCTGGTTTTGTATTTTCAAAAGCCTGTAATTCTTTGTTTGCATTTTAACGTACAAGCAAATGAACAGAGTTTGGAGGTTTTTCTTTCTGTTTCTTTTGGTGGTTTTTTTGGTTGGGTGTGGGGGTTTTTTGGGGTTTTTTTTGTTTGTTTGGTTGGTTTTGGGGGCTTTTTTTTTGTTGTTGTTGTTGTTGTTTGTTTGTTTGTTTGTTTTCCCCAAACTGTATGAATATCTTCTTGGCATTCTTATGCTGACAAATAGACAAGCCTGTTTGGGATTTCTTGCTCTTGTTAGGGAAACAGATTTTAATTGACATGCTTCAAGGATTAGCAAAGCACGAGTACAAGGGTAAAGAGTTCTATTGCTTTGTCTCATTTTGTTCTATGATTGCAAGTCTGTGAAGAAGTCACTAAAAAGGGGGAGCAAGTGAAAAAGGTAAGAGCCCTGCAAGGAGTCCCTGCGTGGCAGGTGTGAGCCGTAGCTGAGGTCCTGGTGGGGAAAGCTCACCCTGACACTCGCAGTAGTGCCGCTGGCCTGTCAGTAACTCAGTCTCTACCTGTCAATCCAGAAGTTTCTACAAGCTTGCAAACTAGTAACAAATACTGAAAAAGTTATGAGGAACAGCTTGACAGTGTCCTTCTAAGATAAATGTGTATATTAGAGATTACACACTTGAGTTATAACTCGGATGAGTATTTTCATTTCTAACATGCTTCGGTTATTTTCTTAATATCCATCTGTTTCTGTGTTCAGTAATTTATACTTTATTTTCTGGCACGAATTTAGCTCATAGGCTCAAAAATAGGCTGTTTGTAGTGTGTTTTCTGGACCGCTTATGCCTTCCCACCCTCCCCAAGCACTGCAAGCTAATGTTTGGACAGACTCCCAAGCATGCGTAAGGCTCTATTGGAGGCTCTACCTCTGTGGTGGCCTCCAGGAGCTCAGTCAGAAAGAAACACTCTGGTTTGTGCATCTACTAGAGCCACGGCATGTGATCTGCTACAAAATTAGAAACAGACTTTTTGAGACTTTCCAAGACTTTCCATTTATCTAGCAATACCAGAGGGCTGCTGGAGGCATACTCAGTGTTTCAGAGTAAAGTTTGGATGCTCCTTAATAGACTACAGAGGCAGTCAGCTGAATGAAGTAAGGAAGAAGCTGCTTCATTTTAACACAGCTGTTGTTGGAGAACTCTCTAGATCCTTGCAGATCCCTGCAGATCCCTACAAATCCTTACAGGCAGGAAGTCGTAACAGGGATGAAAGTTCAGCTGCAAGGTGTAGTGGTTCCAAGATTACATCCTATCCTCTGGAATGCCTTCTTTTCCATTTTACCTGCATTACATTAATTATTAAACTCTGCTTTAAAGAAAAAAAATTATGGGGGGAAAAATTGAGTATGACTTATTTTCATAAGATTGTTTATCGTGATGTTTGACAAAGACAAAAAAAATATTTTGCTTAACATCATTAAATGGAATATTGATGAAAATATGTGGATATTTTAAAGATTTTGGGGTAAGAATTGTAAATTATTGTCTTTGATTATTGACATGTCATTAAATCCTCTGAGACATAAGCACACATTCAAATATATTGTTGAAAAGACTGGGTTCAAGCACAAACTAAACTTTGTGTATGTGCTTTAGCACTGTTTTTAGTAGTAGGCTTCTCAATCAGTGTCTTTTTTGTTTCTTTGTCATTAATACAAAGGGCAAAAAAGTCTGACTTTTTTTTTTTTTTAGATTTTGGGAGAAGATTTTTGTCTTTTCAAATAGCAAGGAAATGTTTGTTTTCATGTTGTGTTTAAAAAATTTCTCAATTCACCATTGCAGAATTTCAACTATGTTTTGTGTCAAGGATTTCATACTTAGGGAGGTCTTGGTCTGTAGAGCATTGTATATATGTAGACCAGTATAGTCAAAGAAAACCCCACTGCTGCTTACAGCCAACTTTTCAAATATTTTGTATTGCACAATGTTGTACTGTATGAGAACTTATTACGTGATTTCATTCCTTGGTTAATCTGTTTTCAAAAGCAGAAGAGCACCTAGACTCTCATACTTACACACATATTGACAGTATGTGTTGACATTGTTAACATTTCTATGTGTAGTCTAAAAATTTATGGAAAGTAGGGTTGAAATACTGAAATACAGGGTTGAAATATTGCCTATGAAATAGGCAGATAATAACTTTTTTTATATATAGTGGATGGTATTTGGTATAGTGTCAAACTTATTTTTAATGTATTTTAACTCATAACAATAAGCTTCTATGTATAACATGGATTTAAAAAAGAAAATGAAGACAACCCTATTAATTATGAGGTAAGTTGTGATGATGACGATGATGATGTAGTATTCCACACAAAGTTACCTTCTCTCCCCCCATAGTTTTCTTGTGAAATTCATATTTTCCAATTGCTGCTTTTTTTTGGAATGTTTATAGTATAGCTTCTGAGTGTAGAAAAAACCAAACTTGTAGCAATAAATTTCTACTGACATAATTCATCTGCGTGTGCTGGACTAAATTGCTTTCTTTTTGTGCAGCTGTTTCAGGGGATTCTTTTGGAAATGCTTGAGGTTGTTTGGCACCTTTCATAAATGCAATAGTTGTCACTTTTCTTCCACTGGCAAAACTATGCTGCTTAAAGAATACAGGAAAGCTAACATAACACTCTTTCTCTTTTAAAATAAAGCTAGAAAAAGTGAACAGCTTCTACATTCACAGCTCTGTCTCCCTGCCCCCCCTACTGTGCTTTATTTTTCAGTTGTCATGATTGTTTTTCTTCACTGTGTGGCACAGAGCACCTCTGAAGCCAAGCACAATTTATATTGCCAAGACAGATGCTATAAAATGAAGCTGAACATGGCAGATGTTGAAAGAGTTGTATGTTTGCAAATGATTACCTGTCATAATATGTTTCTCTGATTCTTTATTTTTTCTGAAACACTGGACTAGAAAAGAAAGCAAGGTGGCCTGGTCTTTCAGTGCAGGATTTGATGCCAAGGAAGAAGAAGAGTTTAGATGCTCTCTGTCAGACTAGAAGAAATAGCTGACATCATAATTTAATTCCAAATAACATGTTGACAACAAACACGATGAAAAATATTACACAACTTTGAGTAAAGACCTTCTGTCTTTCCTTAATGTAAATGAACTTTGCCTACCTGAAAGTGACTCTGAAGGCTTGGGTAGAGAAAATCAAGATGAAAATCTGAAATTGTCATTATAGAAACTTATATTGCATAAACTCAAATAGTTGTTTATTACATGATGCTTTTGTGTTGGTAATTCTACTTAGATCTGATTCTGAAAGTTTCATGGAGAAGAAAAGAGGGAAGAATTTTAGTAATAGGAACTGTTTTCCATTGCACTCTCTAAGAATAAGTCTAAACAAGTGGGAGATAAAGTTAGAGTTTTATTTTAGTTTAAGTGAGACATTTACAGCTTCATTGAAAATAGTTTGCAAAAAAAAAAAAAAAGATTGTATTGAAATTGTTCAGTGATCCATTTTGTAATTCAGCTGAGTGTTTTCATCTGAAATACAGTGAGCAATTAATGCTGAGGAACCTGTGCTTCACTGTGTCCGGTATTGTCTTGATGGTGGAAAGTCTGTTCAGAGAAATGTTACATCAGAAGTAAACCCAAAACTCCACGCTTATGTCATCCTCAGAAACAGATGATTCTCCTAAGAGCATATGAAGCCTTGAGGGTGCTGGGGTTTTGTAAAATCTATGCATCCTCCAGACTCTCCTTGACAGTAAGGCATTTCTCCTGTCAGTAGCTTTTTCTATGCTCTCCTGGAAGTCAATATCTCCTTGGTACAGGTGGATGCAATTTGCATCGACTGTGCCAACTGTGGTGACACATTTTATTCCCAGGAAAAGCAAAATGCACTTAATCATCCTAGATGATGCTAGGTCCAGCTGGCCTTATGTAGTCTGTGCTATTTGCATGGATAACTGGTGTTATTTCGTAGCTGGCTAGTCACTGGAGCTTACTTACATTCTCCCTATATTGTGATTCTTGCTAGAGGAAGATGAATGTGAAAGAAAAAAACAAGTACTCTTTAGCTGTAAGAACAGTGGCATAAATGGTGTTTACACCATGAAGAGATGTAGCGATAGATATGGGAAGAAGAGCAACTGAAGTTAAAAGAAAAAAGGAGGGAAACCAGAACACAAGTAAATGAATGAATGAATGAAGTTGAGAGCAATAATCAAAATATCTTTATAATATTTCCCCGCTAATAATAGGAGACTATAGATATTATTTTTTATATATATATATATAAATGGTTTCAGTGTTGCATCTTGTAAGACCTACAAGAATGATTTTTGTTGTATGATTGGAGGATACTGCACAAAGATGGATTTGAAGAAGTCAGGAGTAATATAGCCATTGCAGAATGGCTTTCAGGTCTTTACTCTTTGTTGCCCATATACCCACTTGACAATCCAAATGTCCTTGCCTGGCTGTGAAGCTCACTGCACAGGATTTTTATCACTCCATTTCCTTTCAATTCCAAGGTTATTCATTACAATAATCTCTGTAATTCTTAGTGCATCCCACCATCAATGTGAAAGAATAGATATTTTAGAAAGAGATCCATATCATATAGCTTATTAATTATTTAGAGGATCTCATCTTGTATTTGTTATACTTAATAGCTTTAGAAATTGTATAATGGAGTGAACTGCTCCTATATGGAATGCTGTGAGGAGTGAGAGGTAGGAGACATATAAGGAAGCTTTGCAAGGCTAAACAGTTGAGCTGTGGGAATGGTGTGCTGCAGCCAGGAGTCTGTTTCCCAAAGAAAAGGCTAGATTCTTGGGAAAAAAAAGCCTTTTTTAAAGCTAGATTTGATTCTTAACTTTACCACAAGGCAATCCCATACTGGTAGGAGCAGGTCCCAGGGTTGCTCCGTCACTGCCCTTCCTATAGCTTCTGGCAAAGGCTTATGGATGAGACT
This sequence comes from Aramus guarauna, assembly GCA_013400195.1. Taxonomy (NCBI): domain Eukaryota; kingdom Metazoa; phylum Chordata; class Aves; order Gruiformes; family Aramidae; genus Aramus; species Aramus guarauna. Next base: position 31,575 of record VXBL01000732.1, on the reverse strand, counting down.
GACATCCGTTCACCTCCAGTTGGTCATGACTCTGGGAGATGGGCTGGTCAGGGCAGGCAGCATTTACGTGACTCACTGTCTTTTTTCCATTTGGCTCAGGTGGGCCTGCTGTAAAGGAGTTCTCAATTTTTCTGTGGCTGTAACTAGCGCTAGAGCTTATGCCTCTTAACACTCTTTTTTTCTACGAACTATGCCCATGGTATGAGACTCATGAGCTCTGCAGATAGTTATTTGCCAACAGCACTTCCATTTCCAGAATTTTGCTTCATTTCTTTCATCTTCCTTTTCTGCTTCTTTTATAATTTTTGTTGGTAAATGTGTCAGATCAGATAATAGCTTTTCTTAATGCTCCTGTTTATACTTTGAAAGCCTGGAAGATGAAAGACTTTCAGGAAGAAGTTGTTTCTGCTTTTTACCTATTTAGCTGATATTCTTGTGGAAAAAAACATTTTCAAAAGACAAGTTTAGCCAAGCAGCTTCACATTGGATTCCATTCTCTTTGTTGTGCTGCCTTCTGAAAAAAAAAAGTAGAAATGTAATATTAGTTCATTTTAGGGTTCACAAGATATGGCTACATTTCAGATCAAAAGTGAAACTTCAGTTTTCCACTGCACAAAGGTAGATTTGTTTATTTATGTCATTACAGGTATTTCTTAAAGACATTTCATGGCACTCTTCAATCTAATAGTCCCTGTCCCAGCTTTTATGACTCATGTTCCAATTTACTGCAGCCTTGCTACCAGTTGTAGTTGTCAAGAAAGTCTGGTTGAATTAGAGTTATTTCTGCAAGTTCTTTCGGGAAAGATGAATGTTGTGACCCAAACCAGCTTATTTGAAATAAACTATTGTTTAATTCAGTAGTAGGAACAACGTGTAACAAGAGAAAGTGATTTTAACACAAACAAGCATCCGTACTTGTCACTCTTAATCCAAATACTCCATTTCTGTTAAATGGGCTTCAGTCAACTTCCAAGCAGTGTTTGATTTTCTCTCCTTCTCTCCTTTTGGGACTTTTTTCCTTGGCATTCTCAGGATCTTTAGTTTCTTCACATTTTGAGGGTTTTTTTGTTTGTGGTTCCCCCCCCCAATTTCCTACCCAGCTTCTCCCTGTCTTGCAAAATTGTGATATTGATCTCTACATGAGCAAAGAGCACCTGCATGGTTTACTGAGAGTGAGGGAATGAGGCTTTCAGAGTATTTATCAGCTTTCTTGTCTGCTAGCAATTAGCTCCTGCTGGAATTAACTCCTTGCAATTGCATAGCAAACATCACCATAATGACCAAAGGAATGAGTGGATCATATAACTTTATTAAAGCAGTATAGGCAAGTTCCAGATATTTCAGAGTTGTCTTACTAAATAGTTAAGATAGTACAAAGATGGAAGGGGCAGAGTTTCATTAAACTATTGCATTTTTAATTATTAGTTATGGTGATGGGCGACTATGTGCAACTTAGTCAAAAAGAAAGGCAAAGATATGAAAATTTACCTGCCTTTCTGTTAACCCTCACTGTAAAATAACAACGTAGTATGGAAACAAGTGGTTGATTGATAATAGAGAAGGTTACAGGTTTGAAAAATACAAATGGCAAACCAATGATGGAAGAATTACCTTGCAATGCTTTGCTCACATTGACAGTTTTAAGGTTGCCATGTGTATAAAGCTGTAACCTCAGCATCTTCTACAGTCATGGTACTTCATGGTCTTAAATAACAAAGCAAGGACAATGCTCTGAAACATTGATTTCAATCCCCCAAAGAGAAAGCTACTGATGTAAAAGGTCAGTAAAAACTGCCATTTGCTCTACAGCAGTGTGGTAGGGGGGAAGGTAGAAAAACAAGAAACTAATGCTTGATGTTAGATTGAAATGTATGTGTGTCTAATGAATTGGAGACACTGCTCAAGAACAGTTCATGCTTAAAAAGCATCATCTGTATAAAGCTGCCAGAGTCAGCGAGGGGCTGACTTAGCTGTGCCACAGCTAAGTGGAAGAAATAATAAACCTCTACTCCATCTCATTGTCATTCCCTAGTTTTCTCATCCACTGTCCTTTTTTCACCTTTTCAACACCAAAAATCCCTCAAGAGAGGCAGATAATTTCTTGTGCTGTCACTTCTGTTGATTTTTTTCCATTTTTTTAAGTCACACAAGAATATTCTGCATTATATTTCTCTCATAACAATGAGCATGTGGCATTTTTAAGAGAAGTGGTTCTTGCATAAACATGACTTAAGCAACTAGCCATAGCTGTACAGTGATTCACTTTCAGCTCCAGCCCTGAGAAGTCTTTGTATTGCATTTCTAAAAGGAACAAAATTCTGACAGGTGCTCTTAAAGGCTGAGCATCAGATGCAGATTTTCTTCTTTCTGTGCCCCTGCCCCTGCTCCCCCCATACCAGCACTGAGGGAGAATCTGTGGACCATAGGTGCGTGCCAGAGAATCAAGAATTATGCCTGCACTCTTTGGGCTTCAGTCTAAGAGAAAGAAGGCAATAGTTTCTATCCATCTCCTCATTGCTGTAGCATCTTGAAAAAAAGATAAGTGAGTATTTAGGATCTGATCCAAAGACTATTCAAGTCAGTGAAATTTTTGTGCCAGTCATTGAGGAGCAGCATGGGAAGGATGATTGATTTACATGTTCATGTACTCCAAGGCATATATTCCATACTGCTTAGATATTCAATGTGTATAATATCCTTACGCTTGGACAGTTGAGGTATGATCGTGAGGAGAAGCTTCTATTCAGAAGCATTGCAGGTTATACTCACCTGTCAGTAATACAATAGCACGATTTTTAATCATGCTGAGATTCCATTGGGATTTTTACAGGAACATGTTTAGGAATTGTGAGCCATTGTACTTTACTAATTTGTATATAAATGAATCTGGGAAGTTGAATATTGGTTATAAATCTCAGAATCCATTGAAAGAACTTTAACTCTAAAAATACATACAAAATTGAAGAAAAACAGATCTCATTTCATAGAATCATAGACTGGTTTGGGTTGGAAGGGACCTCAAAGACCATCTAGTTCCAACCCCCCTGCCATGGGCAGGGACACCCTCCACTAGACCAGGTTGCCCAAAGCCCCATCCAACCTGTTCTTAAACGCTTCCAGGGATGGAGCCTCCACAACCTCTCTGGGCAACCTGTTCCAGTGCCTCACCTCCCTCACAGTGAAGAATTTCTTCCTGATATCTAATCTAAAAATTATTGAAAAGTTTCTATTCCCTATTTGTTATAATCTGTGTTCAAGAATATCACAGTTTTAAGAAGTTGTAGCATCTCTGTGGATCATGTCTAAACTGAGACATTTATTACACCCTCCATAGATAAAAAAAAGGATCAGGAATAGGTTGTGTAAACAGGAAGAGTAAGATCTTGCTCATAAGGAAAAAAATATATGTGCTTATACACAGAAAACTTTTTTTTTTAATTAAAAAAAATTAAACTCTATTATAGCTATTTTGAGATTTGAAACTATCTCACTCACTGAACACACTTGTTCTTATGAACATTAAAAAATACTGTGTTTTGAAAATACTAATATGGAAAGGATCTTTCCTTAAAATCAGTTTACCAGCTCCTCTCCAGGAGAATCTTTTACAGATTTACTTTATTAAAGGACCATTCTTTGCCATCCAAAGACACAACCACAAATATCTTTTGGATGCATAGACTAAAATGTGAACTGAAAGACTGGTTTTGCTCTTTTTTTTTCTTTTCATATTTTTTCTTTTTATATCTTCTTCTCTTTATATTTGAAGTTTTCCTGACCAGAAGGGGATGCAGCTATTAAACATGATTCTTTGATATACACCTATTCTTTTCTTACATTTTTTACCCCTTATGGTGACCTTCACATCTTTGTTTCAAATACCTCAAATAGCTTCCCACATATGATGATTTATTTTTAATCATTGCTCAGTACTTAACTCAAATTGTGTACTCTTGTGATCATGCTGTGAAATAGAAAATGTTATCCTGTATTTTTTGCAGATGGTTAAACTAAAGTGCAGAAAAATAAAGAGCCTTTAACTGTAGGGAACTGTCGGGCATGATTTTTCCCATCAGAGAGAAGTGCCTGATTCGTAGGTCAGAGATTCGCAAGCAGACAGAGAAATGGTGCATGAAACTCATTACTACAGTAGGGACAGAGGAACAATTACACAGAGAAACTGATGCAACTGCATTTTATTGCTCTTTTTTTTATTATTTTTTTAAAGTGCTAATTATAAAATTTAAGGCATGCTGAATGGTCCTAAGTGCCGCATTACTGAGTATCTATCTGTACAAAGGCATAAGGTAATAATTATGCACATGTGAATTGTGCAGTGCTGCTTTGGTGTGCACACTAACACAAAACTGGACCAACTCATCTTTTTCAAAGGTGCTGAGCAAGAACAATTCCTTTTAAGTCTATAAGAATTTCTGGTGCTCAGTGCTCTTGATCATTAGTAGCTTTTAATATCTTATCTGAAAGGTGCTTCATGTAGCAAATTGCATGGAACACACTATACCTTAGAAGTATAATGGGCTGAGACATTTCTGATGAAGTTTCAAGTGTTAAAAAATGAATATGAGGTTGATGTTAAGTGTAAAGTAACGTGTATTTTCCATTTAATATGTGTTTTTTATTGAATTTGTTGTAGCATATACAAAGCAATTATTTTGAAGTCATAAAGCACATCGTTGTATAGGTTAGGAAATTATTTATAGGGTCATTCTCTGTACTTTGGATGCAATTTATTCTGTAATTCTTATTGTTTAGCTATTTGTAATAGTTTCCTAAAAGGCTGTGTGAGTTTAACTTGAGTCTTCAAGCCTCTCCTTTCAGAACTCCTTAGGTAGCCCATAAATGTGGATGCAAGCAGCTTCAGTGGTATGCAGCAAGAGCTGGCCCTTGTATCAGACCATTTCTTCTCCTCACTTGAAGGAGTAGCAAAAAACAGTTCTACAAATCATCTGCATCCTGTTCCACTGTCTCCAACACATCCTCTGATAAAATGCAGAAAGGGAGTTGAAAAATCACCAAGTGCTTTGCAGCACAATTAGCCAGGTGCCACATTCGCACTGCTCCGCTGCCACCATGGACCCCGCTGCTCACCTGCCAGTAAACCCTCACATATCGTCTTGAGGGGGAGCCCTGTATTTCTGTGGGAGATAGGCGCGTGCTTATTTTATAGATTTGTTTTGCCTTCTCCTGCGAATGAGTCTTAATCATGACAGAGCTCATTACCACAGAAAGGTATTTGACATGCAGTTTCTGCCGTTTCTCTGTTCTGTCCCTAAAAGGGACCGATGAGAGGTTGTGGAGCTGTGGAAAATAATGGTCTCAGTTGAGGGGAGGAAAAAGGAGAGCAGGAAGTGAAATTGAGGAGAGGAGGGTATCAGCAGTGCAGAAGCGGCTGCTGAACTCTTCTTGAGGGAGAATACATTTGCAGTGAGATGGTGATGAGAGGATGGGCACAGGGAAAGTTGCTACAGGACCATCCCAGACAGAAGGAGAGGAAAAGAAGGAGGGGCTGGTGGGGGAAACTGCTAGACTGGGGAACAAAGGCTGTTGGGCAGGGAAGGGAAGAAGAAGGGCAGGCAGCCAGGGTGCAAAGAGCAAACTGTGGGAAAAGGAGGGCACTATAAAAAACTATTATGGGAAGGGAGTGAAAAAACAGTAAAAAAGAAAGAGAATACAAAGATGAATATGAAAATACTGTAATAAAATTCACTGTAATTTTAGTGTTTAGCATACAAGTAATATGTGTGTAAACACCTGATGGGAGGGAACAAAGAAGACGGGTAGTGATGGTGTCCAGTGACAGCACAAGAGGTATGGGCACGCTTTTTTTTT
>VXBL01000732.1:10599-25676 GCA_013400195.1 Aramus guarauna | reverse complement strand
TTTAACTTCAGTGGAGAGGTTGAATTTTGAAACAGGTTGTGGAGTCTCTATCCTTGGTGATATTCAAAACCCAACTGGACGTGGTCCTGGGCAGCAGCTGATCCTGCTTAGAGCAGGGGGCTTGGACTAGGCGATTTCTGGAGGTTGTGTCCCACTTCAGCACTTCTGTGATTCTGTGGGCATTTCCAAGGGGTTATGAAGAAGATGGAATTATTATTTTTTTTCCTTCACAACAGTGCTTTCAGGGTTTCTGCTAATAATTTGCAAGGGCTTGGAAGGATACTTCAGTACCTAAGCACATAATTTGGCTTGATTTGTTGGGGTTGAGGTTTTTGTCCTCTTCGGAAGTAATGGAAAAAGCCACGGCTAGATAAAAAATGTATGCAGTTGGTTTTTTGTTATAACAAAACCTCTCACTTTGCCTCTGTGATATATCCCGCTCATGTGCTTGAGGTTAAACTAATTGCCAGCCCCCTGTATAACAATACGGTTGTGGCTTTTTTTTTTTTTTTACTGCATATCTTAAGTTTGGTTTAGGACACAAAAGATATCTTGTGGTCACGATCTGACAGTGTGTAAAGTAGATATTTTATAGACAGCTTTGTATTTGACAACTTTTTATGGAGATTTGCAGATGCAGAGAACTAACTTTGCAATTCATTTGATCCCTCTACTGTCCTATGTTTTTATTTCAGCAAGGAGATAATTTCAAGAAAATAAATAGGAAGGAATCCGTGTGATTTATGAGGGAAAAATATAAATGCATGGACACAGGCAGACATTTTTGGAAACACATTTCATATGTGTAATCAGCAAATAACACTGAGTGTGGCAATACTTTTCTTCTGTGGATTTCAAACTGTCTCCATTAAACTGTGTTTCTTACCCTGAGATCTCAGCAACGTTGGTTATCAACATGCTTGTTTTAATTAGCTGCTTAGTTTAAGTCCCTCTTTGTTTTATTCTTGACATTCCTTACCACAGTATCTGAGAAACTACACAAATATTTTCACGAAAAATACTGTTTAGGTGGAAGTCTCTATCTTATAGGTTACTTCAGCCTTATTTTAATTACTCTCATGGCCAAGTAGAAAGCTATTACAATGCAATTACAGATAAAACAAACATAAAAATGGAATTAATTTTGCATTAGCCTCTGCTATGACTCTCAGTTATTATCCCTCGAAAACATAAATATTGAAGGATTAATGAAAGCATTCTGAGACGAATGGTTATAAATAAAAGTAAAAGAAAACCAGAAACAGTAGAATGCAGAATAAATTTGTTGGGTCAGATTTTGATGATCTGGCAAAATAACTCCAGATCATTGTAGATCAGATTTGGTTCACTGTTAACACTACTTTATAATACATCATAACCCATTGTTTTACTTCAGATTCTTTTTGCTTTGTTAAATATATCATAAATTCATCTCACATTTAAAGTACATGGACTTCTCTTTACCTTCACTGAGCTAGTATCTGTCACAGGTTCAGAGAAATGGTTGATAGCACAATGCTGTGGATGTTAGGATCCACAACATGGCTAACTGTGCATATTTCCTGTATCAGTGAAATCTTGGAATGTGCAACAGTTATGTAAGTTCAGGAATATGAAGAAGACTCAGGAAACATAATTGGCTGAAGCCTAGGTGCAGCAAAGCTCATTATTTCAATGGAGAGTGTTTTTACCTTTGAAAGTTAATTCTGTGCTTTAGTTGCTGGGTTAAGGCTTTTAAAAATACACTAGTTATATAAAGATTGACTTGCGTTAGTGTTAATATATTGGTTGACAGAGCAAATGATTGTCAGTGGTTTTCTATCTATTATTTTGATAGCTATGGAGATACAGATCTAAAGTAATTACCTTCTTGAAAAAGCAAAATTAAATTAGTTGTTTCTTTGATACACATTAACCCCTAACTTTGACATAATATTACCCATTTCAGTAACGTTAATGATGATTTCTTAAACTTAGGTCAATTGTTGCATCTCCTGCTTACATATGTCTTGTTAAGAAAGCACTGATTTCCATATTCACTGTTTGCAAAATCTTACTTTGTGACAGATTATGAATCATTAGCCAAGAACAGGATTCTGGTCCCAACTAAATATACTGTAATACTGTTGAAGCCATTACATTTAAATAGCAAAGACCATTCCTTGTCATATGTAATAGTTTCTTTTTCTTGAATACTGTCAGGAGTTCCTTTCTGAGCCATCACTACCTATTTGCCTAGTCCCTGTGTATTTCTTGCATCAGTAGTGAGCTTGTGTGAGAAGCTGTGGGTAGTTCAATGGTTCAGGGCGAGTTTTGTAGGTATTACTTTTCATATTATTCTGCTAAGGCTTGTTTTGGTTTTCTATTTTTTAAAATTAAAATAAAATAAATTATTATTATTAATATTGTTATTATTACTGCTATGAATATTTTAGATATTATAAATTCCCCTGGATGACTAAACCAGAAACTTCTTTTAAATAAAAGGGAGGTTGGCAAAGCAGGAGAGGGAAAAATGAGAAGTGGTAATATGATCACAAACCTTATTCTCAAGACTATATTAGCTTCATCTTTTTAATCTAATACATTTGCCTCTTTGTCTAATTATTTTTTCATTAGAAAAACTAGATAGATGTAGTTTTAACAGATTAATTTTTGGAATGCATTACTAAAAGCCTCATTGAATAATTGACATTTCAATCTTATGAAACAGAAGTTTATGAAATACTGTTTGCTTATTTCCAGAAACTAAGATTCTGGATTCTACATTACTTTTTTTTTTAGGTTGGAGTTTTAGTCAGAAGTTAAATTAGAATGAGACTGGGGAAACACAGCCACACAGAGTGGTTTGATTTTTTTCTTTAGATATGTTCATTTTAAATTCTATTCAATTTTCAGCATATAGTTGCCCCTGTCAATGGGACTATATGTAAATCTTGAGCATTCACTTGAATACCTGCTGAATCAGGGCCATTCTCAGGGCACGTGTTACTGGGAAATAACTTTATTCTACCTTACCTGTAGAGTAGTTCTAATAGTAATAATTCTTTGCAGGTAGAAACATGGATTGATAAAATCCCTCCCACTTCTTACTAGTAATTAATATTATTTATAGTCTTAAGTAATTTTAATGTGAGAGAGGGAAGCCAAAAATTGGCAGATTGCAACTAAATTTCTACGTATGTAAACAAATGGAAACAGGATTGACTTTTACAGAGTATCTACTCACCCATTGATTTATCTTCTGCAAAATCACATCCTTTTTATTAAGATAAGTAAATATATATGTTTATTATATATGTAGATTCTTAGTGTTTAATATCCAAAGTCTATTTTCTAGAGCCAGGTAATCACAATTATTATTGAATATCTATCTGAAATTAGATTGTTTTGTAGTATAAAGGTACCTGGAAAGTCAGGATTCTGAAAATGAGTTTCAGACTAAGAAATAAGTATCAGAGACAACATTAGCTCTAAACCTGGGCGGGTAGAAATCTGAAGTTTTACCTCCATTGGTCCATAACAGAACCAGCAATATGCAGAAACATTCCATTTGGAATTCTTACTCTAGTCATCTCACATTCTCCTCTAGTATGATAGTGTGACATAAATGTTTTTAGATGCAGTTTGCTACTGTCATGCTTCTCTCCAGCATTCAAAGCAAGCCAAAATTATCTCTTTACACCCTTGAAATACTTTATATTGTAATTTATTATTATAACCTCCTTCCTTAGCTATCTTGTATGAGATTCTTTGTGGAAATTACTTAATTGTACTTTTATATATATATATATATAATTTGGATTTATGTTAGTCTTGAAGTAAAGATGAACAATCTATTTAAATTACAACCTAAAGCTACCCCAAAACCATTTCATTCTCTTATACTGTCTTATTCTCTTTAAAAGCTTTTTTGTTTGGCAGTTGTATACCAATGATCTTTAATAATTTTCTCTCTACTGTTAATGTTGATATTTTGAAAAAAGGAATTTACTTTACTGTTGTTTTTTTTTAAATCTTTCAAATGTTTTCCAATCCCATTCACTTTCCCATTCTTATGTATTGGGAAGCATAGTGCTATCTCCTTGTCTTCTTCAAAACCAACAGAAGATGGCTGGGTGCAGCACCTGCTCTCTTTCTTCTGAGCAGAGGTATAGCTTGCTCATTTACATCTGTAAACCGAACACCCAGCTACTTTCAATGTCAATACTCAGATCCAGAATCTCATCATGAGTTTAAGTCCACATCTGGCACCAAACAGTACAATGTCTGAGTACTGAAGCAAGAAGTAGTTGATATGTTGAGAAGAAGGTTTCACAGATGAATTTTTATGGATATCAGCACAGAAGGGTGTTGGCTATAGGCATGTATGGAGGGGAGAATTGGGGAAAAGAGATTTTAATTTGTGTGATAAACTGAATTTTTGGCATTTATTTCCCACAGTGCTAACTAAAGCATTCCCTCTCTCCTTACTTAGCCCATGCCCTTTTCTGGCTTTGTATCAAACGTTTTTAAAGGCTGTTGATTCTCAAAAGAGGCTTTGAAGTGGCTATCTTCTAAAGAGCAGGCAAGGATATTTTTCTGTAACCTTTAAGAAGTAAATAGAGGGGGGGGGTGATCATGCATAGAGTGAAAACCATAGCTGCAGATTGACAGAAAGTAGTGCTTGAGCACCTTAGAAGAAATTGTATTTATTTGTGACGATTCTACCTTATAAAACAAATACCAGGGATAATACCAAAGTTTTTAGGTATTGTGTGAAATAACTCTTCCTGTTAAATTTGTGGCTGAGGGCTTTGAAATAGCAGAGGCACGGGCAGTTTGGAATGTAACTTTGCTGTTTGTTATACTGTATGCAGATTTAAATGGTACAAATAACAGCATCTCTCCTCCTGTTTAGTTTAATAGAAAGAGCTCTAAGAAATAACTGTAGATCATAATGTTGACTTTACAGCAAAGGAGACATTGCATTCTAATGAAAAATCTGCCATGAATCATTCATAATTTGCTCAATAATAATTTACACATGGCTGCACTTTATTGTGTTGAACAGAATGTAATCAGGCTTGATGACCTTTAAGTCCTCTTTTAAGTTAGATATCTAAAAATGTGATCTGCACTCAGCAAGGTCTCAGAATTGCATTTTGTACAGGGCTTTGAAATAAAAAGCTCTGTCTGCAAAGACACAATTCATATCCAATCTGTAGATTGGCAGTACATTTTAACATTTATTCTCAGCTTTGTGCATAACTCTGATTCTTATTTTGTTCATGTCAAATTGTAATGTATTGTATTAGTAATTAAGGAGATGGTGCAGCCTGGAGCCAGAAATGACGGAGAAGAACACAAAATGTTTCTCTAAGAAAAAGATTTTAATGATATTAAAAATAAGAACTATATATAATGTATATGAGTTGTTTGGTAGGATACATTAGCAATATACTGACTTCATTTCTAAAAAAAGATACTTAGGGATAAAGTATGTTCTGCTGGTGAAAATGGCAAGCTCTTTTGAAAGTGAAAAGTGATGCTCCTGTCTGTGTTGTCAAAGCGAGCAGAGATCCTAAGGGTTTTTGTGGAGATTTTTTTTGTAACAGCCATGGACTCTAATATGCAACTAGAAAAGAGTAAAGTTAAATTCACTGTAGTTCTTTTGGGTAGAGCATAATCTTAAGCCTTTGGTGTAGTTAGAATCACTGCCAGCTTCGCTAAAAGTGAAAGACAAAAACTACAAATGTCCAAATTTAATTTTTCTCATCAGAAGCTTTTTCCTAGGATACCCTAATTGTCCTTCTGTGAAGGCCCTCTATTTCTTTGCTTCCTACTTGAGATAAAGTCTAATGGGGCTGAACGCAGCTTTCCTCTTCTGCTCTGAAAGCTTAATTCCTTCCCTGCTATGCCACAGCAATATGTTCTGACTTGGTTAAGCAGCTGGACTGCTGTGACAGCAGGTTGCTGAGCCCGTGTGACCTCTCACAGGAATTCTCCAGCCGTTTCACTATTGATATTAAATATATACACCTGCTCAAATAAAGAGGTATTGTCATGGCATTATGGAGGTGTAAGTTAAGGCTCATGAGAAATAGGATGTGTACTTGTTTTGTACATAATAATTATCAACAAGAAAACAAATTCACTGTGGTCCCCTACCTTCCCCCATGAGGACCCACAAAGAGGGAAATGCAGCTTAGGCATACTGGGATCTGCTTGTTGCTTATTTCAGTGCTGGTTTATGTGCATTACACAATTAACTAATATAAGTGTATTAGCCATCTACAGCTTGATAGATGATCATGCTACCCTTGCATTTGGTGTATTCATCAATTTGACTTAAAGTATTTTGGCATGCAGTCGCATGCAAGAAAGCCCAAACATTACATTCCTTTTTAATTTTGTTCAAACTATTGTCATGAATTAAAAGGCTAGAGTTTTGTCATCTTTAATAAAAAACCAACCATCATCAAATGAAAATGTAAGTTAGATAGCAAAGTAAGAATGGAAATCTTTCATAGGTAATACAATTTCACAGTTCTTTTTAAGATACATCTGAGACGTTATAAAATAAAGGTTCTTTCAGCCTTAGCTAGATGCTCAGTTATGCAGTTGTAATAATTTGATAAGTCTGATTTCAGATTAGTATTCCCAGCATTCTCCAGAGAAGCAAAACCAGGAAACAAACCTGCAGCTTCACTTATTCATCCTTAGGCCAGAGAAGACGTTAATTACTGGTTATTTTGTCAAGTTGAACATTGCCTGACGTGTAAGCAGCTAAATCTGGCCCACAAAACCTACTTTTTGTTCAGTTTTGAAATTATTTATTTTTGAAGATTTATTGCCTGTTTCTGTGTACTTCTGCTATCAGATACATATTGTGGACCTAATCTCTATACTTAGCATTGTGGCCAAGGGAATTTCTATAGTCTAAAAGTAGTAACTCTTCCCATCAGACATGTTCCTATGTGTTGGTAATGCCACTCCATTCCCATTACTCTTTTTTTTATGCCTTAATATGCCTTTATTAGGATTCAAATACTTATTTCTTTCTTATTTACTCTAAGACTATGTGCTAAAGACACATCAATACTGTAAGCCCCTTTTATTATGAATCAGTTTTTCCCTGAGGTTATATATCCTGAAAAGGTACAAATAATTAATATCAGCCGTTGTTTTAGTGATAAAGAATAGTAATTAAATAGTTTTTATGTCAAAACCAGCAGAGAAAAAAGTTCTCTTCCATCCAAGTATCAGTAAGGAATAGATTCACCTCACCTAAACTTTAACATTTATCACATAGATACCCATGTTTGAGTCAACTCTACGTTCTCTTTGCTTGTAAAAAGGACTAGACAATTTCAGGACAGAATTCACCTGACCTGTTCTAGACATCTACTTGAGAATAAGAGGAGTCCAACTCTGAAGCTATGTATTTCTCTCCATTAGAAGGGGAACTTAGGAAGTCTTGCTCAGACATAAATGTCTATATTTGGTTAAATAAATACCACTGTAGGTGTCTCTGGACCAGACTTTCACAGATATTAAGTAGCTTGTATGCTTAGCATTGAGATGTTGATGTGATTCATATAACTCATATTTTAAAATTGTCATTGGTCTGAGTGTCAGTGGAACTGTGATTTACTGGTGTCTCACACTTTCCACAGTGGGTCTTTGCCACCTTAGTTGCACAAACATTCCAAAACTGAGTGGTGTAATGTCTAAAAACCTTCAAAAATCTGAACCTTTGTCTCAAGATAGATAATTGGTTGTTAATGTAGGAAAAAATATTGCCTTGCTCATTGGGAAAATGTTGCGCCACTTAAAAAGGGTAAACAGGGAGTAGAATTAAAATGTGCTTTGTAGTTTTGGTATTTTGGATAAATACCAATAAACAAATTTGTAGTTTGCATAAGTATTATTGAAGTCAAATACATACTTTCAGCTGGCTTAATACATCATGTCATTTACCTTGTTCAGAGTTACAAAGCTTACTTCAAGTAAAACCCAGTATGTAGGATGCTGATGGAAGTACATAAACACAGAGTTTCAGCTTCTTTGACTGCTTTAAATGTTAACAGAAAGCACTTCCTCGGTATTTTTTAATTCTGAGTAATTTTCAGATACCTGCTTCAACCAATTTAGGTGGGAGCACCCTAAGAACAGTTGAGGGTATAATGTTGTCTGGACATACTACCAGAAAAGAATCTGTCTGTGCATTTTCCAAGCAATAATATTAGTACCTCCCAGCATCTGGTTACAAAATAGAGATACGACTAACCTCAATACACTGCCCACATTTCCTGTTCTCTACCAGAAAGGATGCAACCTAAGTATAGCTATTGGCATTTGCAGAGACCAGAGCTCCTATTCCTAGCTCTGGATTGCCTCAGTCTTTCCCTGTGTTAGCACAGACCACCTCTTCTGTATGGTTGGTAGAAGTGAATCCAGGTGCTATCTCACCACACAGAGCCAAAACTTTGTCCTGCAGCTGCCCTGGCACTGACCCAGTGCCCCCAGCTGGCAGTCACCCTCCTGGTTTGGGAACTCAGCTGCATCTGAGCTACAAGCCATCAATGATGATCCTGCTCACCTGTTCATGTGACCCTCCTCACCCTTTGTTGCACTAGTCTCAAAGGGAAGTTCCTGATGGCAGTGCTGAGGGGAGACTTTATCAGTGGTGTGCAGTGGCAATGTTTGAAGATGGACATCTACTGCTTCTAAAGGCTTTTTAGGGTCTGTTTCTTATCCTGGAAAGAAGAGAGATGTGTTTCTGGTAGGTGATGCTCTTTGTTGTATTTGTCTCTGCAGTGCTCTGGACAGGCAGAATTTCAGTAGACTGGGATTACAAAATCCAGGCACTTGAAATGTTTCTTTTTTTTTTCTCCTACTTGGATATTTAAAAAAAATCTTCTGTTGGAACAGATTTCTTTCTAATGCTGGTGACTACTTTGGGAAATAATTTTTTTTACTTACACCCTTCCTTGTTCCTTTCCTCTTGTTCCCCTCTAAACTCCTCCCTTCCCTGGGAAAACCAAACAAAATAAAAACCCAAAGTAAAAAACAAAACAAAACAAAAAAAACAAACCCAGAACTTGTATCTTTGCTTGACAACAGCTACTTCTAAGAGTACTTCCCAGGGTTGTGCTGTATTTTTTGGTTTAAGATTTGATTTGCACAGGAATCTTTCATTATTAATCTGCAATATTTTAAGAAGGTATTTCCTTTTACTTCCATTTGTCCTAAAGGAATATTTGGGAATCATATCTTCAGTTCATTAAAATAAATGTGTTCTGATGATTAGAAACTAAATATGTCCTGATGAGTAGACTTGAAATACTTCTTTTCAGGTTACATCTGCTTTCTTTAGGGTGAAACTACTTAACGTGAGATGTGCTGTGGAATTACCTGACTTGAGGAAGTTTAAGTACAACTAACATCAAATATGCATCTCTTCTTACCCTCAATATTTTTCTGTTTATTTGTATCTCTGTGTCTGTTTGTGTGTTTCACCAAAAATAACAGCACTCAGGTTGATAGAGTGCAAATATTCAGTAGCTGATTAGTGCAGTATTTAAAGAGAAAGTTCAGCCAGTAAATATCTGTGATGTTCTCAGCAGGAACTAGACAACTGGAATTGCTGATAGGAGTCAAGGGAAAAAGTGCAGTTAATAATTTGTAGATATTTACACCTTTGCTGGTTTCTTTCACGGTACAAAGGCATTAACGAAAGTGACAGAAACGTGTTATGAGCCATTTACTTGGGCTATCTGGAGGGATTTAATCTCACTTGGGTCATGGAGTTGAATTCTCTGGGAATTGGTGTTACTGTGATAGGCTGTATCTGAAGGCCTGGAGTGCAGAGATAAGACTTTTAAGTCCAGCTGGAATTAGAAGCAATAGAATTAACTGGATTGTAATGCTGTAAACCTTTTGGTTCAGATCCTGAAATGCCTCTGGATGGTAGTTCAAATCTCTTCCAGATGGAGGTTTGGCTCTGGGACCTATACGCAAGACAAACATTAGCAATGTCAAGGACTTTTTTGGAGCATGCACAGTAAAATCAGCCGTACATGGTTCAGCATGCTTTTTGTTGTTGTTCAGTCTTATGGCTTTCTTAATATGAGGGCGAGGGTGGTTTACTTGCTTCAAAAGGCTAATTTTCCACTTCACTGGCACTCACGTGTCTGTCTGTAGTTATTTCTTTTAAAGGAAGACTAGGAAAGTGTGTGAAAGGTCATTGCTCTTATAACAAATGAGACCAGGCTGAATATAGCTGCCATATGCAGAGATAACAGGGATTACTATGATGAAAAACATAAAACAACTATAAAGGATCTGTTAAGGGTTGTGTTGTGCTGGGGTTTGTTTGTTTGTTGTTTTGGGGTGGTTTTTTTGTCATTATTCCCCCTCCCACCTTGAATTAGCTTTTCAGGCAAAGATTTTAAAATCGTGGATGCATGGAGTCCTACCAACACATGCATATTTTCCATAATGTAGTTTGGTTTTGTGATCATACAGTATAATTAAACAGAAGTCACAATGCATGAGTTGAGAGATTAATTCCGTACTTAGATTAAGGATGAGAAGTTAATTGCAAACAATGATTGTGATATACAACAATTTGTTTTTTGAGCTTAAAATAAAGTGGTTTCCCCTAGTGCAATAGGAAATACAGTCTTTAAGTCTGCTGAAGAGAAATAAAATTAGAGATCTGATGAAATTTTATGTTGGTTTAGGAATTCTTTTTTATTATTATTTTATTCTTGTATTTTAAATATCTGAGTAGAGAAGAAATTCTTCTGATTTCAATGGAAAATATTTTTCTACATCAAGAGCAAGTTGGACTACTTCAATTTTTCATTTCTGTAATAATTTTTATTTTTAAATCAATGTTGCTGATATTAATGTCATTAAATTTATACTAAATTATGGGTTATGCTAAATTTAAAAGTGAGGCCCTCTGAATAGCTCTGAGGAAATATGAAGGAAATCAATATATTATGGATTTAGAAACTGGTGGGGAAAGAGAGAAAGTGCCATTCCAAAAGCCACTGAGTAGGCAATGAGAGCTCTGAACAGAAGCCTGTTTTTTCAAATCCCAATCCAGAGCTATTCCTTTTAGATATTGGACTTCAAGCCCTTCCTATAATACAGTAAATTGATTGCCATGAAACTGCAATCTTCTCTTTCCTAGTTTGTACTAGGATTGCGTTCTGTGCTTGTGTGACTGTTTATCTCAAAGGAGTTATACCTGATGGGAGTTTGCCAATGCTGTGCGTGGGTATTTGCACAGTGTAATTAAATATTTATGAATAATTATCATGCATAAACGTGTATATGTAGTCTATGTGGTGGTAGCACCAAAGCTCTAGAGAATAAGGCTTCTTTTCAAAAGCATTTTTCCACCTGAGGAAGCTTGGAAGAACATAGCAGGTGAGAGCTCAAGAATCAGAGAGCATGAATAAGTTCTTTATTTTATCTTGTTTAAATTTTTAAGGTGGGTTGGTTTTTTTCAGATCTAAATGCATTGTCAAAATGCACAATAGCTTGAGAATACTTGTTTGGTGTTCCAGCAGTGTGCAAACTCAGAAAAATTGTAGGAGAGGAAAACTTATGACCCTGTAGTGACATTTCAGAAAGCGTTTGAGTGGAATTAGTGGAAGGATATTCATATGAATTAAAAGGAAGGTAACATAACACTGCTGTGTAAAATAGCACTCTTATTAGTGTATATTAGAGTTCTATATATTTATAATGTAACATTTTACTGATTTTGGCTGTTACTGGCATTCCAAATTAATGAAGCTTTGAGAAGAGACATTAGATCCTGTTTTAACTTGCTGCCAAAAAAACCCAAAAAACCCCAACACCCAAACAAAACAAGTCCAGGTGATGACTCTCATAGCTTTTCTTCAGTTTTAAGTATAGACAAGTAAAGTACCTCATAACTTGAGAGACAGGAGTAAAGAAGCTGTATGAAGATGACTAATTATTTGGTTTTTCTCTCATGCAGGAAGGATCCAGTATATTCAAACTTTTTTGTTTTCATCAGATGCATTCACTGTGTAGTATCTGGTATCAATTTTTGCAACAAGGAGATACTCCACTACACTTTCTCATCTACAGTCTGCACTCTGTAGAGGTGATAGGATTACATATGCTTTATCTTTGAAAAGAGAAGCCATTACCTCGTAATTACCTTGTTTAGAGAGTTGCAGCTGTGGGATATTAGTAGCTCTGCAGTGTCTGTTCAGAGCAGACCAAAACTGAAAATAAAGAGCATGAAATAACAATGAAGATCAACTTGTACCCAATACAGAAACTAAGTCTTGGAAAAATGTGTAGTACCTGGAATGGCTGAAAGCGGTTATAAAGAGCAGTTATGTAGAGTTGAATGGCTGGGCTAGTGCCTATGTTCGAGGAAGTTCTGCACATTCTTGTTTATTAATATATAGTGTGCTGTAGTGCACGTCTATGTTCTGATTAAAATGCCAGTTCTAGACCCTCTTCATTATTATAACTAAATTTGTTATAGCTAAGCCTGATGTTGATAAATAAATAAGAAGCACTGATGAAGCCACTGCCATAGGCACTGAACTATCAATTAGTCATAATATTAATTTTAGTTAATCACCTCAATTTTATTTGTTGTCATGGTTTACACTGAGCTATAAGCAAGGAAAACAACATCATAGTGATAGTTAGAATGTTAGTCTTGCATTATAAAATGCCACACATTTAAATAATATATCTGTTGTCTTTCCCTGTGACAAAAGAAACAGATACTAGAAGAGATTGCAATAAAAGGAAAGGAAACTCTGTCTTCAGAATAAGATGTAATAAAGTCTGTGGAAATGCAGATTAGTTTGCAACGACTGTCAAGCCAGTGTAGAAGTGCCCTGATTTTGTCTGAGGGCCAGCTCATTTCTAAAACTAAGAAATTATTAGCATACATGGATTACAAGTGGTCTTAGCCTGAAATGGGTTCAGTAATTTGAATGCAAGTCATAACCTCCATAAATGAAATACAGATATCATGTCTACAAAACTAAAATCTTTCACTTGCACTGTTCAGAATTCAGTGGAAATCTGAAGTATACCATGAAATTAAATGGTATTTTATGTAGCTTCCAGATGATCTATCCTGGTTTGTGCATTTCAAAATATCTTGACAGCAGTCACCTTTTAAAGTAACCTATTTCTATACATTCTAATACTTGTGAGGTGACTTCAGGCATACCATCTGTGACTACAGAGTTACTCATTTTATACCAGAATATCTCACTCTATGGAAGGAGACCAAAAGCTAAATCTAGGAAAGCACTGATGAGCCTGGAACAGGGTGGGTGCTGAGTAGAGTTATTGAAGCGATGCCTTGCTCAGGTGCCTTTTAAAACTTGCAGGTGTCTGTATTTTCAGAAAACTGAAGCACAGAGAAATTCAATGCTTATGCCTAAAATTCCTCTTATTTAAGCAAATCAGTTCTTAGAATTAAATGAACAATTTGGAGCTGGTATAAAGAAATGAGGCATTTCTCCAACTTAATCTCCTTCAAAGCCTGATGCAGTAAGATATTCACAGAGATTACCTTGTATGCACAAACAAGATGGGGTTGCTACAAAATTCAGGTGGTAGGGGCACCCCTTACCTTTAGTGCAGGTGCCCCCTCAGGAGCTTCTATCAGAAAATGGGAGAGTTGGGTTCAAATACTCCTTTAGCCTGAGTTGGTTCATCTTTTCTGTGACTTAGGTGAAAACCATAAAGATTGACTTGACATATTTTAACAGTTGTGCCAATAGGTAGAAAATAATTCAAAGTAATGCACAGAGAGAGAAGGGGGGGTGGGGGGCGGGGGGGAAGGCTGAGCTGCAGTCTTTAAAGCACTGCTTTAGGAGAAGACAAAGTAGGAGAATTTGATACTAGATTATAGGAATATATCTCTATTTTATTAAATTGTGTTATGCCACAAAAATGATCAGAGGGATGGACCATACCTCCTATGAAAAAGGCTGAGACAGTTGGGGTTCTTCAGCCCAGAGAAGAAAAGGCTCCAGGGAGACCTTATAGCAACCTTCCAGTACTTCATTTTTTACAATGAGGGTTGTGAAACACTGGAACATGTTGCCCAGAGAGGTTGTGGATGCCCCTTCCCTGGTATTGTTCAAGGTCATGTTCAATGGGGCTTTGGGCAACCTGGTCTAGTGGAGGGTGTCCCTGCCCATGGCAGGGGGGTTGGAACTAGATGGTCTTTGAGGTCCCTTCCAACCCAAACCAGTCTATGATTCTGTGATTCAAAGACTGTGTTGCCTGTAGATGCAGTACCTTGATGGCAAAGGCAGAATCCTGAACTTTGCTTTTAGGTCAGATTTCTAGAGATCAGACCTTTAGAATTTACTGGCAGTGGCTACAGACAGTTTTTCTTAATGTTTGTAGGCTTCAAGGGATTTAGCATAGCATATAGGATTCCAAGAAAATTCAGGTATCATAATCCAAAATAGTTTCTTAGCTGAGGGATTTTCTGCTGTGAGAAGAGGTCCTGTGCTATCTATCATGCAACACTGGAGCAGCAGCTTTATTTCAACAGCTGTTTTATTTAATGGGGGTGAATGTTCCCTTATCTTTATTTCCTGCTTATTTTTATTTTTTGGTGTTTTGGTCCCTTTTCCTGCTTTTTCTTAATTTCTTCCCAGGCTATTATAGTAGCTGCTCTGACTGGCATTTGCATGCTCAGATGTCTGCCTGTCAGCTGTGGGTTCTGTGTGATGGACAGGATCTCTCGTAAAGCTTTCACTGACCTGCCTGGCACAACCTTAATTCTTTAACACTAGCTATGTGCTTGTGTAAAATTCTTGAAGAATCGTCTCTTTATTTCTTTTGTCTATATTAACAAGATTGTGTTTGGAGAGAAAAAACCAAACCCTAAAAGCACCATGCTTGCACTGTAACCTTAAATGAATCTTGAAGGGCTCTGAATAATGCACCTCATGCAGACTTTCCTGTATTTTTGAATACCTAAAATAAGATGCATTCACCTGTGAATGTTGTGGTGGGTATGTAAACTCTACAATTGTAGCACTCGGGCC
>VXBL01000731.1:118098-137889 GCA_013400195.1 Aramus guarauna | reverse complement strand
ATGCCTTCTTTTGCGTACCTCTGGATACAGAAAGTCNATAAATGGTTTGCTGTACTGGATTTAAAGGATGCCTTCTTTTGCGTACCTCTGGATACAGAAAGTCAAGGCATATTTGCTTTTGAGTGGGAAAGCCCTGCCACAGGACGAAAGACGCAATTAACATGGACTGTACTTCCACAAGGATTTAAAAATAGCCTCACAATACTTGGAAATCAATTAGCAAAAGAGCTAGAAATGTGGAAGAAACAGAATAAGGAGAAAGCATACTATTGCAGTATGTGGATAACATCCTGACAGCAGCAGAAAGCAGAGAAACATGTTTTGGAATGAATATCAGTTTATTGCATTTCTTGGGCCAAGGAGGATACAGAGTTTCCAGAAACAAGGCCTAGACAGGGAAAGCAGCAGTGATTTATTTGGGATTTGAGATATTTCCAGGACAGAGACAATTGGGAAATGAAAGAAAAGAAGCTATTTGTCAGATCCCCGAACCTAACAGCCCAAAGCAACTGAGAACCTTTCTGGGAATGATTGGGTGGTGTCAACTCTGGATTCTAAATTATGGACCATATGTGAAACCCTGATATGAAGCCCTGAAGGAATCCAAAGACGAATAATTGACTTGGACACCCGAATGCCAAAAATCATTTAAAGAACTGAAAAAGGCATTAATGATGGCCCCTGCATTGGGTTTACCTGATCTAACCAAAACTTTTGAGGTGTTTGCACATGAAAGGCAACATCTGGCCCTTGGAGTGCTGGCGCCAATGGCTGGGATCCTGGAAGCGGCCAGTGGGGTGCTTCTCCAAACAACTTGACAATGTGAGTAAAGAATGGCCGGGATGTTTGGATGCCATGGCAGCAATGGTGCTGCGGATTCGAGAAGCTAAAAAATTGACTATGGGCTAAAAGATAGTGGCATATGTACCACACATGGTAATAACTGTCTTGGAACAAAAGGGGGGTCACTGGCTATCCCCAAGCAGAATGTTGAAGTATCAGGTTGTCTTATTGGAACAAGATGATGTGGAATTAAAAACCGCAGCAATTGTAAATCTGGCAATGTTTTTATCAACAGAAAATCCTACTGAGAAATTGGACTATGATTGCCTGCTAACCATTGAACAAGTTTATTCCAGCAGACCGGATCTGAAGGACGAACCTTTCAAGGATCCTGATCTGGAACTGTTTGCGGATGGAAGCAGTTTCGTGCAAGAAGGAAGGCAAATGACCGGATATGCTGTTGTTACCACTGACAAGGTATTGGAGTCAGGGACGCTACCTGCAATTACATCAGTGCAGAAAGCAGAATTGGTGGCATTAAAGCAGGATTTACAGATGGCAGAAGGAAAAAGAGTAAGCATATGGACCAATTCCAAATATGCATTTGGTGTGATGCATGCTCATATAGCTAGTTGGAAAGAAAGAGGACTGTTATCAGCCCAAGGATCACTGATAAGGCATAAGGAGGAAATTCTTCAACTCCTACAAGATGTGCAGAAACCAAAGGAGGTGGCCATAATGCATTGCAAGGCTCATCAATTTGGTCAGACGGCTGTAAATGTAGGTTATCAATTGGCGGATGAAACTGCAAATGAGGCTGCAGAACAGGGTATCCTGGCGCTAATACCAGTAAAACAGATGAAAATTCCAAATTTACAAGTGAGATACAGTAAACTAGATGAACAGTTGGCAGAGCACTTAAAAGCATCTCAGAATATGGAAGGATGGTGGGTAACACCAGAAAATCAGGTAATAGTAACTCCACAAGTTATGTTAGAACTTGCAAAAGAGAAACATGAGCAGACACATTGGGGTGTGGATGCTATGGCTACAAGTTTAAAAACATCTGTAATGTGTGTAGGAATGACAGGAATAAATCAATAATAGTCAAGTGTCCAATTTGTCTTAAAAATAATCCTTTAAACCAGAGGAAAGCACCTTTAGGAGTAACAAAGGGTAATTCCCCAGGAGATTATTGACAAGTTGATTTCTCTGAGTTATCTAGACAAAATGGGTATAGATATTTGTTGGTATTGATTGATACATTTTCTGGATGGCCAGAAGCCTTTCCTTGTTGCACTAACAAAGCAAGAGAAGTGGTTAAAATACTGTTAAAAGAAACAATACCAAGGTTTGGGGTACCATTAGGCATGTCTTCTGATAGAGGACCATTTTGTAGCAGAGGTAGTCCAACAAGTAAGTAAAATCCTAGGAATAAATTGGGATTTGCATACTCCCTGGAGGCCACAATCAAGTGGGAAAATTGAAAGAATGAACCAGAGTTTAAAAAGACAAATGAGTAAAATTTGCCAAGAGGTATCTTTGAAATGGCCACAGGCCTTGCCATTAGCTCTTTTAAGAATTAGAATCCAACCAAGGTCTAAGGATGGTGTAAGTCCATGTGAAAGATTGTATGGCAAACTTTACCAAACTCCCCAAATCCCAGGGGAAATGAGAGTAGCAGGGGAAACAGATTTGAAAATGTATTTGATTTCTTTAGGAAAGACTCTTGAGACGCTTAGAAGACATACTGTGCTAACTAGATTTCTTGCCCTGGATACGCCAGTACATCAATACCAGCCGGGTGACTTCATGAACATAAGAGCATGGAGTTCTAAAGCACTCCAGGAGAAGTGGAAGGGACCTTTCCAGGTACTGTTAACAACTTATACTGTAAATAAAGTAGAAGGAGTGGAGCCGTAGATTGACTACACCCGAGCAAAGAAGGCACCATCAGAACAGTGGACACCCACACAAGAAGGACCTTTAAAGCTAAAGCTCCACAGGACAGTCTAATGTAGTGTACCCAGGACAATAATTGTGGTAAACTCATAATTTTAGGGTTTTTGTTACACATCCTTTCTGGAGGGATTGTAATAGCACTTACAGTATGTTGTAAGTTGTTTTTCTCTCCTCCTGAAAGAAGCGATGAACGAGAATTAATATTTTTGGAAACAGTTGTATAAATTTTAGCCACTTAAAAGAAGTGAAAAAGATAATTGCAATACAAATGAGTATTTTGTATTCAATAGTGATGCCATTAGAAAGTAATTTGATTTTACAATTGATCCAAGGGTTTGCAAAAGTGCAAAATTTGACATCTGTTAACAGTTTGCCTACCAATCCCACAATCCTCTAGGGACCCAATCCTTTGGGGATTATTAACCATGAATCTAACAACAGTATGGGAAAAAATGTGGAGAGGAAATATTAACAAATTGCCTTGGGTGGGACCAGAAGGAAATTATTCTTTGAATTTTGAAAGAAACAATGAAACGATTTTCAAGTGCAACATTACTAAGCTTGCAACCCCATGGGCAAAAGAGATAATTTATCGACCATCAGGAGACGCCTGTATTAATACCCCTTTGGGATGTCAAACTACAAAAACATGGAAACAACCCCAAAAGGGAACTTGGAATCATATTCAAAAGATAGAATGGTGTGTAGATTTTACTGGGACACCAAGATCTTTGAAAGATCCTCCCCGAGTAAGAAAAAATTATGACAATGTTGAGCAAATGAGGCAGAAAGATCAAAACATTAATCCAAAGTGGAATTGTTCATGAATATATGATTGTAAATCAACCAATGCTGAAATTCAATGGCTTTATCCAATAGCTAAAGACTTAAGATGGGGATGCTCATGTAGAAATTACAATGTTTTAAATGATACTTGGTCCCACTTAAATGATGATAGAAAAATGTGGCCTGGAATAGATTGCATTAGGGGACAGATAGAGAGCTTGGGATTAACAGTGTGGGTAAGTAGTGATAGAAAGTGGAACACTCATATGCCAATAAAAAGCCAGAACAAACAATGGACATTAGGACTGTTAACATTGTGTCCCCTTTGGAAGAAATCACCCCTACAACCCTTGTGGTGGACCTGAGTGAAAAGAGAAGATGATTCTTGGCAATCTCCAAGTACTTGAACCAAAGTTGGGTGGGTATTAGAATCCATTTTCTTACCAGGAGTATCAGCATTGCAAAACAAATTTATCCTACACAACCTTTCAATACAAGTAGAAATATTAGCAAATGCCACTCAAACAGGTTTGGCTGAATTGAATACTCAAGTACAAGCAACTAGTAAGATGGCATTACAGAACAGGCTGGCCTTGGATCTTACTTAAGGAGCATGGAGTATGTGGATATGTAGGACTAACAAATGATACGTGCTGTGTACATGTAACAGAGGATCTTAATCAGCAATTGGCCAGAATAAAATGTGTAGCACAAAGTAGCAGAGAATTACAAATCGGATTATAAAATTCATGGTTAAGTAAGATTTTACACAGATTGGGATTTTCCTTAACCAGATGGTTGGCAAAGCCTTTTGCAAAGCCTTATTGTAATTGTGATTATAATAATAATCTTTTGTATTGTAATCAGTTGTATCAAGTGAATGATTTTAAAACAAAGAAAATTTTGATTGTTCATTTAATACGAAGTATTGAAAAGATGATTATTTCAAAACTTTCAAAGGGCGGGAAATGTAACCATGTNTCACCTGGCATGCATGTTGGGTGGAGCTATCCCCCTGTGCATCCAGCGCTGCAATAAAGAAAGCTTACCTTTTAACACTACATTGGTGTTACGAGGTTTATTCCCAGGTTTCAATGACAATTCTGCAGAAGACAAGTCAGTCTCTACCGCGAGGTGAGTACTGTCACAGAGACATGATGTTGTACCTCTCAGCATCAGCTGCTGGGGCTTTCCAGCCTTTCACCTGTGTGCACAAATTCCCTGTGATATTGCTGTCAACAACTGGCACCAACAAATCAGGCTTGTTATTTAATTTTTATACCCTAAACTGCCTTATCTTTTTACCAATGAATAGTAACAGACAAATCGGCTCAGAAAGTAATGGCAATCACTCTTTTGCACAGTGGGAGGAGAAATGAAAGATAAGATCATTTTTCTCCTGTTTTTTTAATGACCGTGAAAAAAACCTCTGAAATCAGTTGAATGAATCTTGGCATTTCTTCCTTGGCTGAGATCATAATTTCATTGTTTATTATTCTGTATCTAAATTCTCTTTGGTTGCAGCTTCCATGAACTTTTATTACTTTAGCAATATTCTTGGTTATCAAAAGTCTCGGTTTCTGTTTATCAGGGCAGTAATACACACACTCAGGACAACCTCTCGGCTTGACTTTGGACTATATAACTTCTGGGTTTGTTTTATGCATACGAGATAGCAGGTCAGGTTACATGTTTGTTCTAGCTGCATTATAGCTGTGGAGCAGCATTAGTACAGGAACAAATGAACTTTTGTTTCTCTTAAGGGTACAGTTAACTTAGAATTAAAATCTGAAGAAGGTGTTTGGGGAGCGTCTGTCTCGTCTCTTTGTCCATCGCAACGCCAGCTGGGCTTTGCCATTCTTTAAAATATGCCTTTCTCTTCTACTGCAGGGAGACACAAATTGGAAATTTTGTGCAAAATATAATGAAATACTTAATCTGAAAATCTTAAAGTGTGCTTTTTCCCCTTTATTGTCTTTCAGTTAAATATAACTTGCAGTAATAATTTTTTTAAAAATTCTAACAGACCTGTGATTTTAAGATGCATGTCTCTAAGCATTGCATGCAGAAACTTACACTTTCATATAAGTACTAATGCATCAATGTTAAAACACACTTCATACAACAGCTAACAATACAAATGCTCTCTTCCACAGAATCATTTAGCTTTTGAATTCAGGTTCAGTGAACAAAAAATAAAAACTAAAATTTCAGTCATTCTCCCCCTGCCTTATTCAGAAGTGGTTTTTCCTTGGCATTACTATTTACTGTGGCATTTCAATGGGAAAAAAATAATTGTCAGTGTGAAGACAGTAATGTTGAGTAGCTGGGACGTGATCTTGTTCTCGAGTGTTGCTCAGGAAGTGCTCTCACTGATTTCAGGTGGATTTGTGGGTAATGAGTGAACGTGGATCTGGCCAAAGGGTTGTGTGACCACAGTCCTTGACCTTCAGGTGGCCTTCCTACAGCTGCTGTCCTGCAGCCTTTTTTTGCATGTACAAAGAGCACCAAGAGAGTCATGGGCTGGTGTCCCCTCACCAGGGAAGCACAAGGCGGCTCTCATTTATCCTTGACTTCAGAAGTAGCTGAGGGTACTCCACACGCTGTAGGTTCAGGTGCTTAATCAGTTTTCCTCGACTTACAAGAGAAAATGTTTATCAACACCTGACACTTAATGGCCCTTCCCCACGCTCGCTCCTGCACTCATTTGTCTAAGAGCTCCTTGGTCGCTTGTCAGACACCAGCAGAGTTTGTTTTGACAACATAGTTATTCAGAATGATTCCTCCAAATGGAAATTCACAGCGAAGTTATTCATGCTCAGGGTGAGATTTCTGAGCACAACCGATGCAGCCAATGGATATGACTTGAACCACTAAGTAGCTATTCACTGAATGACACTAAATGGGTTTAAATCTGACACTGTAGCAGGGTGGAATAGAGACTTGAACCTGGATATTTTTGCTTTAGATGAGTTTGCTAACCACTAGGCAGTTGGCTCTTCTGGGCTAAGAAATAGTCTCACTTTTTGGAGCTAAATTTGCAGGTTTCTAGACAGGTAGAGCAGGAAATGTATTGAAATTAATATAACTTTTTTTCATGGGATGGGGTAGTCTTTGTCCGTCCAGTCGCTACAGCAGAAAACTGCGTCTCAGGTAATCCCTGTGAGGAAACATATTGCATTGCTAATACAACTGTGATGAAGACAGTACAAGAGTTGGTACACTAGCTTAGGAGGACTGGTCATCTGGTCCATGAGAGTGTCCAGCAGCCCAGACAGACTCCTGTTGAGATGCACCGACATGCTGCTTGAGGATGCACCTTCTCACCATGTAACTCCTACCTGTTCTCTGAGCAAGCTTTTTTGCTTTTTTTCTTTCTCTTCTATGTGAAAATAATGGCTTTTTTTAAGGTAATATGGTAGACACTGCTTTATAATCCTATGTATCTTCAGAGTGCAAATGGACATCAGCAGCTCAGTGCTCCACACTGAAAAGAAAACAGACTCCAAGAGGAGGGAGCCTGCTAAAAAGAGTTAAAACAGGAATAAAGTATCTGTAAATGAGCATGATGGAAATTAAAGGTTTCTAATTATCAAAAAGGCAAAGATCTGGAGTGGGTCTGCAGAGAAGTCCAGACTGAAGAAAAATGAAGCAAGCAAACAAAGAAAAAACCCTACACAAACAATATTAGGCTATCGAGCTTCATAAAGTTAACGGACTCTAGCCATTAGTACACAGAGTTGGTCCTTTCATTTGGTATATTGATATGTTTTGGCCTACCAGCTTTAATGTCCTTAGAAACAACCAAAGTCCTTGTTATTTCTCAGTATTATTCACTCTTCTTTTCATTCCTTTTCTTCTTTTTGCTATAGGCAATTAAAATGGGCAAATGAGTGTTACAGCCATCAGGTTCAGAGATAGTACTAAAAGTCAAGGTAATACAGAGAATGTAGGTTTTTTTTAAAAGCTGTCAAGAAAAATCATTCTTAGGAAAGGGAGGAGTATTTAAAAATAAAGCTGAAACATTTCTCTGTGCCAAAGTTACATTGAAAAAAGCTTTTTTTTTGCCGCTTTCTTCTTCCCCCCCGCCCTGTCCCATACATGTTGGGGGCTCAGCTGAAAATAAAATACTAGTGTCATGAGTAGACTCTCCTAGACTGTTTTGGTGTGGAGTGAAATGTTCCCACTGGTAGAAGGCATTTCCCCCCAGGTACGGCCCTACAGGAGAGCTTGCCGAGGCAGATGCCAGCGAGCAGTTTCAGGGTTTGCAATGCTTTCCTCACTGGAGAGTAACGTGGGAAATCCCTGCGCGCCCTGCCTGCACAGTGAGGCAGGCAGATGCAAAAAAGCCTTGTCATTGGTACTATTCATGACCCTTGGGAGACAGAAAAGGATATGTAGCAGGGAGCAGCAGGCAGTCTATAAATTGCCCTGTGTATAAGGCCACTGTGTCTGGTGTTTAAACGCCGCTGAGTTACATGGTGGGAACATAGCTGGGTGGGAGTCTGTTTTCAGTGCTGCAGAGTATCTGAGTGTGTGCTGGATGGCTGAGTTGCTCTGCTAGTTCTTACAAATAAGAATTATTTTCCCACTTCTTCAAATTTCAGGGTCTTTTTTTTTTTTTTTCCCTTTTCACTCACAGACACACAGATATGCGTATCGTCATTGAAAGGCAGCCGAGGACTGTGAGGTGAGAAAAATACAGCTCATGACTTTTGGGTCTCTTCCTTTTTTCTGCCAAAGGAAAAACTCACTCAACCAAGAAAGGGAACTGATAAACCTTTGAGCCTGGCTAATTCATTCAGCCCATCAAAAGGCGAGGAGATACACACACAGCCCCATTCATCCTGGCGTCCTTGCTGTACATTCACCCTTTCAGGGGCTCTCAGTACGTCCTTTCATTTTGGACAGTGCCTCATTCACCTGCTCCTGAAGTGCATCATTCCAGTAATATCAATCTAGGAGGCCATCAGCCCTGCATACTTGATCGTTTCCAATTAAAACAGCAACATCTGCATTGTATAGGAAGGAAAAATGCTGGAAGACTAAGGAGGCCAATATCTAACTTTAGCTATCGAGGTGAATGCAACCTAATTTAAATGTGATGAAATTAGACTGTTTGCCCTAATTTTCATGCATTTAGCATTATCTCAAAAATACTGATGCGGATGGAGTGAACACTCAAGAGCAGCTGGCAGGCAGCATGGCCACTGTGCTGCATCACGTACAAAGTTTGTTTTCAGATGGAAAGCTAGATTTATAAAAATGAGGTAAGGGTAATCTATCTCTCTCTCCAGCTTGTTCATGTGGGAAAGGGAGAATACCAGCATCCTGCCTTCTAAATCACATTGATTCCTTCTTCTGTCTCTGCTAGCCTGCTCTGGCTGTATATTGAAATAAACTCGATACTGTTTATCATTTTAGTGGAGAAGGGTGCTCTTTGAGAGGTGTTGGTGGGAAAACTGGGATGCGGGGGATTATTTGCATTTTGCTTTTTAATTAAATGAAGCTAGGAAGAGGAAAGCATCCCTCTTCTCCTCAGGCCATAAGTAGTGAAGACGTTTCTAGTTCCACCTATTGGTAGAAAAGTAAAAATGATTTTACTTTCTAAAGAAAGGAATTCCAAGAATTTCTAGTGCCATCTATGAGTGAATACAGAGAATTGCCAATATTCCTACCCTCATTTAACAAAAATACAGAACTGAACGTTGCTCATCTTGCCTTCTCTATGTCCATATAAGATCTTTGTGAATACAATCTTATAGCAGCTATTTAATACTCGTGCTTAAACAAATCCAACTGGAGTTAGGAAACTTTAAAACTAGTCCCCATAGTACAAGGCACCGGCCAAAACTGCTGACATTCAGTCTGCCATCACAATGTCAAACTTTTAAAGGAAAGTGCAAAGGAGATACCTGGGCTCAGGTCTCTAAACTTCCTTAATCACAGTGATCTAGGGTCAAAAATCTGTGTTTTACCTAGAGCACACCAAGGAGGAACACCTTCCCTGCTATAGTTCAGTTTTTAGAAACACATCCTGACACAAAACCAGCTGAAAATGGCAAGAGCTGTTGCAAAATCCGTTGTCATCCTCCACTCACCCCTAAAAATTCAATCTGCCTGGAATTCCCCCCTGGATCTTTGTGGGAAGCAATTTAAAACCACAGAATGATAATTATCTTTTTGTGATACACTATAGATTGGATTTAAAACACTTTTGAAAATATATCATTAGAGACTGTCAGAAGAAGGGATGTGGGAAATCACATGCTTTAACATTTCTTTTTTGAAGGTTCCCAAATGTACCAATCTGAAAGTGCACAACTTATCCCTGAGAGACATTTTTCTTTTTCATTTCTCCTCACCCCTATCTCAGCCTGCTTCTCATTTTTTTCTCTCCAAAGAGGACAGCAGCAAAGGAGAAGTGGCAATCCAGAAAATAGACTGGTTATATTGGATTTCATTAGAGGAAAAAAAATATTAAGGCCTACAAAATATCTTGAAAAACATATTCCCCCCCAGGGAAAAAGTTAGGAGTTCACATTAAGGCAATATTCATTTTCAGAACCTTCTCAATACAAATTTGCAACACAAAATGTTGTAAACGTTGTCATAAAAAGTTAAACACCAAGAAAATATTTCCTGGTATTTTTTCCTACTATTGTTAAAAAAATCCCCCAAAGACCAAAAGTGCAAGCAGCTGCTTGGGCCAAAGTGTTAAAACCAAACGCCAGCACTAAGAGGTGTGAATGTGTGAGCTGCTTGGAGCAAGGGCGCTGCGGAGCCTCCACCTCCGGAGGTGCTGAGGGACAGGAGAGAGGATGATGTTCACCCGTGGTCTTTGCACAGCTCAGGGCTGCCCAGCAGCCTGCCGGTGGGATTGGCTCCCCCCCAGCACCGCGTGGTGGCTCCTAAGGTGTACTGGCCGAAAACAGACCAAGCAAATTGGGAACGTGTCTCTGGGTGTCTAGCAGGGCAGGATGCAGAACCAGATCAGATGCCTAGGCTGACTGCAATGCCATGCAGGCATGTGTGTTGTGCTGGCTATTAAAGATCTGGTTGGGAATAAAAGCGACCCTGCAGTACGCAGATGTCATTGCTCCCAAGCAGCAGAGCCCCTCATTAAGCAGAGCATGTTAGATTAGCTCAGCTTTATAGTTTCCTCTTAGTTCTCTGCAGGGACATTTTTGCAGCAGTCCAAGCAATGTGTATATTTTCATTACAAGGTTTCACGTCCATATTGGCCTAAGTCAAATAAGTACAACCACCTGGGCCAAATGATGACCTGGGTTTTCGCTGGAAGTAGACATCATCTCATTACATTATGGAGAGATGAACGCAGGAGTAAAAGTTGTAACATCTGTTCTGACTACAAAATTATTTTTAGTTTTAGGACAAGTTTCAAAGAAAAACCTTGTGGATTATGACACAGTTTCTGTATTAACCAGTAAAAAAAATGTATTATTTGTATCGTGCTTCTTTCAGTTTCTCTAGCAAGCAGAGAGGTTTTCATTAGCTGGGGACTTGCACTCTTTTGACATCAGATTCATGATAAAAATACAGCTAAACATGGATTACCAAAGGAGCACTAAACCAAAAATGATACCCAGAAACTGAGAATTCTAGCAAGCAACATGCATAATAGTGCAATTCTCACCACTGGGAGACATCAATTGAAAATGTGAGAGGAATAGAGGGTGATGTTACGTCCATCGTATTTTCACCTAAATCTTTCCCTCTGAATACAAATATTTTCTGTTAGTTTTATGACAACATCTGATTTATGGTAGACTTGAATGAACCAGGGAACGTTTTCCAGAATCAAGCGCAAAGGAGATATAAAAACCTAACAGCGGCATTTTCAAGGTAATACGTTTTAGTTCAGAGAATACGGATATATAAAAATGTAAAAAGATATGCTTTTGGTTTCCAGCAGCTGAATGCCAGCAAATGACGAAGAAGAGCATGGTGTGATAGAGTCCAGGACCGAGACCCTTCTTTCAAAGTAGGTGTAACACAGTGGGTAAGGGACTGTATCTCATAGGAGTTAGGTACTATGGCACGGTGCTGTGAAACACACCCTAAGCTGTGTTGTCCTGTTCCCATCTTTCACTTGTCCCCATGATCCTTCACGTTTCTTTGATGTATGTCCAGAGGGCGTACTCCTAGATTTTTGTCTAAGGTCAATGGACACAATCCTTCTTCCACCTAGTGGAAGATCGTTTGGGACAGTATGCAGGTACCTCTGTATTTGGGCCTTCTGCACAGGCCCCGAGGCTGAAAGCTCTTCTAACAAATCCGTGTGTGTAAGTAATTAAAACATAACTGCAGATAAATATTTCCCACATACTCAGACACTCTTGCATGCTTCATCTTTTTCTAAGCCATGTAATGCCACACAGCAAAAACTTCAATTTCATTACCCATGATTTATCTATTTTTGCACGTCAAGAATCTGCGTAGATACACAGTGAGAAGCACTGGCACAACTGCTTGAAAATTTATAACAGGATATATTACTGCAATTTCAGCACATTTCTAAGCAATAATGATAAGTAGGTTTTAACCAAAGTCCTCTATCTGACCTGCATGAGGAATTACCTTCCCTTCTGTGAGGTACCACCAGGAAAGGACAAGGTGTGGTCCATCAACTGGGAAAGAATATGAGGACTTTCAATTTTCTAATGTGCATTACAAGACAAACTTTTTTTTTTTTTCCCCCTAAAAAAAAAAAAAAAAAAGGGATGAGCTTTTTGGGCTTCAGGAGAAGCAGAAAGGACGTGCTTCAGTATTAGGGGAAATTTGACTATGTGGTAATTCCATGTTTATAGTTTACATACTGCTATTTGTGTCTATGTTTAAATTGTATGAATTGAACCAATGAGAAAATAGCTGATTAAAGGAAACAAGAAAAATCACAATCATGCTTTGAAAAAAGCCAGGAGAGATCTTTAGGAAATACACTCCCAGGTGGCAACTACCATGCCCATTCCTGTGTGAGAACTGAGCTCAGAAGACGCCCTTTGGATTTGTCCTTGAAAATAGTGAGTCAAGGGAAGGAAATTTCAATTAACTAGGAAGCAGAAGGACAAGTTTCTAGAAAAAAACCTTCTGAGAGTTATGAAAATAGATCCTTATTTTTCTCTTTTTTATTACTAGAGACTGGCTGCATTGATGTGGACATATAATAAAATTGACCAGAAATACAAGTCTCCACTAAAACAACCCAGGAATCCAGAGAAATCAAGTGAATGACTTTTGCCAAAAATGAGGGGTTGGGGAAGGATTCGAAAGAGTTAAGCCAGTTTGTCTTGGCTTTCTCAATAAAACATTTTGGTTTAGTCCTTTCATATTTTCACCTACATATAGCATTTTTTAACAAATAGTGTGAAAATGGGTCCACAGAATACTATAATAACCCCAAAACTTCACAGAGCAAGTTTCATACAAAAGGCCTTTTTTTTGGACTCAAACCGTGTTGTTTCTTTCCCCCTTCATTTTAAACTTAAAAAATAAAAATAAAAGAAACCACAACAGAATTTTTTTTCACCTCAAATTTTTTTCTTTCTGCTATCAGTCCCTCCACCTCCCCTAAATTCCTTGCTCAGCTCCACATACAACCTTTCATTTTTTCAAAAAAGGGGAACTAAGATGAGAAATTGAAAATTCATGGAAAATAAGGCTGCCTATTTGACTAATGCAAACATTCACACTCAAAATCCTGGAATTGATCAGCATATCAATTTGCCTCTGACACTGAGGTTAGTATCTGAAACAATGGTACCTCCCCCACTTGCTCGCGATTCAAACACAGTGTGTGTCATACCTCTGTGCATGTTGTTCTCCTGCTCGGGCTGAAAAGGATGAGCAAAAGTAGTCTTATGAGTCAGTGCCTTCCCTGGAGAGCCTTCAACCATAGCATTAGAAAGGTAGTAGTTTTGTTGATTCAATCTCATGAGTATTTGCCTTTAGCCACTAACGGTGGTAGAACGAGTCATTCCTTTCATATTTTAGGAAACTTGTCTTTTGCATCATCAATGGAGTCAGTTTTGGGGAGAGTTTGACCAATCTGGTATTCACCAGGACCGATTTCCTCCTGTTTTCGTATCACGTCTGGTTTGGCTCATTCTCCTTGTGCAGCTGAGAGTAATCCTGCTACCGGCTGTTATTAACATGGGATCATGGTAGGTTTGTATTTATAACCTGGTAAACCACCAGTGCCCAGGCAAAGAACATGCTATTTCTGCTGTTGAGAGTGTTTGCATGGCACGATGCAGTTTGTGTGGCTGAACAGAGCCGTGGTAACAGTCCAGCTTGCTGCCCGGGCTGAGGTGCCCCTCTGGCAGCACTAACTGGGTTGCCCTCATGGCTCGTGCCATGCAAATCTTCGAAAGTTAAGGTCCCTACACACATCTGAGAACTAGCTCATCTGGCAGAAATGGAAAAAAGAAAAGCCTGCTGATACAAATCTGATCCGGTTATATTCACCAGTATTAAAGGAGTTAATACTAGCTTGTACTAGTTGCAAAGCTGGCCTTCAATGTATAATCGATGACACATAGCAGCTGCTTCAGAGGAACAATAGATATGCCCCCCTCCCTTCTTTATGAAGAAGCTCCGTACTTTAAAATGCTCGACAGATAGAGATGACTCCAAAGAAGTCAATGCACATCATGTTTTAAGATCTCAGATATTCAGGTGGTAGGTGATCATTTTATTTCAGCTTCAGCTGTCAGCATTAGTTAATTCTAATGTTAAGTAATGTTGCTTCACTTGCATTCCTTGGTATAGCACCGTTATTTGCTACTTGTGCTCTCAAGTAATTCTCAAGGTATACTTTGTATTTAAAATGCTTTTCTATACATCTAAGGGCTAGGAGTGTGTCGCTCTTCAAAACAGGTTTAATTTATTCCCATGGCTCTTGCAGCTGAAAGAGCAGAACCAGCAGCAAATAGCTACATCCAGCTCAAATTCTTGTATAATATTAAAAGTTTGTTACTTACCTGCTGCCTACAAACTTACTCCAAAAAGTTAGGGAAAAGTTTACAGAAAGTATTTCTATTGCTAGCAAGGCACATAGAAGTTGGAACTGGCTCTGTCTGCCATAAATGTCATCTCCAAGGGCTATGACAGCTGATTTTAAGAGATGGCTGGCACTCCAGCATCAGTAACTAACACTGGGATGAATTTTGGAGTCACCATACTCAAATGTTTCCTTTCCACAACCCATTTATGGTGACAAAACAGACAGCAAATCTTTTCGTTTCAACAACTTCTGGCTTCAGCACTGCTATATCAGCAGGATGTGAAGACAAGATAAAAAGGCCAGCAGTGACTTTGCCTGTAGATGGGTCAAAGAAATTTTTCATGAACACAACTTTCATTTTATCCCTAAGATGAAGTTCAACGACTGCAGCATAGTCAGGTTCCAAGCTATTACACGTGTAAGTAAACAGCTCAGAGGTTAATATGCAGCTGAGAAAATCTGTGGGTTTTTTTTTTTTCTTNAGTTTGAAAAATTTTGTGGTTTTTTTTTTTTTTTTTTTTTTTTCTTTTTTTTTTTTTTTCCTTCTTTTCTGTCCCTTATTTTATACATGGTTTTCAGCTGAAAAAGGATTCAGGAGTGTACCTCTACAGACACATGGCACAGGCTGGACTTGTGCTCCAAATGTCTTTACGTGGGTTCTCCCTGTAACTTAATCTTTGGGAGGGGAGTCTAAAGAAGATGCAAGATTTAGATTTTGTATTGACCTGCCAACCACCTTTTCCTGTCCCATCCAGAAAAAACAGGGTACGGCAACCAGCACTGCACTAAAGTACTGCAGAGTAACACAGGACCGACCCAGCCTTTCCCAAAGCAGTACAAAACAGTTCAAACAAGAGCCCAACATAAAAGCCATGTTTCAACAGAGATAAGTTTCAGAAAACAAGCTTGAGATTAGATAAGTGAATGACCAGCTCTCAATAGGTGAAGGAAAACAACTCAGAGAGCCAGGGGCTGAGCATTTGCTGAGACCAGGGCGCTGCTGTGCACACTTGACGCTGAGACCAGCAGAGGAGGTGGCTGGCACTGGCTGGACCAGCTGCCTGTGACCGGCCCCCGGTGAACAGCCAAGGAAGCGGCATCTCTTATGGGTGGAATAACGGTGGTGCAGAGGGGTGAGCAACGTCTGCCTCCTGCCACCCACCAGCAGGCAGCTCCTGATGATCCCCTGAGCCCCAAGGGTCCGTGCAGAAGGCAGTCTGCGAGGGTTTTGCAGTACACTTGCAGTGCGAGTGCCCTGTGTCCTGGACTTCATATCCAAGGCATAGAAAGGGCAATTTGTCCACCATGTTCTATCCCCCTTTTTCTCCCTGAGGACCACTACCTGCATCAGAAGGGAACAGAGATAATTGCTACCAGGCCAACCATGAGTGACTATGTGTATTTGGAAAGGGCTTTCAGACAGATGCTGAAGTGAAGACGACCTTGCCTGTTGTACTGTCAAACATGTGGGAGCTGTCTCTGAAGACCCCATCTGTAAAAGTGGCAGCCTGCATCAACCTCCTCACTCCTCCTCCATTTCACAACAGAACAACCCTAAGGATGGCAATTAGTTCAGGTCAACATGTGTTTGCATTGAGCATGCACGTACGTTTTGCTTCAGTCAAGTAAGGATATTTGCTTTATACCATACTACTTTGTAACAATAATTTGTTCAGAACCAACCTATCTGCACCACAAGCAATCTGGGGACATGGAAGTAAAGCTGAAACTCTCTTCTCACAGACACAATGTCTGAAGAACTACAAAAGTATTTTTCTGGATCACCAGAGTGGAGGTCTCAGACTGGAGCGGTTTTCATCTACAGAGACTTCTCTGCATCACCAAAGAGGAGCATTTTTAGATATGTATCCAAACACAGACAACAGCATTGGGGAATTCTGACCTGAATGCACAGACAAGTTGCCAGTGTTTTCCTCACATTATTAAATGGCCAAGGAAAACTGTTCTTTATCAATTTCTACATGTCGATAGGAAACGTGGTTCTATCAGTGAGCTCATTACCAAAAAAATTATTCCTTGTTCAAACAGAATAGGTTATTACATGACTATATTGAAGATACCTCTGTTACCTTTGTCACGTTTCTTTGAGCATTCATAACTAGTTCTCCATTTGACAACTACAGTCACTTGCACAGTTACTAATTAATCAATGTACACATTATGTCTAGAGTCCCTTAAGAGGAACAGAAGAAAGGAGGTAGCAGCTATTTTTGCATCGCAGTGGCTCAGGCATACTTCTCTATGTGCTGAGCAGTTCCCATTTACCAGAGAGCATTCACACCTTTTCCTTTCAAAGGTTGACCCCAGAAAAGTGCTCTTTCAGTTGAGCGCACATGCCGCAAATTTTCAACATAAG
Organism: Aramus guarauna; assembly: GCA_013400195.1. NCBI lineage: Eukaryota > Metazoa > Chordata > Aves > Gruiformes > Aramidae > Aramus > Aramus guarauna. The sequence goes on along the minus strand of VXBL01000731.1, from coordinate 120,955 downwards.
CTTCAGAGAGGATATCTAAGAGTCACACACCTAAGATACATGGCCTTGAGTACTTTAAAAAGAGAGGTTTCTACATGTGTCAAAACACAAACTGTTCAGCCAGGAATTGTTGGCATCAGAACAAGAGCTTAGGTTTTACTAATCTAGCATTTCCAGCTGGAAGAAACACTAAAAAAAAAAAAAAAATTAAAAGAAATTTGAAGACCACCAGCAACGTGGAAAAAACAAATGAACCTGTGTGGACACCCTGCAGTAGCTCAAGGGAAAGAGACATAAACTTGTTTGAAGAAAAGGCTCGATAGGGCAGGAAGAGAAAGAACCGTGTGATCACGGCAAGATGCTACGTGCGTGTACAGCAGTGGGACATGTCACAGCCAATGACACGTACCGCCAATATAAAGCTAATAGTGACAAAACCCATACCTGATGTATACAATAAGGCCCAAATGAACTTTTGCCTCCTGCAAAAAAATATACAGTTTTTGGTCCACAAGGAAAACATCCTTTCATATCCATAAATCTTCATAACTCAAAAGAAACTAACACCTGCATAAGAATGGGATTATAAAGTGTCCTGTATGGTGTCAGGACAGTCCATAGGTTTTTAATCAGCTCTTTGGTATTTGCAAAGTCCTAGGGCACTGGCTTAAGAGTTAGAAAAATAACGTAAATATTTCTTAAGATGGTTTTGAAATCTTTAAGTGTTTCGTGCAACAGGAAAACTAGGCCCCAGGAATAAGGGAGTCCCAGCAGCCTGTCCATCAGCACAGGAGATGGCCTCAACTCAAGAAACATTTGAGTCTTTTGGGTGGTACCAGGGTTCATGGATACAGAAGATAACAATGCTATGAGGGGCATGCCTTCATAGTTTGTCATTAGTACCTGAGCACTGGCTTAAAACTGAAGCTGTATTGTTTTCAATTAACTATTACATGAATGTTTTTTTTAAAACAAACAAACAAACAAACAAACAAACAAACAAACCTAAAAAACTGAAAGACACGAAGGTCCATAAACAGTTCTCCATTAGCTGAAATCGAGTTTCATTTCCAAGATTTGCTCATGACACTGAGCTATTCTGGGTGTACTCCAGAGGGAACTGAAGAAAGGTGGAAAACCACACAACACGTTGTCAGATTAAATATATGCAATTTGAACTGTTTCCAAATGCTGCTAGGTACTGAATTGAGTACATCAATTCAGAAGAGACACCAATGCATTTTAATAGACAATTTAGTGACAATCTCAGGACAATCTGTCAGTATCCCAAACCAAACAAAAAATCTAAAAGAAAACAAAATGTTACGGGATAAGATAGAAAAACATTCTACTAATATTTAGCTCATCATAGAAACTGTATTTACTTTCTTGTGAGAAATACAGCTGAGGCAGAATTTGAAGGTATCAGTGGAGAACCGTATGAGTCCCACAAGATTTTGTGGTCATTTAGATCGTCTTTTTAAAAGGTCCACCCTATTAGCTACTACATGTAGCTTTAAGTGCTGACCATATAAAAGAATGGCCTTGTTTGGGAGGGGTAGCTGTCAGCACATAACTCAAGATTTATAAAAAAATCAAACTATGTGCGTAGCTGCAGCATACTTTACACCCTCACCCAGTGAATCACTTAAGTGCAGTCATCTCTGTCTTCAGAGAAATGTAAGGGACCAATGCTGCCTCAGAAATTTCTGCTGTGAAGCCCTGTCAGACACAGGGTAGTTCAGAGGGCCCAGGATGCTGAGAGAAGAGAAGTGGGAAGGGTACGTACAGAGAGGAATTTACTTTGCCATATCTCACCCACAACGGTAGTGGCCATAGAGAAGGTGCAGCCATCTGCCTGGTAAGTTCACAGTCCTTATGTCAAGGGAGACAGGACAAAGGCTTACAGGGAGGAATCCTCTTTGGGATGGGTCCCATTAAACAGCTGCATGAGTGATCTGGAAAAGAGGAATAACATGCTCATGACATTTACAGATGCTGATTAATCAGAAAATGAGGCAAAGAGCTAACACGCAAGTGAAAGACAGTATGAAAATTAAGTAACAGTGTGGTAAGGCATACGCATACAGTCAACACACAAGTGTGTGTGTGCACGTGCGCATCTGCTTCCAAACATAGTGAAGGAAATTATTTTCTAAGTGAGTGCTTTTATTGACATTGGACTCATTCTGTTGAATGGCTGAATGAAAACACTTTTCCATCAAACACAACCATCTAACATCTTTTACTGCTGTGGGCAACATTGTTGATCTAATTGTTTATGTCTACAAAGGTGGTTTATACTAGATTCCTGATTTTCCTCTTATCTGCTGTTTTAGCTTTTGTGTATTTGTGTTGTTAAAGCAGCACGTGAAAGTGTTTCAAATACATTTCAAATAGAAAAGGGTACAAGTACAAATAAGTATATTAAAAACTACTAACTTGTACCTGAGAAAACAAAACTTCAGTTTGAGACACATCCTGGAGATGACCTTGTGGCAAGAGGAGGGAGTGAAAAGGTGAACAGCACTAGCAGCCACAGCCGGGGAGCCGGTTCTCTCTGCCAGACCAACACCAAGAGGCCCCCATGGATGAACAAGGAGCTCCTGGGCAAAGTCAAACACAAAAAGGAAGCCTACAGAGGGTAGAAGAAAGGGCAGGTAGCCTGGGAGGAATACAGAGAAACTGTCTGAGCAGCCAGGGATCAGGTTAGGAAAGCCAAAGCCCCGATAGAAATAAATCTGGCCAGGGATGTTAAGGATAACAAGAAAAGCTTCTATAGGTATGTTAGTGATAAAATGAGAACGAGGGAAAATGTGGGTCCCCTCTGGAATGAAACGGGTGACCTGGTTACCCAGGATATGGAGAAGGCTGAGGT
>VXBL01000731.1:75616-112513 GCA_013400195.1 Aramus guarauna | reverse complement strand
TTTTTTTTTTTTTTTTTAAATAAAGGAGTCTTATTTTGAGAGAAATTGTGGCATGAAGCTGGGAGTTTGCTCTGCGGTTTATTGCCTGTATTTAGAGAGAAAACTTGCAAAACCACCACTCTGGACTCATAAGGATGAAATTTCTTTGAGAAGGTGTTTCTTTGTACACTGCTTGAGATGGCCTTTGCTCTAAAGCTAGTAAATGCACATAAATAAAAGAAGCTGGGCTTTGAGTAGCTGATACTCCAGTTTGCTTCAGTAGAAAGCTGATCCAGAAGTTTGCTATGGTTTGGCCCAGTGCCAGGGGGAAAAGGAGAAGGTTTTTTCAAGTGGAAAGACTGGAACATTTACATGGACCCCCCTACTGGGCCTGCAGAAGAACAACATACCAGCTTTGCAATTCTGTCATATGTTACCTTTCCTCTTCCTCCAAGGGTTATTTGTGCTTCTGTGGAAGGAAGACCATTGCAGCACTCAGCTTTTCATTGCAATCCTTTCCAATTGAAAAAACCAAGAGTATATAGTGAAGCTTGTAGCCACTTGTACAGCTGTAGCATGAAGGCAGCTTGGGAGTGAAAGAGTTTGTAACTGGAAAAACCCACACAATCACACCCCTCAGCACTGAGGAGCTGGACCGAGGCTCCGTGTTTCATTCTGCGTGCAGCTGCTTGACTGTTCAGTACTGTGAATTTACAGGCGAGCACAGAGCAGCAGCACATTGTGCTGAACTGCTTTTGGGTCTGCTGGGAGAAGGAAGACCTAAAAAATCAGCCAGGACGAAATCAGTAGTGCCTGGAATAGAGGGGCCAGAGGAGATGCTGTGTGGAAGAGCATGATGCAAGCACTCAAAAGTTACTGATGAGTTATTTCCTGCAAGTGGTCACCTCTCCTACCAAAGAGTGGTTGGTGCTGCATCACTTAAGGAAAACCCAAAGACCAGTTAGATTCTTCAGCAGTGACCTGACCTTCTCACAGTCTAAATGCTGGATAACTGCTGTAATTAAAGATTTTGCATGCTCTGAAGGCCAGCTGCCCCAGCACAAGTCAAGAAGATGACAAAAACAAATGAGCAAACAGGTCTAGCCCACACCTCTACCTTATTCACAAAAATCTTAAACAGAGCAAATCTTCATTCCCAGCAGCGTACTAAAAGGGAGGGAACAGAGACTATATTTGTCCAGATGACACAATACAGAGGGAAAAATTATACAGCCTTAAGTTCTTGCTGTCTCTGAAAGGAGAACAAGCCCCAAAAGCAGATGTCTGCCATGGCACCAGTTCTTTCACAAGGGACGGCTGAGCGAGGGCTGGGTTTCCTCCAGTTGGGTCCGAGCCAGTGAACTCACCAGTGACATCTACTAATGGTAATGGAGAGGAATCTGTCCTGGAGACTGCAGAAATGCTGATGTTTGCTCTTTGGATAGCGTAATAGCATCAGTCCCAGTAAGAGAAAGAAGCCCATCTTCTCAAAGCAGATCATTTCAGTTCTGAACATCTTGACTAACAAAAGTATAAAGGGGTTGCCCAAGATCCATAACAAAAACCTCCACTTTTTTAAAGCCATTTAACTTCCATAGTGCTGGGATTTCCCATGGCACTTGATGAGATGCTGTTACAAAGGCTCAGGTAGGATGGTACTTTCAAGCTGACAAGTACAAGAAAGTCTGAAGAGCAGTCTTGGATCCACAAATAAGCAAGGGCTACAAACAAGCATGTGAGATGCCACATGTTAGATTAGGCAGCCTCTAGGTCCCTTCATTTCCTGAGGATGCAGCTTCCAGCCAAGTGAAGGCTTTGAGATGAGCCCATGACCACCTTTCTTATTAGACCTGGCTTTTGCAGGGCTTTCCAGGGGTTATTTTCTTGTCCTAGCCTTCCTCTTGAGTAAGTTACACCGTCGCAGTAAGTGACAGTCTGCAGCAGGGCTGTATAACCCGCTGTCTGAGAATCCCCTTTGCTTACCTATTACTCCAAAGAAAGTCCTGCAATTACAAGTGACAAGGCAATTTGGCACAACAAGAGGGATATGCCACTTAGCAGTTCTCATGATTACAGGGGATCAAGTGGTGCGTCCAGCTCCTATCCCAGTGACAGAGTTCCCTCCCAAGCACTACAGAAGCAACTGCAGTCACTAACATCAGCAGATACAGATTTGTAGAACAGTCTGGGTTTGAAGGGACCTTTAAAGGTCATCTAGTCCAACACCCCCTGCAATGAGCAGGGACATCTTCAACTTGATCGGGTTGCTCAGCGTCCCGTCCAACCTAGCCTTGAATATTTCCAGGGATGGGGCATCTACCACTTCTCTGGGAAACCTGTTCCAGTGCCTCACCACCTTCATTTTAAAAAATGTCTTCCTTATATCTAATCTAGATCTTCCCTCTTTTATTTTAAAACCATTACCCATTGTCCTATTGCAACAGGCCCTGCTAAAAAGTTTGTCCCCATCTTTCTTATAAGCTCTGTCTAAGTACCGAAAGGCTGCAATAAGTTATCCTGGGAGCCTTCTCTTCTGTGACTGGCTGTATGCTGAGCTGTAGGAAAACGTGTCACCTTTCAGCCACTCTTCTTAAAGCTGGGTGTATATCCTCTGTTAAGTGCCAAAATGATGCACACGGCAGAAATAGAGATTAAGGAATACTGAATGCCAGAACCCCCCCCTGGAGAAGATGTTTTCTCTGCCTGCCTCCCTTTCTCCAGCAGTGGCACCTCTCATCCCAGGAATAAATTATCCACATATTCCTAAGCACTGAAGCAAACATGAGCTTTTTACACCTATTCCAGCTCTCCCTTCTCCATACAACAGTTGTTTCTAATTCCAGCCAGCTTCCATCAGTATCTCTCACTCTCCTTGCTTGCAGGAACCCATTTGGATGCCGACTTTGTGTTTTCACCTTAGTTGTTCCCTGGGCTGTGGGGGAGGAAAGAAGAAAGCAGAGAAAGTGAATGTAAGTGAATGTCAAGAACCTGCCTTAGATAAAATATTCAAATCTTACAGTGAATAATATATAGGAATGGAAAATATTTACCTAGAACCATCCAACCCCAGTGCACTGGAGCCAAGGACTGTCCCAGCCTGCCTGGCAGCACTTTACAGAGGATTGAAGGAGGCAAAAAATTTGCCTCATTTCTGTTATTAACTAAATTTCCTTTCACCAATCCAACAGCAGACCCAGAGACAGGCTCTGCATGCACAAAAAAAAAATAAAAAAAAATAAAAAAAAAAATCCTTTATGCTTTTGCTGCATGAGCATCAGCGCCGTGCTCATGTGCTGAAAAATGACGGGCGAACTGCTTCAGAGGTTTCAGGGCAGCCTCAGCTGGATGTTAGGCTGCTGGGCACTGCTGATCAGCAGGGAACTACTCCCAAAATGATTAATAGAGGTTTAACTTGCGGCCACCTTGTCACCCACATTTTGCGCTCCCATATGTCCCCCCTCCTTCTCCTGAGCTTCCCGGTGGCCATAGCAACATCCCCAATATCGCCCCGAGCGCCAGCTCTTCCCTTCTTTCAAGCAGCCTCCGTTCTAGGAAACAATCCTCTTGAGTAGCAAACCTGAGTGCCTCGCACTGAGAGCCATTTTAATCTCTGACCATTTCACAGCAGGCTGGTGCAATTGGCCCCGCACATCCCACCCCCCTGCCTTCCCCTGCCTGTTGCCAGCACTGATTGCTGCTGATTAGCTTCACGGGGGAATAATGTAGTGACAGACCAGCCTTGAAGCACAGGTAGCTGTGGTTGCTGGCAGTATTGCTTAGGCACCCTCTCGGTAGCTTCTTCTGCCTTCATGGAAGTGATGGACCCGTCCTTGCCGCAGGGCTTGGCTCCGCTTGTTGCACCCTGGAGGGTCGGGTCCCTCCTCTCTTCGTTACTGTCTAGCCAGAGGGTTGGCTGGATTAAACCCCAGCAAGCCCCTTTGTAACAGCTGCTGGATCAACCCGGGCACCATCTGTAGTTGGGAAACGGGGGTCCCGCTCCACCAGATGGGTCATCGCTCACCTGAGCATATATTGTAACCTGGGCAGTTGGAGCATCCTTCTGTGGGGGTGCCACGCTGCGGTGGGAGCCGCTCATCTCCCTGCCCCTACAAGTTACAGCTGTTTGCTTTAGCGTTATTCTAGTTTCAGGCACAAACTGCACAGAGACTGAAAAACAAGGAGCCCTAAGGGGTTTTGTGAACATCTAGAAACCACTCCTCAGAAATCGAGAGGGGGTGTGTATGTGTGTAACTGGGAGGGGAAAGGAAAGAGGGAAGGAGAGGGAACACAGTGGCCATCCCTTCCCTCACGCGGCTCCAGGGACCCTCTCAGCGCTTGTCCAAACCCAGGAACACGGACCCCTACCTGGGCACTGTTTGGCAGTTAATTCAGGTAATGGCCGTGCTGGGCTGAAACTGCTGCTCTGGGTTGGCTCTATTCATTGCATTTCTCTTTCACATTGCTGTTTGCAGAAGTGTTCCAGCAGGCTTTGCTTCCAATGCACTTATTACTGTTTAAAAAAACCCAGACTGCCTCTGAGGCATCCAGAAGCATACATACAGCCTGAAGGAAAGATTTTGTTTAGATTTTAAGCCCTTCAGTGCTTTCAGATCTAATCCATTTATGCAAGGAGATAAAAATGTTACTTATTGCAGGCCAGCGTATTTCCAGACAGATCTAATCATCATTAGCCTTTCTGACTACTAAGTAAACAACTTGCTTAAGTATTGATGATAAATCTATGATATCGCTTGGATTTATTTTAGCTTTGCACGTTAGTGTCAGCTGCTGTGTGATGCAAACATAATAGGCTCGCTTTCCTATTGCTTATCATGATATTGCGCACGTGCTACTTCAGTATCCCAGGCTCAGATATTGCATTCCTCCCCTGGGGTCTAACAAACAAGAATTTCAAGAGGGCAGAAAATGAATTTCTAGCCCAAGGGAAAACATTTGATGAAAAAAGTCGCATTGTTAATAGTTTTCATGGAAAATGAGATGAAAGTGAGGATGAAAAAAATAATACTGGAGTGGTTTTAGCTCTAAGTGCCACTGAGGGCCTGATAAGAGCTGTAGTTTGTCATTTTTGAGCTCAGTCTCTTCTGCGCGCTGGGGCTCCCAGCCAGGCTCACTCAAGGCATGCCTCACTGAGTGCAGGGTAGGAGGAAGACTGCTGCTCCCCGTGGGCGATGTCAGGCAAGGGAGGCTGCCTGGTAAAACCTAAAATATAATTGAGGAAGCATTAGGACATCTGGATTGACTAAAATTCATTATTTTTATTGGATGTATTCTTTTTCATGATGAGAAGTTCTTTATTCCTGTGGATAGCAGGCACTTTCCATGAGAACTGTGAAAGCCTGATTTGTCCAACAGAAATGTCAATGGAAATCATTTAGGTCAGCTTTCATAGTACCACTTGTACATTGAAAACAGCAAGCAAAGTAATCTTCCTGTTTTATCCAGAAGGAATCGTTGGCAGACAGGCCAGGTGGGTTTCAGGGTTGGACAGCAAGTCATTTTTAGTGCACAGATCTGCTGCTCTGCTCATTGCTTCATCACCAGAAGAAGGAAAAGAGGTACCAGTGGGTTAAGAGTCAGTGGATGCACTGCCACATTCCCTCCTTGAAAAAGAGGGATACTGAATGCAGAAATCCAGTTTTATTGTTCTTGGATTCATTACGAATAACCTTCTTCAGAAACCTTTTGGTTTTTTATTCTCGGCTGCTGCAAAACAGAAGAGGTCAAATAATTAAAATGCAGGAGAACCACTTGCTTTGCTTCTCATGTCTGCTGGGCAGCCTTCTGAACAGGCACAGCTACAAGCTAAATGCTCTGTTCTGATCAAGACCAGACACAGCAGCTCCCTCGTGCCTCTCCGCCAGCTGCGTTGCTTAGTGCTCGCATCAGTCAACTGCCGGGCTTCTTCCTCTGGCCTCAGCACGCAGCGGCAGAGGTGCTCCACGGAGCAGGAGACCCTCCTCGGGAGTCACCCTCTGAGCTAATGTTATAGCAGCGTTAGGACTCAGGGTAGCTGGAAGTCTCAGGTGGTGAGAAAGGCACATCAAGCCAGCTACTCTGTGCTTCTTCAAAGGGCTGGGTGAATGCACCATGTCCAGGCTTCTTCTCTTCTCTTCTCTTCTCTTCTCTTCTCTTCTCTTCTCTTCTCTTCTCTTCTCTTCTCTTCTCTTCTCTTCTCTTCTCTTCTCTTCTCTTCTCCTCTGCTCTTCTCCCTCTCCCTCTCCCTCTCCCCTCAATATGGGTAGAGCTTGGGGGTATTTATGGAGGATGTCCTGTCCCTTGTCTTTCCCAAAACCATCCACTTTCCCCTGACACAAACATGCTTTCCCTGCCTCAGTGGCAACACACAGATACTTCTCCCAACGCTTTATATCAGTGTCCCTGTGTGCTCCAGATCATGTGTGCACTGAGAGTGGAAAGAAATTTATTCTATTTCCTAGAATAAATTGGACCATAAAAACAAATCTCCATGAAATGAGAAGGTTTTTAACAAAACTTACTCTTTAAAAATTTATTTTATAAACACACTCTCTAGGAAATTTTCCTTTAAAAAACAAATAGACCAGTTGAATAGGAACTGAAGTCATTGATTAGAAAGTAATTAGAATACCAAAAGCTTATTAGGTGATACATATAACTGGACTATTATGAAATAAGTTTATTGCTGTCTAGGAAGGGTCAACAAGATAAAAATAACTAGGTTTACTGTATCAGTCAATCATTTTATTTTTATATTCTGTCTTTATTCTAACAGGACAGAAGCATAAACTTAGAAGTCTCTACTTAATAATGAACATGAAAGAAGCAGCGTGGGACACACGAGAGGTCTGCTGCAGGTCATCTAACAAGGAACATTAGGTAGACAGTTTCAATTTATTCTCTTTTCAATGGTTTTAAAGCCATTAGTTGGAGACTTTGGTAGCCTTTTCCTTTTCCAACAGAAAGCTATGAAACAGGCAAGAAAAATAAGAGCTTCTTGGGATATAATGGCAATGATTTTCTGGAAAGTTAAAGGGAAGAGGGAGTTTCAGGGGATGGGTAGCTCTCTAAAGAAACGTGTATTAAAAGCACACACACACACACGCTCTGCCAGTGTGGAGGAAGCATAGCAGGAGAGCAACTTGGCTCTGTCAGGAGCTATGCAACAGCCTGAAACTTGAGAAGAATAAGAAAAATAGGAAATAGGGTAAGTTATTCAGGAGAAGCATGACAGAAGAGCATGAATTTATAAGGGTAAAATCAAAGGCCAAAACCACAGAACAGACGCAGACAACAGCAACATTAACAGGAAAGTATGTAAACTGATATATTAGCAAGACAATAATGATCACTTCTCAGTGGGAAGGGAGCAGCTGGCCCTGAGGATCAGAGCAATTGATGCCGCTTTGCTTTAGTATGCACTGAAAAGGATCCAGCTAGGACGCGGATGGGTGGAGGAGTAACGCTCGGGGAAGGGGTGGAAGAGTTAAGCTGATAACAGAAAAGCAGCAAGCCAAAGAGTGGTCTGGTAAGGTAGAAAACACCGAAGCTTATTTAACTGGCTAGACCTGAGGAAATGCACCCAGCGTGCTCATCAGCCTGCAGAGGAACACATCAGAACCGCTAGAAGTTATCTAATTATATGTGAACATGCAGTAAGCAACCAAGCTGCAAGCAACCACTGTCACCAACTCATTAAAAACAATCCTGTCAAACCAATCTCATTTTTAACCTATTGCCATACTAGGATGTAAAATCTAAGAGAGGCTTGTGGATTTTTATTTGGTTTTTACTGTTGTTTTGGTTTGAGGTAGGGTTTTTTGTTCCACATTTTGTTCCTTTCCATTCCCTTTCTAGATTTGGAAGGGAGTAATAATTGGTTGCCGTGTGAAATGGACCAACCTTGAGGGTCTTCAGGAATACAGGAGTTTAATAACGTGCTATGAAATGAGATCTCTTTAATGTTTATCTTTATTTATTTATTTCACACTCGCTGTTTTGTATCTTTGGATATCTGGACGGCACAGGCTGGCTCCCCACTGTGACACCAGCCCTACAAAGTATTTCTTTAAACCGCACGGTAAGAGTAAGATTTCCACGGTGCCCTGGGGTTCACAAACACTAGATGAATGTAAATACACATTTCTGCGTGCACATGAAAGCGCACTGCAGTGGCATCCAGAGCTGTTTTAAAAATAATTATCTGCATTAGTCATGGGGTTGAGCAAGGAAGGCTTTTATAAAGGCAGAGTTGTCAGCCTCCATCCACACGCAGTGGAGCGTGGGGAGGTGCAGGCAGAGATGTAATCCATTAAACCAGTTGATAAATACCTTACACCACTCAGCATGAAAAATTAAACTGTGAACCATACAACACATGTGAATTATCTTCTAATTTTATTAGACAGGAGCTCACAGTACAATGTTACTGAGAAGGCAGTAAAGCTTGGGTTGCAACTCCCAAGACGTCAGACTCCGCTGCACAACTGAACAAGGGAATTCAGTGCTTAGTGTTGGTACCACAGGTCTTCAAGGGACATCTGCAATTTGTTTCATAAAAAAAAAAAATAAAAATAAAAAAATGTTCGCAAGCTGTTGGACATGAATATTCTACCTCCTCCTCCAAGTTCTGCCAGATCTTCCTTCACATAGATTAAAATCTCTTCAGCTAAAAACACATATCCACCACAAATGAAACATTGCAACAAAGAGTACTTCTATCAATATATTCATTACAACTACAGAAAAAACATCTTAAAACTCTACATGCAACCAACCTGTGATGCCCTTCCTAAAGCAAAACCGTTAGTGCAGATGAGGTGACTGGGCTATGATGGGACACATCCAAAACGCCCCAACACCGGGCCACAAATCCAGGGGCAGGAGTGACCCATTACAGGTCACCAAGGCAATTGGGGTGACTTGTCAGCCGTTGCCCTCAATGGCTCCTTTGCACCTTCTTTAAATTGTCCCTCATGGAGAGGGGGGTCTCCAGGCGGTTGCTATGCCCGAGTCTGGTGAGCAGCCTCTGAGCGCTGCAGCTGCCTGAGGAGGGGCAAGTGGGCCTGGGGAGGTTAGGTGAGAGGCAGGAGGCTGAGAGATTTTGGGAATCTACAGGAGGAGAAACCCAGTGGGTGTCTGCAGGCCGTTCACTGCAAGGGAAAGCGGGAGGGGGCCAGCTTGCAGGCTGCGGAACCAGGCTGGGCAGGCAAGCTGAGAGTGGCAGGTGACCCCAGTGGGGGGCTCGGTTGCAATAAGTGATGGGAACGCAACAGAGGAAGATAAGAACACCTGGAAGTTGTGGACTGTGGTCCAGAAATCTGTCTACTTGCAAGTTGTCGGGAGACTGAAAATAATCAGATTCCTCTCCTCATCATGTTACTTTGGCCCAATGCACCAAGTTCCCCTCATCTAAGGACTGACAACCACCGGCCACTGAAAAACACCAGACTGACCTCAGCTTTCTAATTGTTTCCCCCTCCAATAAATAAAACTAACAAATCTTTTCAACAAAATCTCTAAATTATTCCCTTTTCATTTAGCAACCACCTACAACACATGCACATAACTGGTGGCTGCATTGCAGACGCCATCTGTTCCAGCACAACAGCAACTCACCCACTCCTACCCACTCGGCATGACCAGAATTTAACACTGCATGCTGTGTGCGCAGGGGAGGCACATGTGGTGCGAGTGATGGAGGAGAGCAAACTGGGATAAGGAAGGCGCAATCACTGCTGGAGGGGGAGCAAGGTGCATCTGAGATGGACCCTTCTCTTCAGGAGGACACAGAGTCGCTTACACTCTACAAGGAGGGGGAAATTCATCCTGGGAGAAACCAAATGTTTCACCATCTTGTGAACGGCTTAGTCCTGATGCAGCCACACAGCCCTGCAGCCCCTTACCACCAGCTACAGCCAGTAATGCAATTGTTTTTAGTGTGAAACTTCCCTGGTGCAAAACTCCGCAGAGTATTTTTCCACAAGTAGGGAATCCCACGGAACACGTGTAAATCATTCTGGGAGCTGGCAGCAGCCCTGGCGTGGGCAGAAGACCACAACGTACCCTGCAGGATCAGTTCCCTGATCTGACAGTTTTGCTCTGTGGCTCTGAGCACCCTCCCCAGTCTCTGCACCTATCCTTACCCATTTGGAGAACAGATTTCGATAACTGCATCTCACACTACTGTAAACCAAACTTTGCTTGGCAACAAGATATTCACAGTACCTTGTCCATTGGGGGCTATACAAAAATGTATTCTCTTTTGCAAAATGGGGCAAGAAAGCTAGAAAGATCCTTGCATTAGAAAAGTAGAATTTTTTTTTTGTATGAACTTTTTAAATAATCAGTGCAGTTCCATCAAGATCCCGTTTCCATGAAGCAACAGAATCACAGTGAGAACAAGTGTTTTGCCCAGGCTTTCAATTCTCTTTCCAGAAAGGGCTCTGCACTATGTGGGCTTCCTCTCTAGGCACGTTGCCAATGCTTTGCTTCCAGTTTCTATGACTTTCTTCTTTCTTGGTTGCTATACTTGGATAATCCAGGCTCCGTGCAATACCCTTCCCTTTGCACTTGGATGCTTCAGAAACTGTCTCAGTTCACATGGCTCAACTTCTGCTCCTAAAATGTCTGCCGAAATTATTTGTAGTATCATTTCTATTATTGACCAGTAATTGAAACAGAATACATTTACTTGTTTCCGTATTTAGCCTGACTAGAAGGATGTCATACACCTGCTTCCTTATATACCATCATTTGGTTGATTGTGCGTGTATAAACTGTTTTGTGTCTCCTCTGAAGTAGCTTGAAAGGCCTTTGTAAGTGGGATAGCATTTGATAGCACAGCATCACACTCCCTAATTGTATCAGATGATAAACTTGAATAATAATTGGTTTGATTAAGGAAACAAGACACAAGACGTAAGCCAATCTGTTTAAATATATGCTGAATACAATCATGGCTACAGAGAGTATTTTATTTTTCCTATTCTCTGCCATCTAAACTCCCTCAAATACCTGGAAATCACTTTTCTAAGTCATTAGCCTTTAAAAAGTCCTCAATCTACATAAGCTTGTAATGACAAAAAAGCAAACAGTTTACACAGATGGCAATAAAGCAAGCAACGTTCAGCGTGAGTTGAACAAGTAAACCTATGCATGCATTACAGGAATCTGCAAAAGCAAACACTGTATATATAAATAATAAAACCAGGTTATAAACAGATTTTTTCAATAGTGAGAATCAAGTTTTTACTTTAGTACAAAGATTACTGTGGCACAGCAGAAAAAAGCCCTCCTTATTTATACATTATTTATATTACCTGTAATTGCCATCTTCATTTTAGACTCTCCCCTTTTTAATTCTGTTTATGGTTAAGAATGTCAAACTGAATTTATACCTTCTCTTCCCTTTTTGAAGCTACTTTTGTTATTCACTTCTGTTCTATGTGCGCGCATACACATATATATCTCTCTATATATGCACTCCCTTCCTACCCACTTGATAAGAGAAAGAGACAGTATTTGAAAGTAACGCCATTTAAGCAAATCTTTAAGAGTCCTCTTGTAATAGCAGTTGCTAAGATGGGGTTTCTTAGTTACACAGCTCAGGAGATTTAAACTATTTCCCCCTTTTTTAACCAGGCCAGTTCTGAGTACTCGCTGCTGTATCTGTCACGTTGAGTAACAGAGGGCAAACAAGAAAATAACAGTAGGACCTGCATCAGGCCGTGAAAGAACAGATGGCTTTACAGGAGGGAAGAAAGCTGCCCACTGCACAGGGGGCTCAGCCTGGCTGTAGCACTCCCCTGCCGCAGGGGCTGCAGCTGAACTGCCTGTCTTCCTCAGCAAAAATCTAAGGGGAAAGAGGAGAAGGCAGAGGAGGAAGCAGCTCCTTTCAAATTGTCATCCTCCCGCTTCTGCAGAAGGTCCTGTTGGCCTTCTGCGTAGCATCGAAGCTCTGTTCAGTCCTAACGTTACCTGAGCTGGACGTTCTGCTTCTCCTCAGTTCCCGCTTTATTCTTCGGAAGTAGGCACATTATTCACTGCAAAAGGAAGAGCTCCTGCAGAGAGGTGGTATATTCCCAGCTGCGTGCCTGAGGCAGCTCTTGCCCGTGCTCTGACATCTCGTTTGATGCAGCAGGCAGAGCTACCGAAGCAGCAGAGGTGCAATATCACAGTACGTCTACTGCGAGCAATTCTCACAGAGGACAAAAATGACATTCTCTATTCAAAATGCAAGCGTCCTCAAAAATAAGATTTTTGAGGAACACTTAAGCAAAGGGAGTAAGTAGATTTTCTTGTAATAGTATTTCTTAAACTAAAAAAAGCCCAGCAGCACAGGGGAAAATAATACAGCCATGATTCTTTTGAACAAAAAATGACACTTGCAGCCAGTCTGGATACAGCAACAAATATCTTGAAAGGCAAGAGGCACTTCAGGTTTTGGCATGTAACCAGAAAGCTGGACTCACTACCTCCTTTTAGGCTAAGTATTATGTATAAGCAAGTTGGCCCCTTTTGAAACCAGCAAGCTTATGCTAACTTGGAAGCCGTATAAATGAATTTGAAGCTCAAGAGCTACACTACATTTACGTAACATTTGTATTAATTCTTCTGAACATGCGTGAGCAGAGCTATCCAGATTAGAGCTGAGGACCCACATACTCAAAAAGGACAACAAATCGCTTCGTAATTTGCAAGGAGTAACATTCAGTATTTAATTGTAAATGGGAATTTATATGGTCTAAAAAGCTCAGGGCATTTGTACTGACACAGAAAGCTCTGAAGGCCAAAGTTAAACTTCAGTGAGATCAAACCCATTAGCAATCAGTACCCCTATGGTATTCTGTGGGCTACATTGATCTACACAGGGCTGTTTTTCACCCCCCACCCCCCCCAATCTCGGTATTACCGTCAGCATTACTGACACCTCAGCCCACACCATCACGTGTGCCAGTGCAGCCTGAATGCCCCCGATACAACCACCCGCTATGCTTGAGACACAGACCTAGTGCTCAGGAAACTTTTCTTACCAGTGCCAAACAGTTTTTTGTTTAAACTACAATTGATGCATGGGAGAACTGAAGCCTCCCGTTATGGCCAACGTTGCATCTTCTGTGGGTGGATGTTCAAGGCCAGGTTGGATGGGGCTTTGGGCTACCTGGTCTAGTGGAGGGTGTCCCTGCCCATGGCAGGGGGGTTGGGACTAGGTGATCTTTGAGGTCCCTTCCAACCCAGCCATTCTATGATTCTATGCTAAAACTCAGTGAAACAGGAAAAATAAATCAGAATACTTCTGCTTTAAAATACAGGGTGTAGAGGGTGTCCAAGCTCCCCAAGAGCAGCGTCAGTCTAACATACAAGACTGCACAAGTTACATGGAGTCTGGCCTTTTAGCATGCTCCAGGGAAATACTGATGTCCCTCATCCCTGCAGATGGACCTAGGAAACTGAACTGGCTCTGAACCCAGAGATCAGCAGCAGTGATCTCAGTCTCCCCAAACACCTTTCAGTTATTCTCACACGGTCCTTCTTTTTAACAAATGTAAACTTTGGATTTTGTCATTCAAATGGAAAGACAAGCTTTCTTAGCAGATTAGCTTTTCCACATGCTACCATTGCATATTTATTTTTTAGCACGTGGAAATCAATTTAGTTACATTGTACTAAGACTGACCAAAAAAGGGAATTTAATCCCAAAACAAGATTAAATTGGATATTATATAATTTTTATTATATTTGTTAAAATATTTTACTTTAAGTACTGCAAGGAACATAAGCTAAATGGAGTCACTGCTTGAAAACCTTTGTATCACTGAGATGTAGCACCAAAAAGCTATACATGGAAATAATACATATATTGCGAAATGCCAGTTTAACACATATCTTCCAATTGTCTTTGCCAGACATGAGTTACATAAAGACACTTCTTGCATACTCCTGGCTTTCTGGCAGAGCACCTCGTTGCTCTGTGGGATTGCTGATACCATAAGGATTTTAAAGGATTGCATAGGAATGGAATAACTTGCATTGCCCGAAGTCACCTTTAACACCAGGCACATTCAGACCCTCTTCTCCCCACCTGCAATCAGCTATGCAAGTCTTGACGATACAACCATGGGCTTGGAGTCTACTTCTGCCTTATCTCTTCCAAAAGGCACGCCTGCACCCTATCCTGCCAAAGACACCGGTACTTCTTTCTGTAAGCTGTTTCATATGAATTTCTGGCAAAAACTTCATCTTGGTAGCTTCCTATGCACCTATAAGAGATTCTAACCTGCATGCATATCCCATGTCCAAGCTGCCCAGAGCGTTGGTTTTGGTCACTTACTTTCTTTCACCAAGATTTCATTGAATTCATAGCTGCTTCATGAAGGATTATTGGCATCATCCTTAAAAAGACTAATCAGTAGGCAGAGCCATGTCTTGTAAACAGTTAGAAGTGCTTACTAACAACCATCCCAGTTCTTAACCGAATCCCAAACATATTTTAAGGTCAATGCTCTATCCATCTGGTAGCGTTGGATTCAATCTTCAGTGTGTTTTCTATTTTGAAACTTATAAACTTGCATTTTTACATACCCATGTAAACAGAAATAATTCAAGAACAGCATTACTGGGCTCTGGTTTGTCAAGAAAACGTGACAACCACCCTGGAGCAACAGAGGGTGTAGAAGCTATGACTACTTGGACACCTTGGGAGTACCATGAGGATGTGGGAAATCCCTAAAGGAAGGGTAGTCTGCACATTTTATACCTAGTAGCAAAAAAGAAAATCTATGCTCAAACACTTGTTTATGTGGCCTTGTATCTCCTGAGTGCAAAGGTTTATTGGTCTAATTAACCGAGACGATCCTTTTTTATAAAATTGTTGCAAGTGAAATATTCCTAAGAATTTGTGGCTTACTTGGTTGCTTTATTTCTCCAGCAAGCTATTTATGAAAGAATTACACACTGTATCTATACAGAGCAGACACTTTCCATACATGTTTGCTTGCTTAGATAAAACTCAAGCTGCAGCCATGTGTGATTTTTTTTTTTTAAAAGGATTTAAAAGGTAACTTTTTTATGCAACTCTTACTTTCTTCTTGAATAAAGCCACAGTAAAACCATATAGCCAAAAATGCTTTATTTCACCATTAGCCATATAACCAATAAGCATAAAATGGTGGCTGTAGTATTTTTGTTCAAAACAGTTCCAAAACCCAAGAAAACTATACTGAAAACATTAACCAATACTTTATTCCTATAAAAATAAAAAAGAAAAATGATACATTCATTTCAAGAAGTGTCTACATTTTTAAACAATAAATTAAGCTTTGTAGTATCAACATCAATTTACATTTCAAATTATTTAAAAGAAAAGTACAGCTTAGAATACAAAATAAACTCTTTCCTTACCTTCCAAACACATCAAATACATTCTTTTATTCTTTTAATGCACTGGCACCTAAGATCTCAGAAGAAAAAAAAACTATAGAGTGCTATAGATACAACCATTAAAAAAAAATAAAGTAAAAAAAATAGCCAGAGTCACTGAATGGATATTATCTTCCAAGCTTTTTCTACATCTCTGACAAAATCACTAACTGAACATATACCAACTTAGTGACTAGAACAGTGGAATTTTTTGCAAAGCTTGCAAAAACGTTACTTTGGTTTTCCCAACTGTTACGTAATTTACTCCAGTACTATTAAGCACATTTCTCTATCAGTTGCCATGAAGGTCAGTTTTAACCAATTGCCATTTGTTATTATGAATGTCTGGCAGATTTTCAAATCCTTGATCGGACTGTCCCCTTTATTTCTCTTGTATTTCTCTATTAAGGTTACACAGTGAAGTGTGAAAATCTAAATCAATTATGTTTAGTAGTACTCACTGCACAGGTCCCTGGAATATAAGCATTGATACTTGTAATTTATTTTGCAAAGTCTGGATTTGAAATGTATTTACATTTGAGCGCATATACTAATTCCTACCTAATTCCTACAGAGAGTAATTTAATTTCTGTTAAAAACACCTAGGAAACAACAGTTATACCAGGTTTTCATTCAGGTGTGTGAAGCTCTGAATTAGAAGGGCACTGATCAAGAATAACTCAGCTGCTGCCACGCTAACCTGCTGCTTAACTGAAGCAAATGAAGCCCATGAAAATTAACACTGCTGGTCTAAGCTTTTTTTCCTGGAATGGGCTTCACTGTTCTTGCAAACTTCTATAGATACACTTGATTGTACTTCCAACCAGACTTCTCAGGTTAGATAACACAAGTACAGCCCCACTGAGGTCAATATAGATTGCTGAGTTACTGAGCAGGCTTTCGGTCTCTTCCCTAAGGAAGGAAGCCCTTTCTCCTTCCATTCTGCAGCAAGGACTTCCGAACCAGGATTGCAACCAACACTTCGCAAGAAAGCCGAGCAATTAATCAGGCAGTTGGGTCAATGTTGATTTTTCTGTGCTTTAGTGGCCATATTACTTACTAACTGGGAACTAATTTGGTTTATGACTACATAAGATGCAGCCCCAGCAAAGATGAAACTTCTAGCAGCTTGTTTTTTTGTTGTTTTTTTTTAACAGAGAAACTGTTTTTTACCCTTTTAAAAGGTATAAGCATGTTTTATATAGATTTTGGTAAATAGTCCTTCCTGACTTGAAATTTCTGATTTTTGTTTGGTTGGGTTTTTCTTTTTTGTGTTTGTTTGGGTTTTTTTTGTGGTTTATTTTTTTTTAAAGCATTGATTCTAGCTTAGCACAAGAAGACTTCCCGACGCTTGGGAAATCAAGGTCCACAGACTTATTTACAAATGGTTATTCTGCAAAAAGCTGATGGAAATGCGATGCTAGTCTAGTTTCAGTTGGTAACTGATGTTAGGTAATGGATTTAATAGATCTAGCAAAGCATCTGTTTCCTCTTAGCATGCATGGCAACCTTACCAGTTACCAAGCCACATTCGGGTTCCATTTATGACTCAGAAGAAGACACCAAATGAAAACAGCCAAAATAATTTTTAGGAAAAAAGATTTCAGTTTTGTTTAATGTTACTTAAAAGTGCAAAGCAGTAAATTAGGAAAAAGTTCAACTTATAATTATATTCTAGGTCAGTCTGACAAAAATTAAATCCCATTAACAGTAGGGCTCTTTAGAAAAGAAATTGCTCCAGGAGAAATTATACACTTAAACATAGAAAAATGTTCTGAAAAGGGAAAAAAAAATCTTGCATTTCCTACCCCTACCTTACCTGTTAAACACTTTCATCCTCACAAATTAATGTTAGTTTTTACAATTAAAAAAGGTCTTATCTGCCCTAAAGAAAACATTTCCTACATGCTTTTTCAAAATATCTTAATGATTTTACCACTGTTAGCAGCACTGTTTAAATTCCTCAGAGTGGAGCTCAGTTCAGGCTAGTCTGAACACCATATTGCACCTTCAGTAGGTGTAAGTAACATCGTATCTTAGGCATCAGCAACATCGCTTGGATTGTCTATGACAAAGCCAGTTTTTCAGTTGTGGAAAACCTCAAAGTGGTTTTATAAGGTAAAACAATGACAACGCAAGAAATGACATCATGAAAGCCAAGAAAACATAAGTTGAGCAACTAACACTAAACTGAAGTGTTTCATTAATGTCTATGAAAATCAATGCTTTAATACTTTAAATAAGAATTTCACTAAAGATTCAAAACCTGCAGCTAAGCTTGAAATAACATACAATCTAAGACTCTTATCCAAATCCAAATCTTTTATCCAAGTAGTCTGCAACAAAATTAGGAGAGTCGATAAAGGCACATTTTACTCTCCATTCCCAAAGCCACCTCCTCTTAAGATGAATTTGTCTTTAAAAAAAAAAAAAAAAAAGACAATATTTACTAGTCTCTTAACTACAGCCAAAACTAAACAGTGTCAACAGTCCATACTAATTGCTTTTTCCATTATATTCTTGGTCCTCAACAATTGCTCCAACTGCTCTTTATAGCAGTGGTCAAATCAGACCACTACTTTCACAGGGTTAGTCTAAGCTGAGAAATGATCTATCAAATCAATAGATCTATCAATTCCATGAGCTACTCCTTCCTTTTCACTCAGAGAAATTTTTTTTTTTTAAAAAGATGACAAATTTCAGTGATTGTGGTTACTACTGTTTGAAGCTTGTACAGCTACTGAAAAACCGGAACATTAAATATGTTAAAGTACACTAAACCTAAATCATATTGCATTAGATTGCTATATTTAAACTGTTAATATAATACTATTGTTAAGACAGTCATCTGAGATGGCTTAACACTATCAGTGTCAGAACTGAAATGCAAGAGAATCCATTTAATCAAAACATTATGTTTTATATAATGAATTAATCATTCATTTGGCTTTCAACTGCCTTTGAACAAAGTATTTCATGACACAACGTTACCTTCTATATAGTCTCAATTAATAAATGCTTTTAACCAAGTAGACTAATTGCAGGTTACCAATTGAAATACAAACATTTCCCAGAACACATTCTTTCTGGAAAGGCTTTATATGAATGAGTAAAATAAACTTGCACTTAAATGCTACATTTCAGGATATAACAATAAATCCATTATCAGTGAATTAACTATGTTTGAAATTTAATTGATTGAATATGAACCATGCATGTCTATTTTCCACATTTTCAATCCGTGGACCATTTATGCATTTAGTCTGACACATAAGAACACTATCTACAGGGAAGAACTTGTTGTAAAACAATATCATATTATGCTTGTAATAAAGAAAATGCATAGTTCATTAGATATTTCAGATCTATAATTCTTTTAAAATATATATATTTAACCAAGTATTGCATAGTAGAAAAACAGAGAAAAAAAAAAAGAAACAACTGTTAAAAATGAGTGAATGAAGAGCTATTGCTGAATTCTTAGGTACATTTTGGTTGCATATAATTTAGTACCAACACCTAAAAGACAGGATTGCTGAAAGCAAACCCCGGATTACAAAATAATTTTTTTTTTTTTTTTTGCAAAACACCACCACTGTTCAAGGTTTGGTTGTATTTTAATGATTCATATTTCATACATCCTCTTACACAAAAGGCATTCATGGTTTTGGGCACCATTTTTCTCATTTTCAATACATGGTAAGATCTGTCCCTCCCACCTCTGTCTCAGAAGTGTTCCTCTGTGATATTTCTGAAGACACTTTGAATAGGCATTTTAGTTACTTCTGTAACAAATATAAAGCCACTTACTTAAAATTTCTTTAATTCTGCAGAATAAATGTTAGTGTATTTCACAGTGATGAAAACCTCAAAGGCTTATTACCCCCTCTTCATCTACCACCATGCTAGAAATTTGGAATACTTATTGTCATGATTACACAAGCACAGGCAAAATTGAGGTTAAACTGTTTATGAAGGTTACACAGAATCTTGACTTCACAGCATTTTCTGCTATTTGTCAATTGCTTGACAGTTAAAAAATTTATATTAGGAGTTTTAACTCCTACTAAAAAAAAATAAAAATCAATCAACTCTGTGTCTTTTTAATTCCCTAATTTTTGTGGAAACAAAAGCCAGCATTAAGAAGATGTTTTCATAATTATACTTTCATTGCAAGATCAAATCTAAGGCATACTTCTTTCAGTGCAAAGTCATCACACACTACAGAGAGAAGACAAAGCCCCCTTCATTCTCCCTTATGGGCCGTACAGATACATGTGCAAAACCCAGCAAGACTGAAATAAAGATGGACACAATGTACAAGATACTTGTGTAGTTAATATTTGCTCTATGGTCTTACAAAAAAATAAATCAAATATTACTGAGATTACTATTTTTATAGCTTTGAGTAGTCTCTCTGTGGCCAGCAATTTCAAACAAGTCATTAAAAATCCAAGTAAGAGTGCACGAATGGTATTACCAAACCCATCTAAGTTCAGCAGAACAAGAGCAGCATTTGTTGTCACAATATAACCATCATCGTTTAAACACACACATATTAATGTAAGTCAAGCCTATACCAAGTGTCTTGAGACTGGAGTTATA
This sequence comes from Aramus guarauna, assembly GCA_013400195.1. NCBI lineage: Eukaryota > Metazoa > Chordata > Aves > Gruiformes > Aramidae > Aramus > Aramus guarauna. Next base: position 92,512 of record VXBL01000731.1, on the reverse strand, counting down.
TCAGGAATAATTTTACAGTGTTTTGGTAAATACATATTCAACATGAAGAAACATAAATAGCGATAGGAATATAGCAATAACCTTGAACACAAATAAACCGTAAGTTTAATCAAGTACTCTCATGAAAGAAACAGATGCCACAAAGAGATGCTCTAAATATTTTCTTACTATTTATTTTCCTGATTTTTTCCTCCATGCCTTTCTCACTTCTTGACAAACTATTACCTGCAAGTCATGCCAACTGCAAGGGATAACTTTGAGACCTGGGCACAACAAAACTTAAAAAAAAAGAAAAAAAAAGAAAGAGATATTTTAACAGAAAGGCACACACGCAACACGAGGGAGACTTTTGTTAACTACCCAGCAGGCACAGATTCTTTAGTGCCCACTACTCCTCCCGTGGGAAAGAGGCACTGGGTTTTCTCACTGCTCAGTATTCTAACAGCAGCAGGCAGCCTGCACTTGTATAACACTTCTCCACATATATTTATCAAAAAAGCTTCCCCAGCAACATGTGCACGTCCAGTATCATTTTACATCTGGATTCACAGAGAGAGTGAATGACCTGATGCAGTTTAGCACGTTCAGAATGAAACACAGTTACAGTCTCTTGCCTTCCAATCTGTGCCCAATCAAGCAAGAGAATAATAATCTAAAATACTACAAAAACTTCAGTGAAAGTGAAATCTGGAATGCAGCATATAAGAACGAGCACAAACCTATTCACCCTTCAACCTAACAAAGGCAAGAAGCCTTCCACTTTGCCAATTACGCTGCGTGTTCCATTTTTGATCAGTAAATAGTAATTGGGCATCATATTTACCTATAACTAATAATGGAATCTTGAAGAAAGGACCAACCAAGCCTGTAGAAGACAAGAATCAGCAATTTAGCACAACCTACATTCACTTTTCAGCTATCTCCTGGGGGAAAAACATAACCTTCTGGTAACATGAGAGATGCATATGGTACAGCTGTGGCAGTTTCTATAATGAAACTCCACATATAAGTGATAATATCCATAATACAAACCATAATTCTAAAATATATCTGAATATATGTGTGTATATATATCTCTAAAAAGAAAATTATCTAATTTTCTCTTATACACATATAAACATCTGGCTAGTATGCCCCATAAAAATTTTTCCTTAGTTAGGACTAATCTTTTAAATAACAGTTTTAAAGAGTCCCTTAGAATATTTTTTTTAAACACTACTCAGAAATGAAGAACTGTCTCAGGGTAATCAAAAAGCACACACAAAATAAATTAACATCACACAAATGTGGTTATATTGTTCAGAAAAGTCCAATTCTCCCATTTGAAATGAAATGGAAACCAGTGTACCTTAGGGTGAATTATTCATCAATGTACAAACTCATTCTCTCTTTCCATGTAAATCTTCATGTGAATTTAGCTGCATTTCCATAAAGCAAGAAACACAGTAAATCCACAGAACTCTTGCAAAAGGGAGTTGTGTTTCACTGGATAAGAGCAGTTTTTGCTGAAGGGCAGCAAGTCGACATTTTATCACCATCTGAACACTAGCAACACCTGTGCCCTTGTAAGCTTCACACCTTGAATTAGCAGCAACATATTTGATGGGTTCAGTAGTAATTTTTCTTCCAGTATTGGATAAGACTACTTTGCATATACAGTAAGTCAAAAGTCTAGTACTTGTGTGCAACATTAATCCACATTTACATCTGAGAACTCATAAATACACATGGAAACAAAGGTGACAGATTAAATTAAACCTCATTTTAAGTTAAAATGTTTTCAGTCCACATATAGAAACAGTTGTAAAAAAAGTATAAAGGAGATGGACAGCAGAAACAGAAGATAAGGAGTACAATAACTATAACTGTAAGAAGTAGGTCACTGTTAAAAGGGCAAGGTGCAATTAAAGCTGATCAACAGAAGATGTACACTGTACCATCTGCATAAATGCTTAAATGCAGCATTATTTTCCACATCACATACAGTAGATGTGATTTCTAAGAAGCATGTTATAACAGCTGGCATACTTACTACTAGATTTATGGTAACTGAATACTTAATTTCTCCAGATCTTAATGTTCAGTAGTTATGCACTAGCCTTTTAAGCTCTTCGTCAGCTTTTTAGAAGTCAAGGTTACATTGCCATGAATATTTAGTGTCCTAATAAGAAAGTTACAAATATTCACCTCCAATGAACTTTCATACAATACAAAGATATTAAATACCTTCTCTTAAGCTGAATCATCTCAATACTACTAGTTTTCTTTTTGCATTTTCAAAAGAAACACAAGGACCTTTGTAACTTCCAAAGTGAAGGGTGTTTTAAGGCAGTAAAAGATGTATTAAGGTTTCCATGATTGTTTATGGTGTCTATGTGAATAAAGCGTATTACACACAATCGCTCTCATTTATCTACATGACTTTGTTATGTTGTACATGATTTAGCAATCTTCTTGAGAAATTTAAAGTGCCACAGTTCAGATGTGCTCATCCGTCTTTTCATGGGCTTCTAGTCCATTCTAGTTGCTTTCAGAAACAAGCCCTTGCTTTAAGTAAAGAGCAGTCTTTTCAGGGGAAAAAAAGAATTCATCCTTCACTGCTGTGCTAACTGGAATCCAGTGGTCGAACCAATCCTTCCTTGTAAACACGAAGAATAGCTTCACAAACAAATTTGTATTGACTCTGTATAAGAAAAAAAACAAAAACATTTATGGATGATTAGTTAAACTCCTGATTATACAGTAGCATTTAATAGGACTAACAGTCCCACTGCTTCCTATTCTCCTGGACAATGACAGGAGAGGAGATACAAAGACAGAAGGAGAAAATCCAACTCTCCTGGCTGTGTTCACAGTAAATAAAGGTAACATTTACTCTTTGAAGGACAAGCATTAAAAAATCTCACACCAAGGAAAACACAATCCCCAAATTTAAAAGAACACATGCTTAAGTCTCAGGGAATAGGATTTATTTGTAAAAGCTATGCAAATTTACATGATTCTTCCAACTTTAAGTTCAACTAGTTATTTATGTTCTTTATACAACTCATCTTTTTTTTTTGGTACTGTTATGTGATTACTACAGGTATGCTAACCTTGCCAATCCTGCAGTTAAATATTACTGGACACATTTAAGTTACGTGACCAAAACCACATTTAAAGTTACCATATAGGACATATAGGTCCAACTGCCTTGCTAAAAACTTTTTTTTTTTTAAACCACCTACATTATTGCAGAACATAGAATTGCTTTATTTTCAATTTGTAATCAGACCACACATCTCCTTTTGTAACAGAATGGGATCAAAACCTTTGGAATGAATATTTTTGAAGAGTAGCAGCCGCATTAATTCTTCTGTCACCCAATGTTTTGAGCTCATTTAGTTCTTATAAAGTTTTCACAAATTAGATTAGCATTTCTCTTCTGAATTGTACTATTACAGACTATTTCTTCCCTGATCCTGTGATGTACTTATTTGTTAAAAGAAATTAGCCCAGGACCCTCTTTCTGAAAAGTGATACAAGGATACCTTAGCAACAGGACTAGTACAGAACTGAAAATCCACGTAGCCTGAATAAATTTTTATAACACAATCCTGAGAACACAAGATGATGGAAATTTAAAAGAACTTACAGAGATCAAACCATCTCTCTCCTCTTCTCCAAAAGTACTTTTTGTCAAAACCCCCAAATGAACACCTTTCTTCAAAGCTGCATGTCATATATTCAGAGAAGTGCAGCTTCACATTTTCTGAATCCCTTTTTGCAACCTTTGAAATATTCTCCCAGCTACCCTTGTATGTCAGCTCTCATCAACTCTCCAGAAGCATCTGGAAACGTTCTCCCAATGTCTCCAAGGACAGGGCTAAAAGATAACACTTGGACTGTGAAGGACCTTAGGTTGCATTTAAATACCAGTAGTTAGGAACGCTACTCTTTTCCATAACCTGCGATACATTTTCTCTGAAGCACAGAAAAACTTAAGGAAAACTGGGGGATGGAAATTAATTTTCTTCATCTCGATTTTCCTGCCTTTTCTTTCAACCCTTCAGTCAATTACTCCCACCTTCAATATCACTGTTCTTTTGTCTTTATTTCTTAATTACCTTGACTTTTCTCTTCATTGTTATTGTCATTTGCATATTTTTACTGCCTGAACAAGCCAAGTGTGATATTTAGTGCTCTGTTCAATACTTCTGTTAACTCCTTTGTGTGATCAAGTTACTGAACAAATAAGAACGAACACTTCGGCATTGCTTCCTCTGACTCAGACTCTACTTGTTTTCTTTGCTCTTATCTGTTGCATGTATTCTTACTGCTCACTCAGCTGATAACTAGCTCTATTATGTACGTCCTAAAGCACTGTTTTCTGTATTGTTTAGTGTGTCTAATTTCTCTTTAATGGAACATAATGGTTAATTTTTCCTTTTTCTTTTTTCTTAAATGAAAGGACATCCAGTTACACAAATTTTGTTGTACCTTTATTGTTTTGGTCAAAGCTTTTCTTGTGCTGTTCCTGATGACCAAATTACAGGTCTTTGAGAAACTACAGCTTTCACACCATTAACAGCAGACACTAAACTGACCAGTTAATAGCTCTGATGAGTCCATTCTTACTGAGTACGCCTCATCTGATACTAACTCACACCATGCATCTGGCTATGCGTATCATCTTGGAATTAGAGCACGCAATCCCCACAGGGCAGCTGAACACGCTTCAGGCAAGGTTATTACAACTGAGCAACCCCTAATGGCTTCTCCCAGAAGAGCAAAGCTGAATATCAAATATGAGTAGTGGGGTTAGCTGGAATGCAAGCATGGGAATGTGACAGAGCACCCAGGACAGCTCAAAATGTTAACATGCAGCTCTTGGTATTCTGTTTTCTCACAGCTGAGTGCTTGCTTCTGTGTCTCATTTACAGCACAGTATGCCAATTCTGCTCATTGGCTTTTCACAACAGTATCTGCATACTTCAGAAAAACAAGTACATTTAGTTTCACTGTATTGCTGCTACAGATCATCCCTCTCCTGGTTGTGCTGATAGTGAACTGTGGAACACAGCAAGCAAGGTAAAGAAACCTATTTCAGATACTCAGTTTTCCACACTTGGGGTCTGATTGTCAGTGTATTTATCGCTATTCCCCATATTCTTCAGTTACATCAAACTGTGGAGTACAAGGACAATTCCTGCTGATTTCTACTGTAACAGGAGGGACTCAGCCTTCTGGAAGGCTGAAGTTTACTTCAGGTTCTCCTGTCTGATTCTCAAAAAGACAACTACCTCTAGAAAGTTTAGGCCTGAACTTGCTCAGTTCATTGTAGAAACTGAGGGGCGTAGACAGGTACAACTCCAGAAGTCAATGTTCAGCTTCCTTAAACTTGAGGCTAGTGTCTCTCATCTCATGATATCCTTTGTCATAAGCTCAGCTTCCATTTCTGCAAGGAAGAGGCAGGGGACTACTCAGACAACTCCCCCCTCAACCACACAGTCCTGGTGCACTTCCAGAGAGTGCACTCACACTACTGCAACAAAGAGTCCCAACAGGATGCGTGAACCATCTCTGCTCACAGAGCACTCTAATGTGACACAAGCAACCGTAACTCCTGACACTTTCATATCCTTTGATAATGCAAGACTTTTCCCCCCATCTAGTCAATCACAATGCTAGTTCCTGCAGTAATTAACCTGTTAATGAATAGAATTTGTCTTCTCAAGTTACCTTCTTCCTTCCCTTCCTCAAGTGGAAACCAAGGCCTTTTCTTTTGAAGATGAGAGACAAAAATGCCCAAAAGTTAACTAGTGACTTTGTGGGTCTAAACCCGTTTACTTCCATTTGTCATAGGGCATTTAGCTCTCTGAGGTAACCCATACTTAATATTCTGTCATTCAGTCTCTGAGCCTCTCATCCTTCATCCTTGGCCTTTAATGTCAATATGTTCATTTCCAAAGCTGATACAAGATTGTCCTCACGATCTCAAAATGTCTTTGAACCACTTCCATCTTAAAATCACCTTCTACTTTCATATTTTAGTTGTGATGCTACTCAAATTTTCCTGTATTTCGTTCTTGCCCTTTGTTTTTCCAAACTTGGGTAGTGGCACAAATTAAAAAAATACATTTATTGTTCCTATCAAATTTCTACTGTTAAAAAAGCCACTTCCTGTCTTCAACTCATACCACAAAATCTTAATTTTACCTTCAGTTTAATAACTTCCTGTAAAGCTCTAGAATGAAAAGCAAAAAATCATGCTAGCTTCTTGCAGAGAATTTAGACAACGGACCATGAACAGATGATTTGTGCAAGTCTGACTTTGTGAATTCTAACTATTAGCAATGTATAGAAATCAATTATCTTTTAATGGCAAGGTAAGCAATATTTACAAAAAGTTCAATGCACACCTCATAAGCAAAGCAGCCTTTGCTACCACACTAAATGCTGAATGTAGGAAGCATGAAATACAATGGCAACTGAAGACTTGTACAACTAGATAATTTAAAAAATGTTTGGGTCTGTTTTAAAACTGGACGAGTGCAGTATATATACAGAAAACGAGGCTTCCTCTCCATCACTTACTGATGTTTGCACCATCATAGCTCGCTGGTCTCGCATTTTTCGTACAATATCCAGTGGATAAACAGGTTGGTTTCTTTCAATTAAGCACATGGCTGTTTCCATAGTGACCAATACACCAGTGCGACCGATTCCAGCGCTGTGAAATGTAACAGAAAAATAGTCATTAAATTAGGTTTTTGCAATGCACCAGATTCATATCACAGTCTTAATACTAGGATGCTAAATAGCCTTAGAAATTACAGGAAGACCTTAACAGAATTAGAATAGAGGGCAAAGCTTATCTTTAAAGCAACTTCAGTAATATTTCCTGCCAATTATTAAAAAGAAAAGAATTTTTATAGAAATAAAACTAAAACCTTACTCAAAGTAAATGGATTTTTAACAATTATAACTGCTTACAGATCTAAATGCACTGGCTTGGTATTTTTGACTAAAAAAGGTAAGAACTAATTCACTGCTTTTTGACAGGCACTTGAACAGCAGAAAAAAAACCAACTTTGCAGTACCATTCAAAATGATGTTACAATAGTGGTAGAGGATAAAAATGGAGAACAACTTACATTGCAGATTATCAGCTCTGTGATAATTACGTGACTAAGCCATTTCACCAAAAGATTGCAGGAGAAAGAGAGAGAAAAGAAACTCATCCTTTAGATACAACACCAGCACTTCTGTCTTCAACAGTGAACGCTGGTATTGCACAGTTTAACATTTTCAGCTAATTCAAGTAATCTCCTGTCTTGCAGACAAACTTTTCAAAGCAAAGGCTTATTTCTAAGACTGAAGAAATTCTATGACCAGAATTTTAAAATGCAAGTACCTGCAGTGAACAAGGACTGGCTCATTCTCTACTCTCTTTGGCCTCATACAGGTCACAAACTCCAAGAAGTCCATGGAATCATCAGGAACACCATGATCAGGCCAAGCAACGTACTGGAGATGGGTGATGGTGTGTTGTTGTTCTGTCTAAAATACAGTAAGGTTTTCAAAAAGTGTTCAGTGTTATGACTCCTATATTGATGCCTACTAGATAGAAGTCATACTTTTCACAGTAATCATATTCTGCAGATGCTATAAGATGCATACGATGCAGAAAACATTTGTCATTTTAAAATTCAGAGTAAAGGATGAGCATGTAATTCTTAGAAAGCATGCAAAAGGCACAATGTTTTCTAAATAAATGAGGAATCAAGTTTAACTTCCGTGATCTATACAGATTTTAATTTTTTTAATTTATTGACTATTATACCTTGACATCAAGGATTCACTTGAGGTAAAATACTACAAGATTTATGCATAGTAGTACTGTATAATAGTTTAGAACAGGTTGAAAGGAACAGTAGAACTATTGAGAACAATATCAGAATAACAGGGTCTTGGGGCTAATCTGAATATGGTATGTCTGTGTGTACTTATAGATTGAGTTATAATATAAAATTTCCTGTACCATTTGCAAAAGCTGTCTTCTGTTAGAAAACAATACATATTGCTCTTGCATACATGTTCATTGTACATATATGAATGACTTCTGTATGACCCATAGAAGAATACTTTCCTGTATGGAAGCAATATAATTAGTTAAAAGATTCTATTGTATGAAGAGCTCTTTTTCCATTCAATTTTATCTAAAAAACCAGTTTTACAGAAGTTCTTTCAGCTTAGCTTTTTGTTAACTTTGATTGTGAAATCACTCAATCATCTTTGCCATGCTGCAGACGTAACCAATGATTAGGGTGGGAAGGAAAAAAAATCTAAAAACACTCCTGAGCTCTGCTGCATCACTCAATGAGGATCTCACTCTTTACAAACTGAGACAGGACTTCATGTTTCTTTATTTCTTCCATACATTTAGCAAGAGTAGAACCGTTAGCTGCATTTTTCAACGTCCATTACTAGACTTAACATTTGACACCCTACTGAAATAAAACTCACCTTTATCGCTGTATTAGTTTATAAAAGCTGGCCTCTCCCTAGTGGTCCACGCAAGAATGTTTTTGTGATGGTAGCGATGTTAAGAAGCTTTTTTCCTTTCCTCTTAAGCGCACAACTACAGAAATATATGACCTGTTTTGAATGCTTTCAACTGCTTGCCTTCCTCTTCCATTTGAGGAAGTGGTTCCACTTTCAGGGAGCAGGCTAGTAAGATAGGGAAGGCAGAATAACCACTGCCTACGTACCAAGTAGAGTCCTAGGAATTTAATTTATTCCAGTCCAAGTAACTGCAGAAATTTACAATTGGCTCCAGAGACATGAAGAGAAAGGCCACAGCTCATACTTTGCTTCTTAAAGGCAGAGCCTCAGCAATCACAATTAAAAGGTCTAGCATAAGGTCCAAGTGGACAATGTAATCTAACTTTAATGACCAAGCTCACTGTAATACAAATTGCATTGGGATCTATATCATCCAGGTCATCAAAAGACCCCACAATGACCAGGATCTCCGCAAGAAAAAGCAAGGCCTTTTTCTACTCAGCTTTGCTGCCATTATGTAGTTGAGCTTGATCAAATGATTACACTTTAAATTTTTCTGAAATGCCACAGATTGAAAAAAATAAAAAAACATGGCAAGAAAATGTCATTAAAAAGTCCTCTTTTACAAATGTGTATGTGCTTAATCAGAACTTCTTCAAGAGAGAAATGAGATAACACAGCAATTAAATATAACAGTTGGAGCTGATTCTCTTAAATCAGAGACATTTGAATTACAGCATTCAGGTGAAACAAAGACTTGATTCAGTCTAAAATTATCTGAGAGCGAGTATCCAGTCACCTTCCATTGTGCATCAAGAACTTCAAGCCACGCATCATGGATAAGTGCTAGTGTCACACCTGAGAATCACTGACAGTGATCTGTAGTATCAAAAGCCATTTTACAAGCTCAGAAAAGACTAGAGAGAGTTAACTTATTTTTTATTTATCAGTAATTCAGGCTCAAATATAGCGACTTGCATTTTTTTTTTTAAATAGTTCACAGACATTAAGTACAACAAGCATGTTACATAAGACTTATTTGGAGTAAGAATATACAGTAAGAGCACGCATTTAGTCCTCAGAGCTGCTTCTTTTGGTGTGATCATTTTCTGTTATGCGCCCTATTCATCCCTTGAGACCAACATAGCTGTTTGTTAATTATTCCATGTATAACTTGCATTAACTTGCATTAAGACCATCACAGTTGCTAAAATCTAGCACTCATACATTAAAAAAAGTGCTAGAAATACAGTTACTGGTCCTGTAGTTAGCCCCACTCTACATGTCCTATTAACAATACTTATTTTTAAGTACATTATTTCTGCCAGACTCTGCTTCTCTGTACAAATCTGGTAATGGAAAATAAGAGGTAGCTTCTTATTATACTAAAGTTGCTGTCCAAACCATTATTCTCTGCAAGTCATATGAAATCCTTTCCAGAATTTTTTTTTTTTTCACTGAGGTTTTCAATGACAGTCATTATTGTAGCATCCTAATGACTGATAAATGTAGAATTTATCTTGATAAAATCTAGCTTTTTTAGTACTTTTTTATAAGTCTAAACTTACAGAAAGTGAGACAGCAAGAGTTGCTCATGGACCGATTGCTATTTTTGCCTAACTTGACATTATACACCTTGTTCCAAAAATATTTATGTTTTTTGCACTCACATGAGGTGATTTCAATTGAATTTATAGAATCATAGAATCATAGAATGGTTTGGGTCGGAAAGGACCTCAAAGATCATCTAGTTCCAACCCCCCTGCCATGGGCAGGGACACCCTCCGCTAGACCAGGCTGCTCAAAGCCCCATCTGACCTGGTCTTGGTACGNCACCAGAGCTGGACAGAGTACTCCAGGTGGGGTCTCACAAGAGCAGAGTAGAGGGGCAAAATGTATTTGGTATTTCCACAAGTCAGTTTAAAAAGTGGTGGATTAAAAAAAAAAAAAAGTCCAAACTATTAACAGACTCCAGTGACACTTGTGGATTATGTAATCTTCCCAGTTTATCATCAGTCATTTGGCCAACATTTAGTCACTTCATAGCGTTGACCCACATTTACTTGGTAAACAGCTGCAGACGCCTAAGACATCAAATCTGTCCCAAGATATTTGTTACTACCCTTCTGATAATAGTTATTGTTGCTGCAGCAAAGGTGTTAGTCAAAAAATAGATGTATCTACCCCTCCTGTGAAAATTCAAGACACCTTACTGCAAAAGCAATTTCATCGTGGTTAAGCTAACATCCTAGATTTTGCTCAGAAACACAGGGTAAAGACACATGGCCTTTTCTAATAAGTCTGCCATTGGGATTACAACTCCTGACAAAGTATAGGGCTGTCAGAGGTAATGCTTCAAAGGGCTGCTGTAACACTTGCAAAACAATCTCTTTGTCAAGATGTTCAGCCACAAAAATATCCGTTCCTCATTTTTCTGCAGTTTGCAGCTTTGCTTATAATTACATCAAAAAGCAAGCTTCCTCGTTACATTCTCCTAAAATGACTCTCCCTGGTTAATAAAAGAATCAGATGTTCTTCAGAAAAACAAAACACACTGCTTAGAATGGTAATACTCATATAGAAAGAAGGAAATTTAAGCTTGAAAGGTCAGCCTTAATTTTGGTTTTTCTTAAAATCCAAGCACTTGATTTTGCATTTCACCTTTTCATTTAATGTCCTTTTTTGTCTAGGTTATAATATAACTTTTGATAAAAAAGAAAGACATTTCACTGTGTAGAACTATATATATTAACCTTGACATGGTCCTATTATCTTCTAATCACTCTTTGCCTGTGAGCTTCACAAATACACCTTGAAAGCCAAAACTCAGTGATCAGGGTTAAAGCCTAGTTTCTGAAGAGTAGGTACTTTGGCAGTAGCATTTGGAATTTCTTTGGACCTCTGTTCCCACCTTATTATGCTTCTGTACAACTTTGCCGTAACACTTTTAATCTAGTTTTGTTCTTTAGCTCTTTACTATTCAAAACCAACTCATTTTCTTTTACCATGAGTATCTGACAGAACATGTTCAGTGCAGACTTTAAAATACCTCTGCAGCACAACAGGTTTGTTCAAGACATTTATGACACTGTTAAATTTATATAGATTTCCTTGGAAAGAGAAAATACAAGGTCTTACTTAATATGCAGAAACAAAAGTTCCAGTGAACCACTCTAAGAATCTTTAACATGAGCAAACTCAACATTCCCTCCCACAAATTGTTGTATGACATGTATCTGGCAAGGAAGACAAGTGGCATGGAAAACCTCAGTCCAAACAATAAAATGTGTCAAAATTACAGAGGTTCTATTTTCAGCTGTTTATAGCAGAAAGTGCTGGCAGTATACTAATTTACATCACTACCTTTGTTTCATCTAATATCAATTTAACACAGTCGCTAGAAGGTCTATATGCTGGTCATTCATAAACAGAAAGATACCAGTCATTCTTCATCTTGCAATTTTACCTCCTCCCTTCAGCAAACAGTAATATCCTTCCTTAGCAAAATGAATTTAAGCTTAATCTTAAATTTGTTTGAATTGCTGTATCAATTTATTTTCTTTTTCTTCAAACCATCCCTTCCATCAGCGTGAAGTCCATGGAAAGTGATAGCTTTCTAATTTAACAGAACCTTATCTGCACAAATCCCTGTATTTGCATTGTCACTGTCTGCACAATCGTGCTAAACAGTCCACATTATGACATAAGGAATTGTCTTAATTACCTTGACCTGAGTTGTTTATAGGGGGTAAGTGCTCTCTCCTGGTGCTCAGTCCTCATTCATTATAGCAATAGTACAACTTGTCTTTAAAGGATGAAATTAAATCCATTTTTAAACATCTTGATTTTTTTTTCTTTTTGTTTGAATGATTTAGTTTAGTTAATAAAACAAATCGGAGGGAGAATGACAGGGCACTTTGAAAACAGCTAACAAGATGTGGCAACAACTAACATAAGATGTGCCAGAATAAAACTTGCAAAATTACTATTCTTCAAAGTTATGTGAATAATATGCAGGTGAAATATAAAAATATTAAAAAAAGGTTCAAAACGTAACTGAATAAAATTGGAGAGATCTAACATGCAATGATATCTTGCAAGGCAATTATCTTAAAGGAAACTGAATGAAAGTTTGCTTCAGGCTTCCCATGCTATTTTTTTCAATGATTAAAAAGAAATATTTATCACGTTTTACAAAATAGTGCACTATGTGATGAATTTTGCACTCACTCTACACCTTTCCTTTGGTCTGTTTGTTCTGGTCCCCAAAGTGTTCTGAAGCTTTTTTAAAAAATAATAATAAAACACCCCAACCTCAAAACCCCCAAACTTTGTGCTTTATTTGCTTTTCTTTAATTTTGCTACAGGATAGCTTTCAATCTTGGCCTTGAAAAGAAAAGGCAGGAAATTAATCCTTATTTCATTTCACAAGGCTTAGAAAGGTTACAAATATTTCACATTTGCAGTCATTTGCTGATCTTCAATTACAGGCAAAAGAGCACCGAGTTAAACTGCGTCAAAAAATCCTAAAAAGTTTCTTGTTCCTCAAGTCTTCTGAACATATATGAACAAAAGGCCAAGGGCATAATTTCATAAACTTCTCTTTTGAGTTCTTTTCCCCTAAAGGCAGATTTGGAATGCGTGCAACTTACTTCACAGGCAACTCTTTCACAAATACGCCTTTCCAACAGAAATTAAGTCTCCTGTGAGTTTCAATGCTTTATCCATCTTACTATTAAAAGCTACTTGTCTTCATAAAGACCAGTCCAATGATGCTCACATTAGTTCAGGGAATAATAAAACCTTGGTTTGAATTCAGATTACTTTTTATGTATTCTTCAAAGAATAGAACAACAATATCTGTGAGAGGGAGTACATATAAAGCTTTGCAAAGTCTACTCAAAACACAAGATACCTCCAAAAGAATACATTTGGATGACTTTAGGAAAGCAGCTAAAATGACGTGTAAAACTAGGTGATACTTCAGTGTTTCGGAGAGTTCTTTTGCTATGTTTTAACAAGCTAAAAAGGTTTTTATTTCTATCTGAAATGCCAAATGCACACAGAGCTATCAATCGTTAGGGTCATATTTTTACTGTCTGGGACAGCTCAATGTTGATTGTTCTTTTGAGTGTAGCCACTTCATTTAAATGTACAAATAAACTTGCCTTTAGTGAAAGAAAACAACCATACAAAAAAAACCCTCAAAACAACCTTCCCCTCACCACAACACACCACACATCCACCTAAGACTAGCTTTAGCGTGCTTTTTCTAACCCAGAAAATAATCTATGCAAGCAAATGCCTTTGCATTAGGAAGGATGCTCTCAAGTGAGAGCTGTCATGAAACAATTTACACAGTTGAAGATCCTTGTAACTCACATCTGTTAACATGTCTACAAAGGCACACTCTATTCTCACACAACCTTTATCTCAAGAAGAATTAACTTAAAAAAAAGAATAAAACGACTGCCTCATTCTCATTAGGATTTTGGCTTATCACATGCTAGTGAAGAGACACCTGCAGTGAAAACACATAGTGAACACAGTCATTGGTGAATTTACTCAAAATTATGTATCTGTTTGATAAATACTAACCATGAAAAAGAAGTATTTGAAAAGAGTAAAGTAACATTTACATGAAGCATTAGCTAACCAAAGATAACTGGCAATCAACTAATTTGAGTGACAGGGACTAAAAGTTTGTCTACATATACTCTGCAGTACTGCTTTAATGAGGTTAATTTCTTCTGTGCTGACATTCGAATTTATCGCTTACAGATTAATTGGCTGAAAAACAGAACCAAAAAATCATGCTGCTCCCTCGCTGTATGGTTTCTCAGAGCTAGAAACTGAAACAAAACACTGTAAACCATCTTAACTGAAAGACCTTTAAGTACTGCCATCTCACATGTTTATGACTGCAAAGGAAATCTTAATCACATTAAACCAAATTCGGATGCACTGTCAAGTGACAGATTCACTTACAAATTTCTGAGACTAAAGGATTGATCATCTTGCTGTAAGAACATCAATGAAATGTTACATTTTAAAACAGATAGTTCCTTTTTCTTACTACTATAAATTCTAGTAACAGTAAAATCTACTTAACTATACAGAAGTTTAAAAGATTGACTAGTATTGGAACTGTAAATTAGCATTTGGTCAGTACACAGTGGTTTCTTACACACATATCTTATGATAGCACAAACCCCTCATCTTTTTAGAAAATACTTGTGTCCATAAAATTTTGGAAAAGTGATGACAAGGGAAATGTATAAGAAATATAGGACAACTTACAAACAAAAGCCAAACTTTATCCCCTATATTCTGGTTGTGGGAAGTGTAGATGTGATCTGAACGTAGATTGTACAACACAAGCTGATATGCAAGAAGTATTCCATGTATTTAACTTTCTCTTTGCTTTATAATCCTTCCATTAGCATAAAGTATTAACAGCTATGGAATATAAGTATCTTACATAGATTGAGCACATTTCAACTGAGATATGTAAGGATTTTTTTTCTTTTTTTAAATCTGACTAAAGACAATGAAAAGGAACTGGTAAGAGTCTGCATCTTCTCTGAAAACAACATTATTACACTTCACTTCTTAGTTAGCTATTCTAGCTGCATGCGCCATTAACCAAGTGACCCATATTTCATTCTTGACAGAGCACAGTTACTTAGAAAAAACTCATTGAAAATCGAAATACTTGTGAAGAGTCAGTGGCTGTAAAACTGTTCACAGAAAAGCACTAAAGTCCTTTATGAAGCTTATTACAGTACCTGTATGGCATAATGTATGAATGTATTACAGAACTTCAAAAAGTATGTTTTTGAAGAGGCTCTAAAGAAATAATCATACTATGTTGATTCATACAATATATACATATTCTTTTTATAAAAAATTGTGTGTGTGCGTGTACGTATATATACACACACACAAATGTGTATATTCACAGAGATATATGTGCTCAGAGTCTAGATCTACCTATCCATACATGTATTCATTCAGCTTGCTTGGGGATAATTGAAGATAACAGGCATTTACCTCAACATTTGTAATCACCATTTCTCTAACAACATAAGCAATCGTACAATCTTCAGAGTGGCACCTGACACGAAAGCTGCCGTATTCCATTACATCTGGTGGATCAGGCCAATACTGATGACATTTGGTCTGTAAAGAAAATTAAGTACACATCACGACTGTATACAAGCACTTCTGTTTCCAGCCTACCCTCCCTATGCTATGGCTCAGGGATTTCAAGGAACGGTATAAAATCTATTCTGGTTTGTTGGTGAGGTGTTTACATTCAAATTGGAAAATAATGTGACAACATAGGCTAAATTCTCTACAAAATTTGTAGTCATTTATAATGAAAATTCAGGTAAACTCTTTGTTTTTCTGGTTCACTTTCTAAAGGCAGATAGACAGGCACAGCTGGTCAGTATATATGCAACTTTTGTAGCAACATTCCTAACGCCAATATCTATTCCTCATTTTAAAAGGTAAGCTTAGAGCAGCGCTAATCACAGAAGGTTTGCCACCTCATTTCCCAACTAATCAAAGGCTGAAAATCTATTGTGGAATAGACTGAACTTGAAGTATTCCAGTGAGATACTAGTTCAGTGAAATCCTTGTCCATTGAAGACTGCTCAAGTTTGCTTATCAACATAAAGGTTCCAACACTTCATCCCAGTAATTAAATATTCTCATCTTCCACTTCTGCAACTCCAGTCTTAAAATTAATTGCAATCATGTAACAAATATAAACCAAGCAGTTTCCAAGTATGAGTCCACTGGACTTACGGAAAAGGCATACTAAAGAAAAAGTCTAGCTGAGCCATAAGATAATCCAAGGGAGTCATTAAAAAAAAAATTATCTTGATATAACTCCCCAGACATTGTAATTAAAAATTTATTCAATTGTGTGTGACCAAAACAGCTGAGCTATAATTGCCCTCTTCACTGCTTATACATTTTAATAAAAATTGTTACTGGCTCCAAGAGAAACCCAACAAATTGGTATTCCCAACACATTTATATTTCAGCTTTGGTTAATTTGAATTCTCTATCAACTTATCAACATTGCTTGTGCCATCAATAACATTTTTTTGTCCATAACTTTTTTAAACTAATAGAGTGGCAAGAGCTGGAAATTCTGAAATGCTAAAATTTCATAATCTTACTTTTTTTATGGCTCAATTTTCAATGGCTTGAAATCCAAATTTTAACCTTTTTGCCTGAAACTTTCACTGTAGTAGTCTATCAGAAATACTTTTGCCTTTAAATTTAAGCCAAAATAATGCATCCATTTCTAAAAAATGAACATTACGGGGGGGG
>VXBL01000731.1:0-75602 GCA_013400195.1 Aramus guarauna | reverse complement strand
GGGGGGCGGGGAAGTTTTTTATCCTGTAATGCAAATCTTAAAGCCATTGAAAAGAGATATTCTAGAATGTAAAAATCTCCAGGGTTTGGGAAAAAAATTGGCAGTTGGGATGCTCTGGCAAGAACATACATCTTTTTTTATCCTTGAAAATTCACCCACAAACTGGGCAAATGTAAAACATCTCTGAAATAAACAAAACTCATAAAAAGTGTATGGTGTATAAAAGTACCAGCAGGATTGTTAGAAGTTAGCGACAAATTACCTTGAAGATTCCAACTCACTAGGCAAAGTACAGACCAGTATTGATTTGTGTTTCTCCTCAATACAAGCTGTTTTGACTGCAATACAGTCGAAAGATGAAGGGAGCATTCCTGTACCAGATGATGTTCAATCATGTCCATCTCCATGAATAGCTACGTAACCTGACCACAGTTAAAATCTGCTGCTTTTCAGCTTTCACACTTTTTTCATACATTTCAATGAGGAATTACATTGCCACTTAACTGTCCCTACTTAGGCCTCTAATCATTATGCTGTTCATGACCTCACTCTCTCTCTCGCTCTCCCAACACTTGGGTTTTGACTGGCATGCCAGATAAACTTGATAATGTAGGAAATACAGATAAAGGCTACAGTGAAGGCATACAGAAGTCATAATCTTCTCTACTTCTTAAAAAAAACCCCAAACTGTTCAGTTTTCAGCTGATAAACAAATAAAAATAAGCAGGTTAAACTCTGACTACCAGCATGCTAAAACTATTAAGTACTACAATGGCAGCCTCTTGTCTGAAGCCAGACTGCAGGTTTTGCTCAACCTGCTCAACATTTCCAGATGCCTGCTGAACAGTTAGGAGACCAACTGCAACATGGAGCCTGGTTCTCAGGGGAGAAAAAGGACAGCACGTAATACCTGTCTGGTCAGCAAAATAGAGTCAATGCAGTGATTTCTGTTTATCAGAAAGTTGGTTTGTTTTCAAAGGAGCATAACAAAGAAAGTTGCAGAGTATCTGTTCCTCTAAGTAATTCAGAAATAAATTCGGAAATAAAAGTTTAAAGGCACAGTACATTTCTTCAGCATACAAAGAACCTGAACACTTACTCGTCCTCGTTCAGTGAGAGTTGTTAACATGATGATCAGTGACAACTTGTGATCCCAGACTACTTGCCAGAAGTGTGCACACGTGTGTGGAAGAGGCCCCTGAGTAGCAATGTACCTGTTCACAATGCCTGCAGAAGGAATTTCCATCTATAAACAGAAAAAAAACCCTATGTAATGTTTGCTCTCACTACTCAAATACTGTTTTTCTTTAATTCAGCATTTCATTCAAACAGAGGAAGTTTTGAGGGAAGATTAAGGTGGCAAGCTGAGCAATAAGACAATCAAGATCATAATTTGCTATGTGAAAAATCTTTGTATATTTAAATTAAACCATTTGTATACTATAGATACTATAGTCCATCATGCTGAACTAGGAAGAGATGATTAATAGTGAAAATGTATTTGAAAACTTGAAACTACAAAACTTTCCAGATTTTCTTTAATATTTAATAAGGAATAATGGTAGGTATACCAAAGGTACACTGGCAAAAGCTGTTTATTGCCTGATACTTGACAACTATAAATTAATAGTTGATTCTGTGATTTAGGTGTTTAATGTAAGTATCTGACACAAACACATATTTTCCCCTTTTTTCCCTGTCTCCCAGTCTACACACGTGATTAGGGCAAGCAGGACTCTGGTTTATCTTCTGGACCCTTCATAGCATAGTTGGTAGGTCATAAGCCGTTCTAGAGTAAAAAGGTTTACTTTTACACTGTAGGAGATAACCTCAGCATTCACAGTATGTGGAAAGATAAAACAATTTTTACTGGTTAAAGACCCTGCACATATTCCAGTATATACCACATGCTTGCATCCACTGTGTATGAGGATGGCTGCTCGTTTCACAAGAGAAACTTCATCTTTTACATTATGAATCTTTACATCTTTTACATTTACAAATCCCCAAAATATAAAATGAAAAACCCTTATTCCTTAAAAAGGCTAAATTTAGTCTGCTATTGTAATACAGAAAGTGAACAAATGCAGGTCTCTCTCTGACTTACATTCACGTAATTTGCATTAATGTAATCTTCATCTCCTTGCAGTATTATCCTTGTGGCATCATCTGCACACAAAAAAAACCCAAAGAGGGAACCAAATTAGCAATTAAGGGGCACACTTCCTTTCTACTAAGCAAAAAACCTGAAGAACTGCAGACACACCAACAGCAGAATACAAACCAAAATAGATTACCTTTTCTAAAAGAAACCGAACAATTAGATGACTTTGATTATATAATGACATCTTTAATCAAGAAGTTCAATACAACAGTTTTATAAGCTATCATTCAGAAGATAAAGCAAAATAGGCAGAAAGTCTGTACTTAATACTCACAAGGTAGAACATCTTTGTATCTATTCTTGTCCATATTCTGAGGTACCTTTGCACATGTAACAGCCAATCCCGGTTTCTTTCTATAAAGTTGCTGCAAGACAGAATGAAAAATGGTAGAATTTTGAGGGATGTGATTATGCTATACACACGCTAAGTAGACTAACATGAAAATACATAGAGTGAAAAAAAAATAATTGTAAGTTATGTTCTTTAATCCTTTTCCTAATCATCTGCAAAATTCACCTGAGATATTTTTGTACTTTTTACCATTACAAGAATTTCCGATATTACTAGGCCATCATCATCTCTAGAAGAATTAAAAAAAAAAAAAAAAAAAAAAGGAAGCGTGTTTCCCTGCAAGGTTGCCTTTTTTTATATAAAACTATGCACCAGAAGGAAAACTGAATGGAGGGTGGACGAAATGAGCAATAAAAGACATCAGAAGAAAAAACCCAGTGCAGACTGATAGTTACTGGAATCAACTGTAACACAAAGAATTCAAACAAACTTTTATTCTCTGGTCTAAAACCACCACATCCAATCCTGCAAGTACCTGAAAAAAACAAAGCTGCAATGTATCACAATCTCTTAATATGTGACTCTCCATCTTTTGGGCCAACCCCTATCTTGCAAACTTTATCTGGAGTAAATGTAGGCATAGATGTGTATAACCAAATAGATTTTGAGGTCAAAATGCATTAAGTGTATTGTATAAGACAACAAAAGGTACAGAGAAGGAAAAACAACAACAAAATTAAAAAAATGCAATTATACAACTACAGTTTTTCTGTATTTAATATACATGAAAGCAACTTACAATTGAGTTATTTAACCTGGCTGTGCCAGAGTTTAAATACTTCATGGAACACTTACCAAAGAGCTCATTGTATCTTACATGTTTAATGAAGGTTTAGAATATGGTTCCACACATAAAATGGAATGAAACAAATAGGAGGCTAAAATTCCCCTACTTGGGTTGAGAGAAAAGGAATAATACACAAAAAATTTGTTCTGTGAGATTTACTGAATCCTAAGACTCGGTATCACAGCTCACCATGTTTTTCAACTTGAACAGCCTAACAAGCCACATGAGAAGAGAACTTGATAACACATGTAACTGAACAGCTTCTATAAGTTATAACTCAAGTTCCATTTTACTAGAGCCACGTTGTGATTTCTGTTTTTTTTGGGGAGACAAGGAAGAATAATTTAAAGTTAAGTAACAATTCTGGAGCTTCATTATTGTTGCCTGGCCAAAAGTCATTTGCCATTGACAGACTTAAATTCTGCTAAAGTGGAGGTACATATTCTGGAAAAACTTGATTATTCATAGTCTACTGGCTAATTATTTACTATTTTACTCCTGCGAATGGAGAGTTGAGAGCCACCAAAGCTGATGAGGTAATGTTGCAATTATCTTTGCTTTTGAAGGTCACTAAAGAATAAACTCAAAGAAAGAAGGCCACTACGCTGTCCCCTAGGTTATTAGATTTCAAAAAGGTTGTCGCTTTTTTTGACACATCAGTAATATCCTTTTATAAATGCTGTCAGGAAAAGTCATACAGGATCAAATATCCTATGAAGATTACTGCATAAACTTTGTGCACAACTTCAGTCTACAACTTTGATGATTAACAAAGCATTGAAAGGCTAGTTCATATCTTTTGAGTTACTGTTTCAATAGCCAACACACTCATTACTATTGCTGCATTGCAACCAGTGCTGCGGATTTTGGAAAGCAACTATGAACCACAGTCTACAGTTCCTTGAAAAAAAGGGGAATCTTAACTCTCAGAAATCTTGGAAACAAAGTGAACCTCATAAAAAGAGTGGTTATGCAATAAGCAATACCACAACTCTTTAGCCACCAATATTGAATCTTACAGCATTTGAAAAAATAGTGAAGGAAAAAGATAAAAATGGGGAAAACGGTATTGCTGTTTTACAAGTTTTCAGTGTCAGAAAGGGTTATGCCAGAAGTCAACAATGTGAAGTTTATGTATCATAACCATCAGGGTTTCTCCAGAGTTAGTATGTTTGGATCCTTGATAGCAAAACAAGCACAAACATACTTACCCTTGCCATTCGAGAAGCAGCTGAATTACCTTTTGGAATTTCTTATGCTAACACTGAAGGAACTAATTTAATAAACTCTAAAACATTTTATTAGTCAGTTTCCTATGACATTCCTTGCTAACATGTTGAAGAACATGACAAACATTAATTCATTAATCTGTATAGCAGTGCTTCCAAGTCTCATCCTATATAGAGGGGAATCCCACCTACGAAGTCATTTGCCCAAGGAGTAACCTTCAGTGTTTTAGATCACCAGGGAGAAATATCACAGAATTGAACATTACAAATATCCTGCAAATGGAAATTAAGTGTAGGAAATTATTCCTACGCTTTCATATCAGCCTCTAAGAGAAGATGATCAGGAATAGTCAAGTGGTCCTGTTACTCCATGAAAGAAGGCAAACCATGAAAACTTGAAAACCTAAGTTAAGGTATAAAAGATATTTTAGAAATGTCACTGAGTGGCATGGAAAAAGAAACAAAATACAAGACTGACCTCTGTCAAAACCCCGCTATTCTACTCAGAAAGAATTAAGGAAAAAAATTAATTTGGTAAACTTTGGGTACTTGAGCTAGAAACATGTTAACTAAAACACATTTTTCTCAGCAGATGATGTTTTATGCAAGCCTGATAACTCACTCTTCCCTATCTTAAGTAGTGAAGGGTGCAACTGATGGGCAAGCCACATTCTTGCTCTCTTGAGATAAGACTGAATGGGAGCAATGAGATTTCCAATTAAGCAAGCCCTTATGTTACTTGCTGGTCAGAGCTATTGGTCTTTATTAATGGCTTTTGAGAGTTGAGTATTACCTACCTCAAACTGAATCAGGATTGTCCCACTTTCCAGCCCCTTCCTTAGCTGTTCCATAGACTCCTCCAATGTATCACCACCATATTGAGAACAGATAGGTATAATTGATTCTGGGAGATTGTGGGAATCAGCTTCATCTTCTGATTTAGGCTCCACAAACTGTTTAACTACTGAAAGACGTACTGAAAATTAAAATCTGTTACATACAGCATTAGTGTGTTTGCAACACATATTAAAATCTACCAACTTGCAAGAACAACAAAGTCTGCAAAGACAAGGCCTCAGGAAAGCAAGTAACAGCAACACATTTAACTGCATTTCTTTATGTGCTATAGTACTGTAGAAACTACTAAGAGTAAAATGTCTTTGTGACCTTTAGGAAAATGAAGCTTCTTAAGGTGCCTAACTATGAAAGCAAAGAACCTGACTTCTGAGTATGAAGAGTTTTTTGCAGCAAGCTTGTCTTACAGAAGGAACTGCTGGACAGAGTCTAATGACTCACAACATCCGCCATGGTAAAAACCAAATGAGCTTTGCCTAAAATAGTTTAGACCATAATTAATGGAATATCTCTATAAGTTTATGTAAGTTTGGACCCCCAGCAGCAAAATGAACCCAAACATACTTACATTGTACGCCCTTGCCATTAGAGAAACAATTGAATTATCTTTTGCAATTTCTTATGCTAAAATGAAGTTATTTTAATAAACTAGAAAAATGTTTTATTAGTCAGTTTTCTATGACATTCCTTGTTAACACATTGAAGATCACGACAAACATTAATTAATCTACACAGCAGTTCTGTCTCTGTATGAAAACTATTGTATTACCAAATGTGTCGAGCTATGGTTTTTCTCTGCAGTGATCAGAACGGCTCATACCCACCAAACTACAGAAAATGGGGAGCTGTTCATACTCATGCCTACACAAACAACTGGCATGGGGCTGCAGGTTATCTTTAGCTACAAGCTGAGACTTCCCTCATCTGCAAGTAGGAAGCAGACTAGAAAAGTTAAGAGAAGTCTAAATATCGCATAGGGCCAGGGAAAGGCCTGCAATAATAGGAGCAGGACTGTGGTCAGGGAAACAAGGCCAAGAGCCCAGATCTCTTCTTAGAAACATAAGAAGTTTTAAATAAAGTAAATGCTACAGAGGTGCACAATGTTTAGGCAGTTTTATTCCTTCCTGTTTCCCAGTAATGTATAATCTCTTCAGATTTTTAAGTCTTAATGTAATCAGAAACTCTGTGCAAAGCCCTTCCATAATCGTGTGTGTTAAGGTCTTACCATAGCTCTTAAGGAAACTAAATAATAAACTAGAAGTTTCACATCAACTGAAAGCTCCTGGGATTTGCACGTGTTTAAATATTAAGGAAGCAAAACCGAGCTTCTCTGTATTTTAAATGTGAAGGCTTAAGACTCTGCATATTTCAGAGATTGTCTCCTGTTTGCTGGCAGCAATTTAGCAAGTAGCCAGCACAGGTCAAGGTCATTATTGTTACAAATGTGTATTATAAGAATGGAAAGAAGGAAAGAAAGAAAAGGGAAAAAAAGAAAGAAAAAAGCTGATTTGACTTGTTTCATTGTATAACTGAGCTGGAGAACCGCCCATGGGTATTTGTAAACCTGCAATTAGGGATTTGTGAAATTATGCTATATTTACAAAAACAGCTTTTGCAAGGAACCATATGTTCTTACAGATTTTTAGACTTTAAAAATAAGAAGAAATTCTAACTTGATAGAGTCTTTGCTGCAGTAGTAAAAGCCTATCGTTAAAACTAGTTGTACTTGAGATCTACTTTTTAGCGCAGACTTATACCCAGTGCACTAAGAACATATTTACATAAATAGAAGAGGGTATACCACCAAGCATAAGAGCAACAGTCTCAAAAACATTAAACATGAATAAAATTAGCCCAGTTACCTTTCCTCCTGACCAAAAGTGCAAGCTCTCTCGTGTGAGATTCTCTGCTGGCTTTTATGAACATGACCACCTGGTCATGTGTGTGCTCTGAGATATCTCGGCCATTAATTAATACTATCTGATCACCTTCATTCAGTTTTGGAATGCATTTATCAGCCTGTTTCAAGACCAAAGAAACATATTAATGTCATTGCATCCAGTCATGTAAGCAGGAACACATCAGGATATTAAGTTTATCATGTAAGTGAAGTCTTCAGAGCTCTCCTGATAAGGTTTCATCTTCTGTATCAGAAGTTCTATCAAAGCATTCAGGTCTAAAGCTGTCTTACTTGCTTTAAAGCCTCTTAATGAAGATGCAAAACAGTTCAAACAGTATATTGACAGCTGTCAGAATTCATATTTATCAAATAGCCATCACCAGATTGCTCTTAAAGATCTAAATTTCAGACTCCAAGCCTCAACAACCACTGGTTAAAGCCATTTGCAAATGAATTTCTGGAAGAAGTGTTTTGCGCACATAAGATGACACACTTCAGTTTTTATGCAGTGAATACTGAGAAGTCCAAACATTATTTTGATAAGCATAACTTAAATAATAGGATATTCCCCCAACATGCACTTTTTAAAATTTAAAGAAATCCATACACATTTCATATTTTTGTAATTTATCAGTCTTGTTTGGTGGATATCAGATATCTACAAATGGAGAACATTCTTCCTCAATTCATTCACTGTAAGTTTATCAAGAAGATGCAGGTAAGTACTCCACCTACGATGCTCTAGTACCCTGCATTTGAGACAAATTCCTTTGCTCTGTGCTGCG
The DNA here is from genome assembly GCA_013400195.1 of Aramus guarauna. NCBI lineage: Eukaryota > Metazoa > Chordata > Aves > Gruiformes > Aramidae > Aramus > Aramus guarauna. The sequence continues at coordinate 67,530 of VXBL01000731.1, read as the reverse complement.
GAGAACACTAAAACAAGCTTTTCCCCATCCCAAATGAAAACTTACATTATGTCTTGTCTTGGATACAGTAATTTGGCTATCTGCTGAACTCTAGGGTTTGTTTGTCTTTTTTTCTGCCACATTTCTTAAGTCCAGAGCAAAGCAATTCAAGTCATGCCCAGAATATGATGATGATACTACTATTAACCTAGCACTGCCAAGTCCACCACTAAACAACGTCCCTAAGTGCCGCATCTACACGCCTTTTAAATACCTCCAGGGATGGTGACTCCACCACTTCCCTGGGCAGCCTGTTCCAGTGATTGATAACTCTTTCGGTGAAGAAATTTTTCCTAAGATCCAATCTAAACCTCCCCTGGCACAACTTGAGGCCCTTTCCTCTCATCCTACCACTTGTTACTTGGGAGAAGAGCACAACACCCACCTGGCTACAATCTCCTTTCGCGTAGTTGTAGAGAGTGACAAGGTCTCCCCTCAGCCCCCTTTTCTCCAGACTAAACAACCTCAGTTCCCTGAGCTGCTCCTCATAAAACTTGTGCTCTAAATTTCTTTAATGCCAGCACAGGTTCCCTGAACTTTACTCATCCAATGTTACTAGCCCTATTGAAAAACCACCACCAATGCCCCAAATGTGAACAAGATGTTCTAATTAGCCCCAATCCTGGTTATGCCTTGTACTGATGGCTTATCAGTGATTTCTATATTACTATGTAATACTATATTACTATATTACCAAGTAAAAAATAGGAAGAGATAGAAAAGAGAAGAGATAATGATAGAACCAACAAGAAGAAAAATGCAGAATAAAAAAAAAAATAGAGGCAAATATAGGAAGAAGAATATAAATTGGGAGCCACTTGTGTCAGATAATAAACTAAAAGGAAAGAAAACTTAAAACATGCATAAGTGCCACAAAAAAGATACAGGAGAAAAGGAAGAAGAGAGAGGAAAGAAAAATGTACACACAAGAAAAAAATCCCAAGCAGAAAAGCTGCTTAAAAAAAAAAAAAAAAAAAGGAATAGTTCCCCCAACTTTTTCCAAAGAAATAAGGAAAGAAAATAAAGAAGGATAGGGAAGACTTAGAATAATTAATAAAAGACAAATATAGAGAAAAAGAATGGGAATTAGGAACAGCCATGGTGTTGTTCAACACTGATTTAACTAGGTATTCACAGCTCCCCAAAAGCTCCCTTACCATATTTTGTACAATTTGCAAAGGCAAGACTGAAGAATGCAACTATGAATGATTGATTTGATTGCTCTAAAATATTAGTGAGATATAAAATACTCTCTCTGAAATATAATTATCTGAAAAGACAAGTGATATAAAGACCATATCAGGTCAGTGTAGGAGAGTCAAGAAGTCAACAAGAACATGGAGGGAATGGTTTCTGATCTCCTACATTTGCCTGTAATTTAGATTTTTTGGCTGGTTGCTGGCTATTATTCTTTATTACAGAAGGAGATTAATGCCTTTGCTCAGAGAAACTTTGTTAATCATGTGACATGTTAATACCTCAGCTCTCTTACTTGAATCATCTGACTATATAAAATATATCTTGAAGGAGAATTAATTCCTTCTATGTAAGCATAATTTGTAGATTTTTCAGATACTGAGCTTTTCCAGACAATTAATTATATCAAAGGTTTCCTGTCCTTTTGACACACCCAATGTTTCATTTTATGCTAATCACCTTGTTATTGCTCCAAGAAGCATGCATACTATATTTCAATGAAAAGCTCTATTAAATAAAACCATAATGACTTCTTTAGAACCTTAGGACATTAATACTATTTGTGAAAAAATGTCAGTATAGGACTTTACAAAAAGCAAAAAACCCAAACCAAAATCAAACTTGCAATAAATGGTTGTTCTTTAGACATAATGCTCTCCCACAACAATTTTGGCTACTCTGTCATACATCTTCCCAGCATATTAGATTGCTGCTGTATTAGAGGGGGATTTTTAAAAGAACTTTAGGACATGAAAGAGAAAATACTATCTTATTTTGGTGAGTAGATTTGTTTCCCCTCCTCCACAAAAAATACAGATCTTTTTCTAGGAAAGTGGGAAAAATTGAGAAATAAACCTGAGAAATAATCTTAGAAAATAACATTACCAAACAGCATCCCTGAGGAAAATTTACAGGATAATGAGTGAATCTAGAGCAAATTAAAAGAGTAGCAAATACAATGAAGGGATGGCATCACTGAGCTAAAATAACATACAAATGCATCCCATAGACTGCTTAGCTTGAACTTTTTACATTTCATTAAACAATCAAGAACAGGTGAAATTTAGTTTATGGAAAACAATATAATCATTGTTAATACTGCTATGCTCTAAAAATAAGTATGATTTTTTCCTCTTGCTGTAAGATGACATGATTTCTATAACACTGCTGTTCAGTATACTGTATTGAGTAACCATTTCCAATTTACTCCCTGACCCTTGATAACTTGCTTGCTTGGTGGCTTACTAGGCTAGAGAACTTGCATTTTTGCCTGTGCCACTAGCTGGAGACACTTAAATGAAGAGTGTAAGTTAGAAGTCCAGCCCTTTTCGAATGCAAGAAAAATAAAAAACAACCAAAACCAAAAAATGGATCAGTACCTTCCAGAAGACAATCTGAATCTGCCAACGGAAATCACTGCCTGTGGAGAAGCATCTTTCATTCTCTGATTGAATGAGCCTTGTTTGCCCTACATTAACCTCAGTAGCTCAAATCACCCTTAAGAAGTTTGCTAGCTGGTCCGTGAAACATTTTAAGGACTGTTTTATTTTCACTTTGTGGATTTAAGTTATAATGATAGCTTCCTACTACTCTTTTATTCAAATAATAATAAAGGAGTGCTATGCACTGTGTAAGTTAAGCCACAAATCATAAATGTGACAAAAACAATGTCTCAAACAATCTGCTTTAGCTTGATTTACATCGTGACATCTAGATATCAGTCCTGTGACTACTTATCAAATTTCAAGAGTCTACAAGATGCAGAGTACATCAGAAGTCAGCCAGCAATATTTCCTATCAAGTTTTTTTATGAGAGCTGGGAAATACACTTCGGAAGCAGGTGAGTGGAAAAAAAAATTGAGATAAGGTATGTCCTCACAAATTTACATACTAATTATTTAGAAAAAAGTTACCAAGATGTTATATTTCTATTATTATTTCACAATTCAATAGAAGTCGTCAATGGCTGTACTGATTCTGATGAACGTTCTACCTAGTCTATAAATATTTCCATAAGCAAAAATCTATGGCAAAATAAGAACAGAGCAAACATACTCTGTGCCCTCTCTCCCCTGCCAAGTACTCTCCCATCCTGAAAATATTTTTAGCCCTAAGGATTTCCTCAGCCTGTTGTGGTTTGTCTATTGGGTAACTGTCAGCAGGTTTTTCTCCCAAGCATTTGTCCTCTCCTGACCACCCACAATATTGTTTTAAGCACAGCATCCTTTGTCAAGGAGTTTCACAGGTCTGCTCTCTTATGCATAAAGAGCTACTTCACTAAGCATGAAGAATCTGACTTTCACTAACTTAACTTGGTAGCCCACAAATCTTCTGCTGGAATTCCCTGTTCACAGTGTTCCTAATCTTACAGACCCCTACTATATCTCCTTTAAACTAGTTCTTTTTTCTAGGCTGCACTTCTTTAATGAACACTGTTCCATATCTTCAGTCATTGCTCTTGCCCCTCCATCAAACATTTTCCAGTTCAAGATACACTTTTTGAGATAACAGGGGGAAACAAACATCCTTTCTACTGGTATCTTGCTTGGCTAACAATTCCAGATCTTTTCATCTTGGTTCAAGAAACCACTGGTGAAATCAATTTTTAAAGAGAACAGTTCAGCTGCTGTCTCATACTGGTTATGGGAGTCCAAATTCCTGCGTACGGTAGAGGGAGTAATAAAGGAATGATTAGAAGTCTTAAGAATTTACTTACAGGTGATCCTGGTGTTATTCTTGATACCACTAATGGCATTTTTTGATCTACACCACCCTAGAGGAATGTCAAGTAAATAAATACATCATTAAGCATAAGCAGCATTTAAAACAAGTAATTGCTTATTTTTGGTTTTACATAAACTTTATGCTCTGTCACTATCGGCAGGGTTGGTAAATTGACTTTTCATTAGTAAATGGGAGGAGTGTCCTTAAATCTACCAAGTTCCAGTAAACTAGATCCAATCTCTTTGCTTGGCCATACATTTTAACAGTCAATAAACAGATCAAATGCAGCATTTATTCTAAGTCTATCCTTCAAGCAAGTCTAATTCAACACGTGAACTTGCCAGGTGGACAATGTTCTTAGATGTTGTGATGAACCTGCAAGGGTTCAGGTAGGATCAAAGCTCCAGATAACTGTACTCCCTTATTCTCTTGACATGATGTTCCATCACTGCCCCACCAATAAATGTCCAAGGTGAAAAGATCAAACTCTGCCTTGATTTTGATATTACAGTTACTTTACAGTACCGTATCTGCTTAAATGGAATGACAGTGAGGGAATGTACAAAATTTACAGTACTCACTTATCAACAGTAATTCCCATTTTCTTCATATATTAATTTTCACCTTTCCAATATGATTTTTAATGGCTATATTCAATTGGATAGCACAAACTATTTAACTTGTTTTATCATACAGATGTCCAATTTTCCAAAATCTGATGCCTTAAATTAGGCTTCCAAGCTTGTATTTAAGCAGCCGAATAGGCAGTATGATTTGGAAATGTGCCACGCCCATAGCATATGTAACTAAAACCCACAGAACTAGTATAGACTTATTTCTGTAAACGTTGCTTTAGCATTAAAACCTCTTGGTCCATAAGAAACTCCTGCAGAATATACTGCTTTCTCCAAAGCATTGCACTAGAAATGAAAAATAATCATAAATTCATAGTATCTCTATAAAGCATTTAAAAATAACTAAAAGATTGCTGGTTTACCTTTAGATTAAATCCAAACTTCCCATCTTCATCTGGTGTGATACGCACCAAAAGTAAATCTCCCTCAATTAGGTCATTCTGCAATATATAGAAAAAACAAGCCAAAACTTTTCTAATTTTTAGAAGAAAATAGCAGCAAATTAGAAAACAGTTCATCCAAATTTAGATGTGCTGAACAAGAATACTTACTTAAATCCACATTTAAAATAGGAAGAAGCTAAGGTTACAGAAAATGATTGTAAACTTCTAAATTATAAAAATAGCAACACAAATAACAGCAAATATGTTCTCTGCTTGCCCTGTCCTAGCACTGTTACTCTCATCTTAGCTTTCTCAACTGATAGCTCCTATTAAAATTGTCAGAGTGTTGTCTTTAGTAAAGGTGACTTAAAAGGAAAAAAAGGTCAGGCACAACACATTTGAATCAATTCTACTCTAAGAACTATGAAGTGACTACTTTCCCCCCAGTTTTTCTCCTGTAAATGAGTGCATTGATATCTTCTGCAAGAGATCCACGAGCCGGAAGGACTAAAAGTTGGCGGCAGCTGCAGGATGGGCAGGTTGGGAAACTGTTCAGCACCTCTCTGGAACAGGCTGGAGAAAACAGAGGAACAATCCACTACCATAACGCTACCAGGGAGCAGCTGCAGAATTCAAAGTGTGATGTTTAGCCATCCTGAAGAAGGGATGCCTGGGATAAAGCGGACTTGTGCCTGCTATCGAGACATGTCGCAACGAAATGATCCAATCTTTCCTCTTGGAGGAAATAAGATTTAATCACGTAAGGATTCCCATTCCACTAGGAACTTCCTCTGCAGGTGCTTCTGGAAGCCTGGACACTATGGAAATCAATACAGTTGGCAGGCTTGCCCATCATACTATCTGCACATTCTTGGATAAACTTGAGTAGTCAGACAAGATTTATACTTATTACTGCATAAAAATTGCTTATCCCAAAATATAACCACAATTTTTGTGCATTCTTACTCTACAGTTCAAAGCTACATTCAGTACTAGTTTTGACTTTAAAAGCCTGCAGTTGAACATACCTTATCGCAGTAGTACTGACTAGAATCTTCCGTTGAGCTACTTTTTGTAACGTTGTCATATGTTTCTAGGAATTGTTTGTCCACCCCTTCCAATGGGTAAGAGCCAGAAATGTTACCAACTCCGTTGGGAGACTGAGCCAAGGCTTTAGGCGAGATACGGGTCAGAGAACTTGGACTGTTTCCCAATACATTCCTTCATTTAAAGAGGATAAATAAATAGTACAAAGGTATTGTTATCCAGATTTTTAAATTAAATATTAAAAACCACAAATGTACTGCCCAGTTAAAAGAGCAAGCCAACTTTATACTTAGATTTAATGTCATTTCTTGAGGTGCAGGCTAACAGGATTGGACTATGATCTAAGCCTATAATTTGATCAGTGGACATCCAGAAGAATGGACAAAACCAAACCAGAGTAGCAAAAATGTTTTCAGCAAGATATTTGGATGGTAGCGGTGAAAGGCACTGTTGCGGTGGTACAGGAAATCACAGTAACATGACGGGAAACAGGAAATGAAGTGACAATGAAAGGTTTCATTACAGTTAATATATTCTGTCACTGAGGTAGTAATAACCATGTAGAAAGACCCAGAACTAAATCGGGGTGCAGACCTGGCCTAATGATTCAAGAACCTTAAAATTCAAGGATAATAAAAGTCAGTAATTAAATACTTCAAAATCTTATAATTGGCCATGTTGCCTGGTGGTGCTCCAGGACCTTTCAAACATTCATTTAGCTACATGCCCTCTTACCAGGAGGATGAAATTTAGATCTCTAATAGTACTAATACCCTTCTTTAACTGGGCCCAACTCATAGACACCATACAAACTGCTCCGTCTTTATAAATACCACATAACAGTTTGTGAAAATCTCTGTCCTGGGGAAAGCTCAGGTATAGCTCAGACGCAGTTTTCTATAAGTAACACAGAGCGCTGCATATGGCAAAACCTGAGTCCTAGCTACTTGTATTACCTCACTGCAGACAGACCTTTCACTTCCATGATAGACCGCTGTGCTCAGCAGCAGTACGTATTTCAAGAACACCCTGCACGGCTACTGACAACCCAGCACTGCACTGAAGCGTATTTCAGCCTTGGAAGTACACATGCTGTTACTTGTTTATTGCAGTTTATCCCTAAAAGCAACATCAAATTATCACAGGGTTAAAGTAGCAGAAGTATATGCAAGTAAACCCTGGCACTGAAATCTGTACATTCAAACATTCATCTCTGCTCTGGTACTAGTCTAACTACATAGGCGAGCATTTCTGAACCATTTCCAGCAGCCACTGCTAGCTGTCAATGAAGAAGTAATACTACACAATCGAGGAATGTAGCTTCTCAGGCTTTTAACATACAGGACTCTCATTGCGGCAAACCTTCATAATGCAAACACTTCTTTCTCAGCTTGTGGAAATCTGGCTGCAACAAATGTAAACATTCTGAAAGGTGCCATCAAGCAAACTTATTCTTACCATAATATTTCTGACCTTCAGTTATACTACATGTACTTGGCAGCGGGAATGAAGTGCTTTGCGCAACTTTTGCAGAATTTTCAGTTATTACAGAAAATATTTTTCCAGCATTTGGGAGATACTATTCACTTGGCACTCTTAATAATTTCAAAATACTTGGAAGTAGTGAACTATAATGACACTTAAAAGAATTATGCTGTCAAAATTGTGATTTTATCTGATAGCTTCCAGGACATTTCATGATTCCTGTGGGGCCAGTGTTAACCAAGGAGGAACATTGTATATGAAAATAAATCCTAATAAATTTTTCAGAACATAGTAATTTAAAAACAAAAAACCCCACACATTTCACTTACAAATTGAGATTACAAATCATAATGATTTTTCATGCTAGAAAAAAAGTTAACAGTACCAGAAAAATATGACAAATTCAGTTAATGCCTTCTGGCACTATATAAAGAGTTACCAGATAAAATTATGAGTGGATTTTTGTGCCATTAAACTTTTATAGCAGGTTTTAATCAAATTTTTTTTTGTGAATAGTGATTAGGGGTGTATAAGGACATAAGATTTTCCACATTCTGATCCAAAATGTTATTTTTTTTTCCACAAAACTTTACAATTTTCATTGGTTTATCCATTTATTTGTGCCCTCTAACCACACAAGAGCGCTGCTTTGAAAAAAATCAGTTCAAGTTATGTATTTTATTATATATGTTACAGCTAGAAATTCTATAGTAGAAAGTTTAAAGAAAACTCACTTTGGTGATTCCTGTTCAGATGACCTGTTAAAAAACAAACCAAAAAACCCAGTAAGTGAATATAAGTTAAATCTTCAGAAAAACAAGAACTAAATTCTAGTAAAAGTCTGCATAAAAGCCAAAAGGTGTGCTCACAGCAAATTAAAGAATACTTAGTCCTACGCTGAAAGTCTGAATCAGACAATTATGAAACACTCAACAAAAATCCCAGGACAGCTCTAACCACTCACTTCCACTTTTGGCACAAGCCCAACTACAGACAACACACATCTGCTACTGCAACTTAAACTATGTAGGAGTTTATAGAAGCGATTAATTAGCAAGACACGCTATGTCATTTAAGAAAGTCTTAGATGTGGATCACTGACTACAGACATCACTGACTGTATTTCGTAAAAAGCCGAACTTGGCAAAATCTTTATGTACAGGTAACAAGAAATGCGCAGAGGTGGCTTCTGAAGCATGAAGTTTCTTACACTGATTCTCATAATATGAGAGCAGAACAGATGTTGACAGAGAACTTAAAGCATAGCTAAAGCAGAAGTGGTTACACAGTTGAGGACAATCTAGCATGGAAAAGAAATAAAAATTTGCAGTATACAGCATTTTCCAAGGCATTCAACTAGCTTCATCAGAGATCACCTGAAACAGTGAGTTAAACAATTTAACATCAATTAAAACAATAGGTATGATACTAAGACAAATTTGAAAGTAAAGATTAGCAAAAAAGTGCTTGCAAAGCAAATTAAGTTTAAGACAGACAGGATAGATACCTTTACAAATTTAATTAAGTAGTGACCAAAAAACCTAGAGCGATATAAATCAATGCTGGAAAAATACAAACTAGTTTGGTTTGGATGTAGAGTAGGTGAATTGCCAAGTTATAGGAGGCAATTCACAGTATATAGTTAAATTTTCAATTATTGTTCTCTAAAACAACCTCAATACTAAGAATTATGTACTACGTTTCATCAAAACGGCAGTAAAAATAGCAGCAGTATCAGTCTAGTTAAGTTTCCTTATATGTATTCTACAACATGAACAAATTCTTCCTTGAGAGGCAGAGATGATGAAGCCTAATTCCCTAAGAGTTTATGAAGGTTTGAGTTGTGTGTACTTTTTCTTTTTTAAGCACTAAACTTCTTCCTCCTTGACTGCCGTCATGCCCCCCTTGTGATCCCACTGATGTTCACTCCCACTCTCCTACAAATACCTCCTGTTCTCCTTGTTTGCAATCCCCATTGTATTTTTACTCCCTAAGCACCAGCACAGCAGATCCTTTGGGAACACGCACTCGCTGCCTGACCAGCTCACATCTAAATGGAACAAACAACCATTCAACTCGTACTGTAATTAGTCCGAGACAATCAGCTGTTTGTTTGTTTTTTCCTGCGTAGTCACTGATTTTCACTAATCTTGTAGAAAGCTTTGCATCTTTGAAAACTCCACTCCTATATTAGATTTGACTGCAATCGTCCAGACGTTCTCAAGTGGGAACGGAGGCAGACAGGCAGTGCAGCAATGACATAAGCTTTATTTCCGTAGGAAGTCATGCTAAAAATAAAGAAACATTGAATTTATTTTCGTTTAAGCTAATTGATTTCCTTGTGCGGCAAAGAACAATGAAACTGCACATATTTTCTATGTTTTGCACAGCAGAGCTACAGATCTATTACCAAATTCTGCGTAGAATCCATGTTGCCATAAGTCAATCCTTTCAAAAGCCTTCACCAAAAATTTACACGCTTAGAATTGTGATGCAAATTGATACAATGTCCTCATTTTAATATATTATCTCCCCTCTCTCCTCCCAATAGAGTGAGGTCATTTGAGGCAGAAAAAAAACCTACTTGTGCTTCCAATTCATATACGGTGCATAAACATACAGCAAATTTTTCATCATCTCAGTAATACATTGTGAGACTTAAAGATGGGACATAAATTCTTAGTAATATTCCCTGAAGATTTATCAGCTGAATTATTGCACTTTAATTCAAATATATCATCTCTGAAATAGTTACTGAATCACTCTGTAACCTTTTAAAGTGGAAAAAGGTAACCAAAAATTTGACCTAGAAAGTGGCCAAATCCAATGCTTAAAAGAATTCATCAGGGACAATGCAACTGTGTCTTTCTAAAGTCATTTAGTAGCTCAGCACGCTAGAGCTGCAAAATTTTGCTCCACAATGCAGTTAAATAGTATTTCTAGCATTTAATTATTCTACAATATAATAAAATACCTTAAACATGAATAACTAGATGATCCTTTCTGGCTGTACAGTATTCCACATTTTACTAACCTATCTTCCTCATTTCACAACATACAACACAGACCGTATTTTAAGTCAATAAAGGAGAACACTCACCAGACCAGCCATTCAACTTTATCATCGAGAAAGAGCGCCCTTCCTTGCAAGGACATTAAGCCTTCCATTGGTGCAGCTAATGAGCAAACGCTTTAAAATTGCAGGTAATTTCTCTTCCTTACTCCACAATTATCTAAAATGATGCCATTTCACTCTTTCACTCCCTATGGATTGCTCTGTTGGTGGTGATCTTTGCGATAAAACTCTTTGCTCGGAAAAGTTTAACTCTCCTCTTCTGTCAGGAGGACAGAAAGGAAAGGTCTTAAGGGAAGACCCCTCCTCCTCCCCGCTTTGGTGTGCCCTACCAGGGAATTCTGCTATTCTGAGAACTGAGGATGATAAACTACAGCAGAGTAAAACCCCGAGAGAAAAGGGATAACTGAAACAATAGCACTGTAGCAAAACTCCCCCTTTACAAACAACTGAAGGAAACATCTGTAGGTTTTGCCCTTGTGGGGTTCTTGAAGTTCTTAAAGCTCTTAAAACTTCTTTTATTATAACACCTGCAGGGCTGGGGAGACCGAATGTGCCAGCACTTACATTATCATCTCTTTTCTGAGAGCTCACCCTTAAAACTGGGATAATTATTCATAAGCCAACTAAGTGGAAGGTATTTGCAGCAACACCTTTCTGTTGCCTTTTAGAGAAATTTATATACAGAATATTCAGCATTTCTGTGACCAAAAGAATGGTGTAAGCAGGCCACGTAGATTCTTTGTGCTACATACTTAAGAGTACCATTACAGAAAAAATCGAGGACTTCATGGCATACACAAGTTTTTAGTGATTTTATATAAATTCCAAACATCCACATTTGTAAGCTGCTGCCATCACCCGTAAAAGGATACTTTCAGCTACTCTGCATTGCCTTTATTGACCGTATTCCAGTTTACTGACTTTCCATGAAAGTTTCATGTATTCTGGTATTCTGCAACTGCTTGGCTTGCTGCAAAATGTGCCTTATCACAGATTTGCAATTCAACTTTAAGACTCTTTTTGGATGTAAAATGATTGTTTTTATACTGGCAAGGAGTGTGTAGTACATTTTAAAAAGGATATATATTTAAAGAAAGGTTTACATGTAAGCAATATATACATATGTACTATTATCATGTATATTTCAGTGGAAGAGCACAGTAAAACTTATAAAAGTCTATTAGTAGTCTTAAAACCTTAATTTGAAACTAATTGAAATGTTCTGAGATCCATTGCCTAGTATTAGAAGGACAGCTGCCTTGAGAAAGACTGAAGTACATGAACAAGGACAACAGTCTCTTGTGAAATTCAGCAGATTTTGTAAGAACAAGGAATTGAACACATCTGTATATGATTAAAAACTACAGATAAATAACTTATTTAAATTTTTTTTAAAAAAATTATTTGCAATTTTCTACAAAGAAAGTAGTGACTAGGACTTGTATGGACACATCTGAAGGGTACTTTCATCAATTGTAGTGCTTTAAAAGTTTTGTTCACAGAAGGAATTATATTTTAGTTAAAATAATGCTGTGTTCCCATAGTACAGTCACCAAATCTCACTATGCAGCTACAGTTTATTGTCTATCAAAATGGCAAGCTGAAAGAATTGAACAAATGCAGCACATGGTTCAGGAAATCTATTTTCAGTGCAATACCTTCACCAGATGATACATCCCACTTACTCCAGGAGCGTATATGCACTTCCAGAAATTCATAGCATAGTGCAAGTGAATTTCCTTTTTGTATACTAGTTCATCATTTCATTTCCTTCCCCTCCAACTCTGGGACTGTACACATTATGCCATCTACATCACCAGAAAAAGATAGTTTTAGAAGATAAGTTAAAGAGGTTTATAGCTTTGCAAGCATGTTTAACTCAAGAGAAAAGCTTATGCAGGAACACGTTACATTTAAAACAACTCAAAGTAGTTTCGAAGGGATGAGAGATCACCTAAACCACTCTCTTGTTCAAAGAACAGCCAACTTCAAAGTTAGATGAGTATGCTCAGGTTGTCATGTCGCATTTTGAGGTTCTCCAAGGATAGAGACACCTCCCCCTTTCTGTCAATTTGTACAAGAGCTTAACTAATCTCAGTGTGATTTTTTTTTTCTCCCTACTGTCCTTTGAGCATTTCCCTTGCTGTGACTTGTGTCCATGACCTGACGTGTTTTTGTTGTGCACCTCCAAGAAGAGTTGACTCTGTAGTCTTGATAACCCTCTTTTGGCAGTTCAAGGTAACAATGCGACCGACCCCTCCTCAATGCCCCTAGCCTTCTGGTTCTCCTCAGACATCATACGCTCACATCTATGAACAACTAGCCAGAACTATCTCACCAATTAATGGATGACTTTAAATATAAGATCTATAATGCCTCATCTGTCAGTAAGTTGTTCTTACTGACTTATACTATACCTCATCACTTAGAAATGTGTTTTACAATAATCTTTCCGAAATACAGGTTAAACAGAAAAATTCACAGCTAATCTTTTCTGTTAGGCCACTAAATCTACTCTAAAAAACTACCAAAACACTTGTCGTTAGGCAGTCTGCTGTTCCAACCCAGACAGACATCTTAATACAGAAAAACTGAATACAGTTCAAGTAGCAAGACCCTCCGCACACCTTTACCAGGCTACTTTTCCAAGCCAATAATCCAGTTATTTTTTCCTTTAACATAACACCTTATATACATAGTTAAATTTATATATTCTTACTAACAAGTACCCTTCCCTCTCAGAAAAACGCGTTCAAAAATATGAAAAAAGGCATTAAGAGAGCAAGCAACAGCTATATTAATATTCCAAACTATTCCACCCATAGTATGAAAAACATTTTTAAAAGCACAAGCCATTAAACCTGAATTTACAATGTCAAAAACAAGCTCTGCTTCTCATATAATGGAGAAATTGGTCCCACACAAGTAACATGGATAAGATTATCCTGAACCGCAATGAAACCAGTTCCTTTCGGTAACCCTTTGCATCTAACACCTTCCTGTCTGCAAGAAACACCAGCTTACTCTAATGATACAATACTCAGGGGGCAGGTGTGGGTGTTGGCCACAATGCATGGTCTTCCCACAAAGCTGGATTAAAACCTTAAATCCACAAAGAGGAAAACAGTTGAGGATACTCTTCCCATTTCATAGTCACTGGTGGAAAACCATGCAGCCTCCTGCAGCTGGGTTCTTGGAGGTTAAGAGCATTAAACAGAGTGATTTTCAGTTTTCATTTCTTGTCATTCATTCATTCATTCCCTTTCATTTCTCATTTCGCTGTGAAGTGTGAACATCTGTGTCACACTTCAGGCACCAGAAGATGCCTGAGGAAAAGGAAAGGAACAAAAAGGGACAACTAAAGTTCAAAGCTCCTTAAATACTACTCGGTTACATGTCTTTGTTTTCATGGCAAAGCTCAGACCTTGGTATTTTAAATATACCAAGTGTTTAAAATGCATATTATTGAAACATTTAAAATCTACAGGTTTTTAATTTGCAACAAATACTTGAACATAAGGAAACAAGCAAACTCATTTTAATCATTTCAGTTTTCACTTACTTGAAGGTAAAGGGTAAGCTAGTTTCTTTCCAGTATTTTTTTCTGTTCTTGTAACAGCTCATCAGTGAAGAATCCTACAAATGAACTACTGAGCATGATAAGCATAGACTGATTTTTTTTTGCTTTTTTAGGTATCAATACTGAGGACCAGAACTTGCCCTGGGGATGGACAGTGCAGTATTTCAAGGCAAAAACCTAACATCTGATACAGGATCAAGCATGTCAGAGTATGTGATTCTAAAGTGTAATCAGCTTATTGCCCCAGTTAAAGCCAACTTAGATTGGAAGGCTACTGCTTAAATCAAAGACATTTTGGAATTTCCCAGCCTTGAAACAGTGTCACATACTTCAATATGACTACTTCATTTTCACTGTAGCCTTTTGCCCTCAAATGACACAGTAGCATACAAATAGCATTAGTGTCACGGAAAGGCAAATCAGTCATGATGATTTGTTTCACTACACCAGTGAGGCTTTCCTCACTCCAAATTTGGAAACTGTAGTGGTACCTTTATCAAGACAGACTGCAAAAGGGGTAATCTTCAGGTACCATACCAGTCTAAAAAAAAAAAAAAAAAAAAAAGGAAAACTGTAATCAAAAAGAATTCCCTGCACCATAAGCCTGCCTTTAAAACTAACTAGCTGTGGTTTAAGCCTGTATCGTGGCTTAACCCCAGCTGGCAAGCAAGCACCACAGAGCCACTCGCTCACTCCCTGCCCTGGTGGGATGGGGGAGCGAATTGGAAGAATAAACGTGAGAAAACTTGTGGGTTGAGACAAAAACAGATTAACAATAAAAATAAAATAAAATAAACCCAACAAATTGTAATGAAAAGGAAATTAAAAAAACAAAAGAAATAAAACCCAAGGAAGACAAGTGATGCAAATGAAAACAATTACTTGCAGTGGCCCTTGGCCAGTTTTCCCCCTAGCTTATATACTGAGCATGATGTCATATGGTATAGAATACTCCTTTGGCCAGCTGGGGTCAGCTGTCCTGGCCCTGTCCCCTCCCCGCTTCTTGTGCACCCCCAGACTCCTTGCTGGCAGAGCAGTATGAGAAGCTGAAAAGTCTTTGACTTAGTGTAAGCATTGCTTAGCAACAATGAAAACATCAGTGTGTTATTGACATTATTCTCATCCTAAATCCAAAGCACAGCTACTAGGAAGAAAATTAACTCTACCCCAGCCGAAGTCAGGACAACCTGTTACGCTGAAAGGGAAATATTTTTCTCAAAGGAAAGCTCTTCCAGGAGCTCCATCCAGGCTATCTATCAGGATAACAGATGGTCAGGATGGGTTGATGCAAGATAGCCTGTTGGTATGACACAACTTTGAAAGAAAACCCCATGTTAAAGCAGCTTTAGAGATAACTTTAGAAATAATAAAGCCTCATAATATAATTTAATTTATTTTCTATCTTAAAGGAAAATCATAAGCCTTCGGATTGGTAACTCTTTCCTAATGCATACCTCAACGTTTTGGGGCTTCTGAAGATAAGTAACCTTACAGAAGAGAGAAATTTTCTCTCTTGCTTAAAATGAGATATGTAATAAGTCAGTAGCAGCAGTGCTTTGATGAAGAAAATGCAAATATCTTGAGAAAAACACCTTCAGGGAAGCTGAAGTCAAGACTAGGAAAAGCCAGTTTTAACCTAGAAACAGTTATCAAGCAAGTGCACTTACTAATTTGTATGTTTTATCTCAGTATTGTTCTTGAAATAATTTTAAAACCAAAATAATAGTAGCAGTACGTGCATATGCACGTAGGCATGGGATAAGTATGGGGACAGAGTGAGAACAACATATAGAAGATAGACTAGATTACCTGTTCTGAACTGGTGAGGTACAGCGATAACAAAAAGCGTGGTCTAACACAGAAAGCACCTATGAGACTTCAGAAAGCCTAGTTTGGGCTCCATGTCTGTGTCAGTCTTAATTTTTCAGTGGCAGCAGCAGTCAGATAAGATGCACAGCAGCAGGGCAACAAAGAAGAGAAAGAACTGACAGGGGAAGCTTTCTTCACAAAGACTGGGAACCCTGGGCTAAACAAGTGTCCTCTCGAAGTCCTCTCCAGCACTGTCTTTGATGACTGGTTTTGTATGCATCTGTGATTTAGATGGTTGGCTTAGATAGGCAAACCTATTCATACTCTGTAAATAAAGCTCTATTTAATATATGTTAATTTCGGATTAGAGCAATTTTTTGTCTATAATACATATATAATAGACAGCTCCAATCTCTTCTGCAGACACTAATCTGAGAGAAAAATTGCTTCTTTTCACTATGTCTGAGCCTCAAATTGTACTTAGATAATTCAGGTAGCAGAAGCAGTCTAGCTACACCAACACGAGACTCACAAGCTTGCCCTGGTTTTCTGTAGTTCACCTACGCATGCAGTTTGCTCTATTTCTAATTTTCTTTTTTCCAGTCACAGCTTGTAGGATATATTTCATAAATTTCACTTAGAAGGTAAATTGTTCACACAAAGTACATTTTTAAAACAATCACTGTATTCTTCAGAGAAACAATATAATAAATGACAAAATATTCTTAGTCCTCATCTGGAGTACGCTTATTTAAAAGCATTTAACAATCAACATAGTTCTAGGTGTTGACATGTTGAGACAGTAAAACATATGTAAAGAAATGGAAGAAGAAATGTTAACAACTGATATGTTTTATGCTCTCTAAACTAAGAGCTGTTCCATATAATTTGTTTCCTAAATTGTGTATTGTTTTATAGAAAGAAAATAGAACTTGACTGATTCCCTTAAGTGAGTAAACATAGCAAGGAAGAAAATTGATTATTAAGAAAATAATTATACTTGGTATTGTCAGGAGATAAAAACCAGTGTATAGGGAAATAAGTGCAGGTGTATGTACTCTGCCAGCAGTGGTGGCTTCTACAGTTCTGATACCCACCAAGGTTCCAAACATGCCTTGGTAGGATGAGGTACACAGTAAGTCTTGTTACATACATTTTACCTATATATTTGTCTCAAAAAGCACTATATCACAACAGATCAGTTTGAAGGTAGGTCTATCTTGGACCACTTGTCATTTTGACAAAAAGGACTTAAGACATTACCCAGGGGCTGAAGTGAAACAGGTGAAAACTATCTCCCCATCCCTGAAATGCTGATGGCAGCCTGAAAAATAGAGAAGAGACATATCCCTGTACTAACTGCAGCTTGCACAGTCTTGACCTTCAGATATAGTAAATGAAATTGATGTAAATATACTTAGTTTACAAAAATCAAGCAGCTACATGATTTAATTAAGATTCAAAGTCCCAGACATAACAATTCAGCAATTCAAAATCAGCATCTTACAGTTGTTTACTAAGCGTTCTCAAAAAATGTTCAGGTTTTTCATATCAGAGTTATTCATTAATTATGATTAGCATTAACTAACACCTTTTTTTGACAGTCTCACATGGCAGGCTAGGCAGTAAAATAAGAGCCCTCTCAAGACGACATATGTTAGCAGGACTATGAGAAGCTACTTCTGGCTCTCCTCTAAAGAAAAAGAAAACCAGATTTACCATTTCGATATTTTTCCATAAGATATTTCAGTCATGTCAATTCAAATCTACTAAAGACCGGTATGGCAAAAACGGGTAAGTTGGCTTTATCAGTACACTGCAAAGTGATTTATAGTTAATATTTAAATATTCCTGAAGTATGGCAAGAGTCCGTGACAAATGTTTGTCCATATTTAATACTGAAGATATGCAAGTTAAACATTTTTTTATAAAACAGATTTAGCTCATGGGTAAGATTCCCTCTTTCAATAAAGCATTCAGGGAAAGAAAGATTTGACTACACATATATACTTAATTTTACTTTACATCTTTCAACAAGGGGAGTGAGGAAAGTAACGACTACTGTAAGAATATTAAAGGAGGAAAAACTGGAATGTGGACTAATAAACTGTTGAAAACTTCAATGTAAAGAAGAAATTTTTTTTTTTTTATTTGTATGGTTACTGTATATTTTACCTCAGTTGTTAAAAAGGAAAGTATTAATGACCATTTTAATTCATGAAAGTAACAGTCAATACAACAAAGGATCATTCATTCCATACGTTACATTATCCTTCCAAAACACACACTTCAAGTTTAAATTCATCAGATTACATAAGCATTTTTTCCACTTATCTATAGTGCATCAAACATTATAAACTTATGCAAGAAACCAAGAATGTGTTGCAGATAAGACGTATAGAAAATTTGGTTTATATGAGGTAATAACAGTAACCTTCTCCACAGTGAGTGATATTAACTCAGATACAACGTAGTCATTTAGTGCTCAGAAAATAAATGAATGTGCTGTTTTCAAATTTAGAACATCCTATTTTCACTGCCTGAGAAACAGCATAAAAGGAGGCTGTCCCACTCCATTCTCAGTAGGCACAGGAAAGGTGAAACAGGAAGGAAAGGAAAAAAAACTGCAGAGGAAGAAAAGAAAAAGGAAAATAAAAGAAAAAAACCCAACAACGTATTAACTGGCAGGACACAATTCGCCTGTCGCAGAACACAGCATGGTAACTTAGTTTTCTATCTACAGCTTCTACCCTCATTATCACCTCTTATGGACGGCCTCTCATTACTTTTCCTCAGAAAATGCTTCTAAAAGTGTACAATCTGTAAATGTTAAAACACAGGAAAGACAGGCTTCCGACCTATGACTCTTTACAACATTTAGAGGCATCGCTTTTATATATTATCATGGCTACTACTGACACTAATACTAAGGTTCGTTTGACTTCCAGTCCGAAAAATAGAAAAACAATTTAAAACACCACAATGACAAACTCCAAATATGCATACAACATGGTAATTTTTCCCTTCTTTCACAGAAATCTCTCTGCCGTAATGTAGTAACAATACATAAATAATAATAATAAAAACCAATAAATTAGCATTTGAAGAAAACATCTTAAATCCAGAGTTTAAAGCTACAGTGAGTAGTTGCAGATTAATCACAGAGGTAGGTGAGTTCTATCATCTTCCATTAATACATTGCTTCTCAAAATACATTTTGCCTTAAAGTTACAAGGGATCACTAGAAACCGTTTGCCTTTTGTAACATTACACAGGAACATCCCCAGCTTTCTCCCCAGCTGAAAGTTTTAAAGTTTTCTTTTTGAGACTGAACAATCAATGACTTTGAACATTATTTCTGAAGTTAATACTGTGTTAATCCGGAGTTGCTCATTAAGAAATAACTCTAGGATAAGAGTGAAGCCACACACAGAACATAATATATGAGTAAATAAACGGTGCACAAAAATAGGTGTTTCAAGCCCTGGAAGCAAATCTAGCGGCGGTTAGACTGCTGCAGGGGAGAACAAAGTTGGTCCTCGAGGAATGCAGCAAAAATGCCTCAAGGCAAAAAGCAGAGACCGCCTTTGGACTAGTAATCTGTAATTCCTCTGAGGAAGAAAAAGATGGATGACCGCTAGCATTATTAGGTTCTTGAGTTTACTCAAATGCAGTAATTCTTTCAACTGACAATGCTGAGCTGATGGTGTGGAACATAAGTGAACTCTTAGAAGAGTTCAATAAGTCTTCCCCCTCAAAAAAAGGAAGAGTTTATAACAGGTAGGAAAGGGTTGTAGAAGCTATTAGGAAACAGGATATTACAGATATGAACAGGCATGCCTTAATAGCTTCTCTAACTTACTGAGAACTCAACTACTGAAAATTGTTTAGGGATGAAGGGCTGGTTTGTTTTTAACTTGTCATTTTGTATCATGGCATTTACAGTTCAGCAATTTGTCAAAATAAAGCTTATGTAATCATAAAACTGCTTGAACTCATTTTAGTTTTGTAAGAAACGATGATTGTTTTACACTACAGTTGATTTTTTTGTTTGGTGTTTTTTAAAAAAAAATAATAAAAATATGCAATGAATTGTTTGCAGAAGTCCTTACCTTCTCTGTGGACTACGGCTCTGAGAGAACTCTGAATCACTGTCCTTTGAAGTTGGAGAGCCCTTATACGTATAAAAAACCTCCTCTGTTTCAGTAATATAACTAATCTCATTTGTAAGGTTATCTACAGATGAGTGTCGTGCTTTACGAATTTCATGACGTAGTCTAGGACTCCGCCTTAAAAATAAGGAACACAAACATAAGTTGGAAGATCAGAATAATTCATAAAACTTTATCAAAGTGAGATTTCTATCCTATTGTAATCTGTGTAACAAAGTCTTCATGACAGGCCTATAGGTCTCACTTTAAATAATCAATTGTTTTTTACTTAGTGAGGTATAGTGAGGTATACTAGGCAATCATACACTGCTGGGTTCAATACACTGAACTGATTTGTTTTTGCCCCCCCGCCGCCAAATGCTACCTGTATTGTTGAAGTTTAATCATAGGATAATTTAGGTTGGAAGGGACCTATGGAGGTCATATACTACAATCGCCTGCTCAAAGCAGAGTCAAGTGAGGTCAGAGCAGACTGCTTAAGTCTTTATCCAGTCAGATCTCAAAAAAATTAAAGGATGGAGACAGCACAGCTTCTCTAAGGAACCACTACTCAACTGTCCTTGTGACGAAGCAGTTTTTCATTTTGTCCAGACAGAGCTTCTCTTGTTTCAACATACACTTATTGCCTCATCCTCCCACCATGCAACACCGAAGAATTTGGCCTCATCTTCTAGTTAGCCTCCTCCTAAGTATTGCCAGGCTGTTGTTAGGCATCTGGGAAACCCTTTCTTCTCTAGGCTGAACAAGTGCAGTTGTCTCAGCCTCTGCTCAGAGGCTAAGTGCTCCAGCCTCCTGACTAGTTTGGTGGCTGGTGGCCTTTTCTGAGCTTGCTCCAGTTTGTCAGTGTCTTTCCTGTTTTAGTGGACACAGAGGTGGCTGCAGCATTCTAGACAAGGTCTAATGACCGCTGAGCAAAAAGCAATAATGACTTCCCTTGATCTACCATCTGTGCTTCTGTTAATATCACCAGGTTGCTCTTGGACTTCTTTGCTGCCAGGGGATACCAGATAGCTCGTGTACAGCTTGCTGCCTACAAAGATTACCAGGTCCTTTTCCAGAGAGTTGCATCACAGACAATACTGTTGCACTGGGTGCCTCCTTCCCAGAACTTTGCATTTGTCTTCATTGAATTTCATACAGTCCCTATTGGTCCATTTCTCCAGACTATCAAGGTCCCTTTGGATAGCAGCCCTGCCCCCAAGCTTATTAACTCATCCCCCCAGCTTGGTGTCATCTGCAAACTGTATGAGCAAGCACTGTATTGCCTCCTCCAGGTCACAAAGATGTTAAGCAGGACAGGTGCCAAGACAGATCCCTGCAGTACTCCACTTGTTACTGGCCTCCAGATAGAGTATGACCCATTAACAACTCCCCTTTGAGTCCAGTCATCCAACCATTTATTTTTAAAACCATCTTGTTGTCCACCCTTCCGTAACATAATGTCTTAACTTGGCTATAGTATTTTGGCAGACAGTATCAAAAGCCTTGCTAAAGTTGAGGTGACACCCACTCTTCTCCTGTCATCATATATAGTCTCAGAATAACAATGTTTAAATATACACATACACTCTACATAATTATTCTGCTGGAGTACATACAATTGGAAAAGGTAGGAGGCTGGAAGGTATGGGAAAAGCTGAAACTGGATTTACCAATTAGGGGTAACAGGAGGTGATCGAGAAGGAAGGCTTTTGGTCTCTAGGTGCTCAACAGATAAAGATCGTCTCATAGATGGGTTCCAAACCATCCCACCTATAACTTTTCTGCAGTACTGGCTGTTTACAGACCTGAAGAAAAAGTAAAAAACTGTATGTGAATTATTTTGCATAGAAAACTTAAATGAAATAAAATATAAAATTGACTTTCATAACCATAATTCATGTATTTTCAAGAGCCCCTCATGCTTATCCCTCCTTACTTATGCATTTGCATTCTCACAGAGTCATTTGCTGTCCTTCACCTGTGGCAATAAAACTGTTTGTTAATCCTTGCTACAATGTTAATCACAAACCTGGGTAAAAATAACTTTCTGAAAGTTATTTTTAACCCAATTGTGTTTAAGAAGATGGAGGGGGAAAACAGGAAATTCAGTATGTCCTATTGGCACTGACCCAAGTGCCTGACAAAACACGGTTCAAACACAGGCAAAAGATCCTAGACGTTCCCTGTTAGAACTCATAAAGGGGTAACAATTCACTAATGGCTTCATTGAGGACAGGACCACTTTAACCATCTACCTGCTGCCTCAGCAAATGAGAGCTACATCAGACCACTCTCTGTTTCCAGAAGGGAGCCACATTTGGGTGATGTGTTTCTTATAGGAATAAACCATTAGAGAAAGAGTTGACACACGAAGGGATCTCCACGTTTGGACTGCTTCTTGCGAAAAGTCAAGATAAGGTTTGCACCAGAACCTCAGCTAGGAAAGCAATAAAAATATCTTACTAGTGGAATTATATGGCATAAAGAAAATTTTAAAGCAGATCAAAATTGAGATAAACTAACTTTTATGCATCTTCTTATACAGCATTCCACAAGACAAGCAGAGAGAGAAGCTGCTCGCGCTCAGATTTACAGGCCTAGGATTTCTCCTCGTGGGAAAGTAGCATTTTATGAGCTTCAGAGAAACCACCTTTGGCCCACTAAGTCCTGAGCTGTATATAATGGGTGCCTGGGTTGGCAGAGTGCGTGAGGAATTTACTATAGAGCTGAAATGTCTCAATTTTACATAGCATAAAAAAGTTGTTTATGCTGTGGATATTACTCATGCTAATATCAAACCTTAAGTATGCTTTGCATTGCTTTTACTGATTTTAGTTTATACAAATAAAAGAGAAAAAGCAACCAAAACCTATTTTTGTATTATGAAATATTTTACCTCATCTTGTTCATGATTTTAAAGTCTTTCATCTTCTAAATGTGTACTTTTAAAGCTTGTCCCAGTTAAAAAAGAGGGAAAACTTGACACGAAGCATCTATATG
The DNA here is from genome assembly GCA_013400195.1 of Aramus guarauna. NCBI lineage: Eukaryota > Metazoa > Chordata > Aves > Gruiformes > Aramidae > Aramus > Aramus guarauna. The sequence continues at coordinate 44,401 of VXBL01000731.1, read as the reverse complement.
TCAAAATCAGTTACCCATGTACGTTTTCAAGCTTAGTAAATGCACAGCCCATGAACTCAGGAGAAGCTTTTGCCTGTATTATCCATTTTATTTCTGTAAGTCTTCTGAATATCAATGACAAGGCACCAACTACTCTGGTCTTCTACAAAAACAAAATGTTCTTTCAAAGAAGCCTTATATGGATGGAGTGGAGAGGGACAGTGGAAAAAAAGAATGTATTACAAAAAATGCATCTTGAAGAATTCCACATATTTTGTATTAATCAGCTTCCTTTTTTCACAAGTGCCTGTTCATGCATTTTCCAATGCAGGTGACTTTCAAGCTGCAACATAACTCATGTGATGGAAACCAGAGCCCTAATGCCAAAGCCCCAACCCTTGTCACAGAATCACTGTAACAATATACTCTCTAGATGTTTCTGTTAAGGTACATAACATAAACAATCTCCTGAACTCCAAGAAGCTGCTGTTCAGATGTCAAATACAAGGATATTTCTCAGCAAACATACTGAGAGGCTGCCAATGCCTTTCTCGAATGGGCTGTAATATCTTGTGGTGACAGTTCCTTACTCCCATCTATTACTGTGATTATCCGTTGTGAAAAAAATAGGTAAATTTTTAGCTTTTCAGCAAGGAATGAGAATATGCCTCGGAGAGGTTATTCAGCATTCAGTCCAGAAACATTGAATGAACTTACCTCTCAGAAGCTGGGAGATGTAATTCAGTCTGCCCTTAGAATAAGGCTTACAGGTGATTTATACAACTCGGAAGCCTATTTTAAATGGAATTCCACTAGTACTTTAAGTTAAGAGAATCTAGAAGGGCACAGAGATGTGTGAATGAGAAACTGTACTAAAGAGTTGCAAGAGTTCAGTTATTTGAACTGATGCAATAAGAGCTAGGATATCTGCCTCAGATGAGTGTAAAAGAACATGGTACAAGAAAGCTACAAATTCCAGCGGAAAAAATGTGATGCTTAAGGTTGTAGAACCTGAATGTAACCCCTTTCAAAGTTAACAGAAGTTTAATGAATGAAGACAAGTCAATCTTAAGATCTCCAGGTTTGTATGGTGTGGTTGGTGTGTTGTTTGTGTGTGGGTTTTTTGTGTGGTTTTGTTTGGTTTTCTTTGGTGTTTTTTGGGTTTGTTTGTTTGGTGGTGTTGGTTGTGTTGGGTTTTTTTGTGGTTTTTTTTGTTTGTTTTTGTTTTTGTTTTTGTTTTTTTACTCAATGCAAAATATTTCTCCTTTTCATAAGGGAGAAAGCAAAAGCCCTTTTTTTGGTTGTGTAGCTCCTACATGAGCTCAGCACCATCCCTGACAAGGAACATGGAAGCTCGTGCTGTCTCTTACAACATTCCACAATCACAAACAAGTGGGAAAGTAAAAATATTCAATGTACGACAGATGACTTCGGAAGTGACTTGTTCACACTTTTTCTTAAATCTTTTGAGAAAATAATTTGCTGACAGTGACCAAGTTGATAGGAACTACTGAAAGTCTTCCAAAATTTCTGTTGCTTCTTATGTACTTTAGCAGTCTCTCATAGTAAATGTTGCTGAGTCACTTCTGCCTCATGTAGATCCTAAATTTCACGCTTGTTGCCGGCATAAATAAGGCCAAAGAATGCATTAGTACAGAGGATATCATTAAGCTGATGGAAGATATCACAATGAACAATTTTCCCTACAGATTCCTTAAGAGCCTAAATAAGCAATTCACCAGAGATAACATGAAATTACTTGAAGACTTTCTTAGTAATTCAGTTCAACAATGAGAACTATTCTGCATGCTACAGGCTATTAAGTAATTATAACAGTAAATTTGTCAAAAATCAGATATTTACTAAAAAGTGGAATGATACTAAACTGGCACCCTTTGGAACTCATACTGTTTTCTTTCTTAACATTACAAGGGCTGTGCAATGCCTGTGTGTACATGTGTATATACAAGCATTGGGATTTTGAATTTGTTTGCAAATTTGAGAGAAATAAGGACTCCAGGATGTGACAATCCTAAAAGCTTTGAGAAAGTCACCTCCTCAAAACCTTCACTATTGCAAGAACAAGTTCATATGACTCCATAGAGGAGCTAATTCTCAAAATACGGATCTGTAAGATGTTAGAAAATTAGATTACTTTTTGTACAACTACTTGTTTTCACTTGTTTCAGCTATGATCTAATACCAGGTGAAAATATGGAATTCCACTCCAGCAGAAAAGACAACATTTCATCAGCCTTCTTACTGTTGGACAGCCCTCATGGGTTAAGTGGATTAATTTACAAATAATCCTAGTCCACTTGGTATGAATTTCTGCAGTATCTAAGAGATATATGATAGTATGAAAAGCCAGCCAGCCACTGAAGTTTGGGAAGCTATCTGAAGTATGATGATATCATTCAAAAGTTGAAGATTATCCAAATAGAAAAAAAAATTCTGCCAAATTAAATGTAAAGTTAAATTGTTAAGGGAACACATTGCAAAAGACCCACAAACAACACCCACAAAAAGAAAACAATAAAATACTTCTCCAAAAATCATCAGAACAAACAGGTTTCCAGAGAGTCTACAGAGACTACAGATGATCAAAGAACCAAGGAACCATCCAAAATCTCACATCCAGAGAAGATAATGACATAAGACTTCCTTTTTCATTATTATTAATATGAAAGACTTTTGATATGTTTCATGACCAAATTTTTTTCGGGGGTAGGGAGAGACAGGGACAGAACATGGACGAGACTATGACAACACACGACATGAAGCATAATGAAACAACAGAACAAATCAAAATAATGAAAGAAATCACTGGGACTGATACTTAGCAAAAGAATTTAAAAGTCTCTAAGATGAAACAGCAGAACTACTTGAGTATAACCACCCACTTTAAATTAGTGATTTAATTTACTCAAGATTTCAAAAAGGCATTTGACAAGGTGCCTTAAACCCATAAAGAAAATAAGGAGCTAGGGAATAGGGTCCTTCCTTGGAGGAATTACTCGTTCACTTGTGACATAAGAGAGAATAGGAAAAAATGTTTTAGATTTATAGTGAAAAAAAGATCAGCAGTGAAGTCTTAAAGGGATACCTGTTGGAGGCTCTTCTGTTCAACATATTCACTACCGAACAAAGGTTGCTGAAGATAATTGCACAGGATGATGAAAAATAAAGATCAGTTGTGAAGAAATGTAGGACATTACAATGTCAAGTGATCAGACAATAAACTGGCAGATGAAGTTTAATGAAGTTAGGGCCCAATTGGTACATATGGGAAGGAACAATCCCAACTTCAAACAGAAAGATGACAGGCTCTGAAGTATTACTTGTGGGGAGCTAGATCTTAGACACTACTATGAAGCTACCAGTTCCATGACTAGCAGAAGCCAACAAGGCAAATAAAAGACTGGAAGCGTCACAAAAGTGATATCTTGATAGGATTTTTTTTTTTCATCTTGATGTCAGTATAAGTGGTTAGTATCACGCACTCCAGGAATTTCCCTAATGTATTAGGCACAGTGTGTATATGACAATAAGGGTATACAGTTCAAAACAACACTGTTCTATAAATTCCCTTATTGGATGGATCATTAGCTGTTTGACATTTTTACTTTCTACTGTTTTTATACCTTGAATTGAAACAGCAAGTTGAAACAACATCAGTAAAACATACTTATATTCAAATTACTTTTTAGGAAATGATAAGAAAAGTTCTATTGTAATGACACAACATTGCAGAAAGTGAAACCACAGCTACATACATAACTTGCCCAATGATCTGCATACAGACTGGGTCACAGCTGTGAGCAGAATCGAACTCTGCCACTCCAACTTGAGCTATCACTGCCACAAATCTTTCCTTTCTCATTACAAAGCAAAGCATGCTTTCACACAATACTTACTTTGCTGGATTTCTAGAACCCAGGGTCCAATAATGTGACAATATCTTTTTTTCATGAGGTAGCGTCTTCTTTGCCTGAAAAAACGTGTGATGCTCTACACAAGATTTCCACAGATTTTTGCATGCTCTGTAATTTAACATGTTGAAGGCAACAATATGCTCTCTGGATTCATTCTGTAATGGCAGGAAATAACATGTTTCAATATATACAAAGCAGATCAAACACAGTAAAAAAGGTCATAAAACTATCATGGTAATAACAACAATATAATTACTTTTAGCTTGAATAGGAAAACTGCAGTTAGGAAAATAAAACTTCAGCATATAATAGGTTTTGAGCTGGAGATGGCCAAAATATCCCTGTGACTTTATGAAATTCTAAACTGCAAAATGGACACTTTAAAAGTTCAAGCAATACTGAAAAACTATTAATAAAGTTTTTCAGTTCCGAATCCTTACAATGTTAATGAAATACTTAATTCTAGAGTGGTATAGATTTTGTACATACAAGAGTAACTTTAAACAGCTAAATATGGTTTCAGGTTTCCAGGCAGATCTTGACCTCCTATGACAAACAAAACTCTTTTAAACATTCCATTAAAGGTGCGATGTAGAAAGGAAAAAGTCTCAATCTTTGAATTCAAACTCTTCATGTAAGGCTTCCATTCAATAATGTTCAAGAGCCATAGTAATCAAAAAGCATCTGCTTGATAGTCTTTTAGAAGATAATAAAGATCTTAACAGTGCTCCATCTTGGAGGAAAGAAAGTGACTGTGATGGGACTGGAGCTGCTGCTCCTGCTGTTCAAATCCAGTCCTGCTTTCTGGATTACAACATAAGGACAAAATAAGGAGATCAAAAGGAAGCAAAACAAAGCTCGTGTGTCTTGTTGCAAACTCTTGTGACTTCACTGCCGAAGCGCCAGGGAAACACACTTTTAATGGAGTTGTGCCACCCACATTTACACCCTGGCCAACTGTAGCACTTGTCAAGCTATTCCAGGTTTCACTGCTCAAGAGAGTTTTGCACAAGATATAGCTCTGGTTAGTTAAGAGAGTTTTTGACGGAAACAAAGTGGAATGAAGAGTAAAGCAAAGAGGAGAAAGGGGTGTGTGTGTTAAGGAAGATAACATGAGACCTAAAGGTAATTGCTATCATAGCTTAGTACTTCAGAGAAAAAAAAACCCAAGTTTTTGATTTCATCACTTATCTTTTCAAGCTGCTTGAGTTGTGACTGAATTTTGACACCTCAGCACACACTTGGGCAGGCAACCATCTCAGTAAAGCTCTCTTTCTAGCTCATACTTTGGAGAACGTCAGGATTTGGGTTGCAAAGCCTTTTTGTTAAAGGACTCTAACAGACCTAACGAAGCTCTTTCTCATCAGCAAGAAATGGTGGTCCCATCTGGATAACACCTCGATTTCTAGTTGCCATTGTCCTTTTGTTTGTTCACAGCAATAATCCTGCTGGGAAGTAACTACAGACTATTCTGGCTGGGATATTCAGTCTGGGATTTTTATATTTTTTTCATTTCTAGGCAACATTTTACAAATGCCATGTATCAGAGCTCAATGTCACATTCTGCAAATCAATGACTAGTTCATAGAATCCATGACTGAAGTCACTATTTTAGAAAACCAATGAGAAACTCAAGAGAAATATTAAAAGGATTTGTCCCTTAATTTTAACATAGGTACTGCAAAACATTAAATTGATTGCAATCTTCCATGCATGTTTTCCTTATATGTATTAAAGCATTTCACAATTTTTTTTTTTTTATTTTTTTTAAGAAGTAAGGCCTGTTATTTGAGCCTCATGCATACTGGAATCAGTTCATCTTTGTCAATTCGACAGTTGCTTCTAATTAGTTTATATAAAGTGTGCAAGCATAATGAAATTTTAACTCAGAATTTCTTGCAATATAAAAAGCATACATCACTTAAAGATTTAACAACAAATAGCATTTCTTACATAATCTCTGTTGGCTGAATACCACTTGAAGTGTTTTTCACTACTCCAGAAGACAAATTAAAGGAAGCGTACAGATATTTTTGTTGGCTTGCCGCACTGGTCTTTCAATTGCTGTAAAAATTATTTTATCCAAACATCTCAGTTACACTGAAAAGCCACAGTGTAAAGATAAGGAATTAAGTACATCTAATATTCTGGTTTTAAATTTAGGTTTGAAAATAGTAATAAAACTTGCTTTCTAAGTCACAAGTGTGTTCTTCCCAACTGTTGTCACAGAACTTCTTTAGCAGCTTTTAAGTGAGTTTAAATATGGACTTATACTAGGATAAATACTTTCAGAAGTTTCAGAAAAATGTAGTCAATTCTTAAATTAACAAAATCTTCTTTTAACATAACCACGTGGTTCATTAACAGACCAACTTGTAAGTTGTGATACTAAATCCAAGCACCATTTTAAAGGTGAAAATTGTTCTAAGCGGGATCCAAGGACCTAATGCCTATCATAGTTAACTCAAATTCCAAAAGAATGGCATTTTAATTGTTATCAAGAAATGAGGATTAGAGAAATTGGTGGCCGTTAAGGTAAAGGGAACAATTCTCACTAGCTAAAGTGAGTCTCTTGCTATTTCAGCATCAGGGAAGATCTTTGATCAGATGTATGTCTATTCCACCCACAGAGAATTTGAAAGCATCTACAGCGTAGCAAGTAAAAGTGTATTTTAATATGCAGAAAACAAAGTTGTTTTTAAGCACTAGATAAGCACACTAGATATCAAGTTCAATTGCTGGAAGCTTTAAAATGTTGCCTGCACATCAGCACAATTCCTATTCCTACCTTGCACCCTTCATTAAGTCTACGTATCATGAGCTTTTATAACATCAGACATTCACTGATTCATCAGTCTTGCTCCTCAGTCCTTATGTAGCTCTTCAGTAGAAACAGAAATATTGCATACTTCTGTCAAGTAGCTGATCAACAGACTGAAGCAGTGAGAGGGGAAAAGAGGAGGTGAATAGCAGGGAAACAGTGAGGTAAGGTAACCTGAGTCTTCAGAACAGAGGCATAAGGAAAGAAAAAAGGAGTAGGAAAAAGGAGAATAAATCAATGAAACATGGCACACCCAGATGACTGCAAATTCATAGCCTTTGAGAACTTCCTGTAGATTTTTGCAAAGAAATCTACATATGACATACAAAACCCCGAAATGTTATAGCATTGCCGCCATCTTTAGTCAAAACTTGCCTGTTAATATGTAGTATCCACTCTGCTTTCCCCACCTTCTTCCACTTTCCTTACTTCCAGCCTCACTTACCTATTCCCTCCTGCACTTCCAAGCAAAACCCTGATAAACCCCAAGACTGATGTGACCTCAGTCATCTGCCCTCACAAACCCCTCAAGCGAGCCACCATTCTGGAGAAAACCCCTGGCAGTCCGGCTGCCCCCTCACTCCCATCACACTGCGACAGCGAGCTTTTTCAAAGCAGCAACACTGAAGTACTGCAGGCATGCAGACTTGCTGCCCTACATTTCAGGCACAGGGGGCTAACTGACAAGGACGGATGTATCTGGAGATTTAATTGCACACCTGGTCTGCTTTTTCGTATCTACTAAGAAAGAGTAAAAAGGTGAAGTGGCCGGCCTTATTCTTCCCGCAGTTCTGTAGCTCTCTAAGCACGCTATCGTGTGCATTACTGTAATCTCAGTGGGTTATGAAATAAAGAATTATGATTGGTTGAGAGGAGATTACTCGAACAGTTGAACTGTCATCATTTAACAAAAGCTTAAGTGAACAAATTTTAAGAATGCTGCCCTCTTCAAACGTGACACAGGTCTCCAGAAAGAGAAATTCAAGTTTTGACAGCAGTAAAGTCTTTATACAATGAACATACATATTTTACATGATCTTTGAGTCCAGCGACTCTTACATATTGACACTTTCTTCCTCCATATTCCAAAAAACCTGTAAACACACTCATTGTACTGTCTATTGTTACTAACCACTGTGAGTTCTGTTCCTACATTTATGCTCATAGACACATTTGGAAATTGCTGTCAATTGCTGATATTTGCATACTTGAAGATATTTTGAATTTAATAAGACTCCTTACTAGTGAATTTTTAATCTTCAGACCTAGAAGGTAATACCTGTGAGTGTCATACAATTACACTGAATGTAATACAATTACACTCACAAACTAGTAGAATTCTTTGCCAGCCACTCATTTCTTCATACAGTGAAATACATTTGAACAGACTGAGATAAGTTTACATATAAAACAATGTATTTAGAAACTTACAGCTTGCAGAAAACTTAAGACTCCTCTATGGTGGGTTAAGACACAGTCTCTCAAAAGAAAGAAGTTTCATTTGTGCATGCTGTGTGTGTAAGTATTAGTGCACTATATCTAGATACTGATTTTGTTTACACAAGAGCCCTGAAAATTAAGAATGTGTATATACATGCACACTCCTCAAACTTGGGAGATATCCACCAAAAGGGGGGGCAGGAGGGGAAGGGAGAAGAAAAGATGAAAATGCTCTCATTTGGGGTAAAAAAAGCCTCTATGCCAAACTGCGTTCAGCAGACCCTCTAATCGATAAGTCAAAAGGTCTTGTAACACAGCTCCTAGCAGTTTAAGAACTCATTTACTACAAGAGCTTTCATAAAGTTTAGGTAGAAGTTAATACTTACGTTTTACTCTCTGAGTTCTGTCCTCAACTGAATTAATATATCTAGATATCTGCTGGTCACTAATTACCGTATTTTCCCCTATCATATTACATATTCTCTTGTTCAAAAGATAGCTTAATTTATCTGTTCGTATTGTGGCACTACAATACTGTAATCAAGATTATTTTTTTCTACTAAGTAGCCTAATATTACAACCATTCTGCAAAAAGCACACATCATTATGAAGACTACTGTTAAATTTCCTACTGTGCATTAGTTTTGTCAACTATCTTCACATATTTTGCCAACTTCTAAATTGCTCCATGTTACACACAGCAAGAGATGCGCTATCCCCCTTTCCAACCTCATGTCTTTCAGCTGCAGACCTGCCTCTTTCTCCAGGTGCCTTCCTTTCTCCCAGAACTCTGAGCCCCATAAATAGAAGGGACCTCACAAAGTCCTCCTAGATGGGATAAGCAGCTGTTTAGAAGATTCACTGCAGTGAGGCACTCTGCTGAGCAGGGAGAGCATCAGAGAAAAGAGCAGCAGATGCTGGCAAGAAAATGCAAATATGCTATGTTACAAAATACTGGAGAAAAGATGAAGATCTGCATTTCCCCCAAGTCTCCAAGGGAAAAGAAACCTGCATAGGTAAGATATGGTCCAACAGAATGAATGTGGAAAGATCCCACACTGGAAAGGAAACAAAAATGGGAAACAGAGCAAGCATAAAAGGACCACAATAACAAGGGCAAGTTAACAAAGCAGAATTTCAAAGGCAAGTAAACACAATAGAGCCTTTTGTTGTCTTAACATTTACGGCAAAAAAATAAAATTGAACATGACCACTTGAGCAAAACAAAAATGAAATGACTACTTACATGTTTTTGCCGTTGCTGTATAAAAAACTTTTTCCTTTTAAAGGAAATTTTTAATATGTTCACCCTAAAAGAAAGAAACAGACTATGAAATACTAAAAAAATGTTTAAGAGGGAAACAGATGAAAAATTATACCGTGTACAGCGAGCCTAAAAGATTATAGCAGTTATATCTTACAATGAATAATATGCAGCCATCTCCTGTGTTGAGTGGCAAATAGGTGTCAAGAAACTCAAAGCAAAAATTTCAGCTAAGAAGGAAAGGTCTTTTTAAAATTGCGATTCTCCTTGTTTATTTTTTAAATAGCTCACATAGCATTTCTCTCCCACAAAATCTATTCTTGCTGCAAAAACTTGATGACATCCTTTACTAAGCTGCACAAATTTTATATGTATCAAGTTTGCTTAACTGAAGAATCATACAACTGTGACTAAAGAAACAAAATTTAATACTCTAATCACACAATAAGGTTGGTCATACAACATCTGAAATTTCAGATACTTCACACAATTGGCTTCATAACGTGAAAAATATCTTGTATTTGTATTAATAACTAAACATTGTAGTTAAAATCATAATTGTAGAAAGATGAAAACTGTAAGAATGAGTGTTAATATATTTTTCACTTCTATTATTAACATTGCTGCATAATTTTGTGGTAATTTTATACAGAATGAATACCTCTTTTCTATACATATGCAGTATGAATAAAGATTTTTCTAAGGCAAGGATTACAGTTGGAATTGGTGCTCAAGCAATTTTAATTTTAATTACATGCTTATCAGTTCTGCTAAATTAAACAAACTTCTAGGTACCCATGTACTTTCCTACTGCAAAATAAGACTTGTCTAAAAAACCTAAATTTTCTCTACAATACTTTGACTTCAGTAACTGAAAACTTACACTTTGTAGAAAAAGGAATCTATGATCAGCTAGAATCACATGGATACTGTTGGGAAAGCTATTTAAGTTCTGATCAAGTCATGTCTGCCTGAAAAACACCATCCACGCATCATGAAATGGTTTTGGAAGGTTGCTGCTAAAAGTCTCAGAATATTCTTGTCAACTGATAAAGTTTCACACCACCTTAGATCTCTATCAGGTATCAACTATATTGAATATTATCTCAGTTCTTACCACAGTTCTTGCATTGCTCCCAGCAAGTGGGACAATGGCGTATCGTTCATTCCCCACTGCCCATGCAAACTTAAATTATAGAGCAACATTCCTCATTTGTACAGGAGAGCATATTTGCCAGGTACAAACAAGAAAGGTAGCGGAATGAACCATCCTCCCTCCTGCACAAAGGTGGAAAACTGAGCGTGTGCCCGTTTACGAAAATGCTTTTCTCCATCAATTACAGAACCACAAAAAAACCTGGGAATTTCATTCACAAGATTTTTTGGGGACCAGGCAAACTGTTGTGCAAGTTACTAGAAAATTTACATCATAACCACCTCTCCTGTCAGGCCAACTCTTAAAATACATGTGCCATTTGACTTGCTACCTCCAGTAGTAATTATTTGTACTGTTCTAAAAGTTCTGGATTCAGAACTTCCTGATAAGTCATATAAACTTTCAGTTGCCTTTACTGAGATGCAACTCATTTATATATAAATCCTTTCTTAATGCTAATGTTACTCCACCTGAACTAGTACAGTTTTGCACTTCTGGTTCTTTCTTACCACATTTCTTGACTTGGACTCCAAAAAATCACTTGTTGAAGTTTAATCTTTCTCACCTTACACAGTCACTGTCATGTCCTGTTCTTACTCTGACATAGAGCCAGCAGAAACGCAGGATGCAGGACACAAAGCTAACCTTGCAAACTAAGCAAAAACCCCTCTACCCAACAACAAAAAGTTAGCCCGCATCCAAAAATACCAAAATCTCTCAATCTTCTATTTATTTTTTTTTAAAACCCACAACCCATGATTCACTGCATGACCACATAATCACTTCAAGTCAAATCAGGGCTTTAAGTCTCTTTATTTTGTCTCTAAGTAGAGCATCCTTCTCAATTCCATTCATTCTTCTTAAAGTACAACTAAACCTATTTAATTCGGTGACAAAGAACATTTGCTAATCTGACAGTTTTATTTGACTAAAAATCATTTGCAATTTTACACCTACAAGTTGAGCGAATGTTCGCATGTAGCACAATCCACAAAAAATCCAAGAGATTAAGGTATCAAATAATTTTATTTAACAAGTGCTTGAAGATACCACATCCAAAACATGATCTGAATAGAATGCAGTTACTCTTACTCTAACTGGTGGCTCACCTGCCCTTATCATTCACCAATAATCTGTCCAGTGACTATGCAACATTCACAAATCATTAAATTTCACAGTTTACTTGTAAAATGCTCAACACTTTTAGCATATTAATAAGGATACATCTTTTGGGTCCTGTCTTCCTAACATTCACAAGGGTCAAAATAGATGTGTCCCTTAGCAGGTAACAGAATTTTACATTTCTGATTGAATTGGCAGTTCTGTCCTAGCACTTAGTACTAACAGCTGGTATTTTTGACTTGAAATAAAAATGTTTCTATAGCTGAAAGTCTTATACTTTGCCATTGGAAGATTCAGCACGGAAGGTTCTGTCACATTTGCTATGTAAGATTCTGTTGAGTTGTTTTTAAATTTTAAGTAGCAAGATAGAATGTATTCCTCCAGCAGTTTCTCTGAAGTTTTCAAAGAAAAGAAACTGCATACACTGAATAGCATTTAATACACAACCTTAATTGCTGCTTAAGATGTTTTTACCATTAATATAATATTTTACTTGCAAAATCAATTTGGAAATTATCACAAAACAGTCAAGCACCCGCAAGAATAACTTTTCCAGAGCACATAAAACACTGCATTAAATCCAGAGTTATTTTTTAAACCTGTCTTGACTTGCATTGCCTCTGACTGATCAGTCAGCTCCTTATGTAGGTTGCTTTGATTGAAAGTCCTTCTTTTGCCAAGGCATTACTCTCTCACTGCCTCTGTTCCTGAAAACTTTTGGTCCCCTTTGACTACTACCATATGGCATAGCTGTATTGTTGTCATCCACTAATGCTGCAGAACATTTTACTTAAAGTTTTGGAAAGAGTGCTTTGATGGTGTTTGCTGCCACCTTGAGTTTTGCCACGTTCATGGTGAAGCTTGCTCAGCCCACAGGAAAAACTACTTACTACAAATAGTAGTTCCATAAAATGCCTAAATACCATTCAAATTACCTGAATGCATTTTTTTGCATTCTCAAGCATATACTGTTCTGTGAGGAATCTCCCTATCTGCACACCTTCAGGCCAACCAAGGTACATTAAAACTCCAAGCATTACAGAAATATATCCTGCTTTGAGGTCTAAAAAGAAATTGAAAATGAATACTACCAATACAGCACAGGCTAGTCTGCTCTGGTGATCTTCCTTGCTTGCTTGTTTTGGGAGGGCATGGAATGGACACCGTTCTGGCATGAAGAATTATGACTAACTCATTCAAGAAGGGAGAAATCAAATATCAAAAAGGCATCCCCCCCCTATGTAGTGAGTTTTTGCTCCTTTCAAGTTGAGAAGGTATTTTTAGAGATAGAGCAAGAAAGCTTTGAAAAAAATGCATTAGCTGTCAGCTGAAAATATTGCTGCCTAAACCTCATATTTTAGAATGGAAATTATTTGAACTGAAAAATCTGTGGGGGTTTTTTTCCGCTCAATTTCTTTTTGTAGATGAGAATAGGTTTTAGTGAGTGATGTTTAAGCATCAGTGTTTTATTCCTCTGTGCTCTCCAGGAGTAAAAGTAGCACAGGAAGTTGTGGATTCCTCCTCTCTTGTGTGCTATAAAGCTCTCTTTCCTTTCCCTTCGCTAAATAAATAAATAAATAAATAAATAAGTAAATAAATCAATCAATCAATCAATCATACAGTCCTGGATTTTAAAATGTCTTCGCTATGGTTTTCAGGAATCACTATCATTCATTCATACCTTAGGTCACTAAATCGGCAGAACAAGACTTGCAGAAGACAGAAAACGTGCCTTCAGCTGCCAGTTTTTAAAACCTGCAGCTGTTTAAAGGAGCTGAGAGATTGACATATGAAAGGGCAGAACTCAGGGCACAAAGATGAAAGACAAAAGTCTCTTATACTTTAGTGTGCATTGGAGATGGAAAAATACACGATGTGACTGTGCTGTATGAGAGCATTATTGACATACATTTAGGATGGTTACAGTACGTCCGACTGAGTTGAAAGACAACTCACTGAAAAGAAAAAAAAGACAAATCCAGAGGCTGTGCAGTACAATTTCCACTAAAATTTAAATTGAAACCCATTTTATTGCTTTGCCATAGGAAATACCTGTTAGGTCGGGTTCATAATGAAAGGATGGAATGACTTGAGTATTTAAGGTGTATTGCTTTTTACATAATTAAGGGGCAAGGAGCAAGTACAACCCATTAGAATCCACGTTTCTGTCATGCTCAAGAATAGTATACCATCTTACTGAAAACGTTCTCCAGAAACTGTTACAAATTATAGGAGGAAATTATGCATAACATGATAAAGCTGTACTTTATCAAAGTATCCAAAATGAATGTATACTTATTTTAAAAAAGACTGGAAAAAATTCTTTCTGATCCAATCCAAAAAAACTTAAGGAAATGCCCAGCCTCCATATAACTTCTAATTTATGTTAACATTTTTAGTATAGTATAAATAAAGTCCCTAAGTACTATAAATAGTTATAGCTTAATTAATTTCTAATGTTATTCAAATTAGACTTCTTGTGCATATTGCTTTGTAGATATTATTTTCTACAGCACTATCATGCATTCTAATGTTTTCGGTATTATAGAATAATGCAAAGGTCTGTTCCCTGGAGAATCCAAAACTTGTTACCATTATATAGCCTTGTTTGATGACATGTAAAATTTGTCTAAATTATATTATCCTAGTAAATCTGAAACTCCAAATAACTCACTTTACATTTCTTTTCTGAGAAGCAAATATCTTCTTGCTGAATGACAGGATAAAATGATCAGGTCATTAGCTGTTGAGCTTTACTAGTAATACTGATTTTTTAAAAAAAGATATTATTGGTTATAACAGCAGCAAATCTCTATCACTGCAGTGTCCCCCTGATCATGTACTCACACCTATATGTGAATTAACTTGATTGAGACTTCACACGGTGCAAGGAATTCAAAAGTCTCAGAGAATTAAAAGCCTATGCAACAGGTTTCATTTTTATCTCAACTCAAGGAAATACCATGATACCCCATAAAGAACAAATTTATGTATTGTAGGCTTCTTTGGAATAAACGTTAAAGCAAATGGAAATAAGATTGAAAAGACCAGATATATTTCTTTACTAGTACAGGAATTTACCAGGGATAGAAGCTTGTGCAGATGAGTTTTCTATATACAGCAATTCCACCGGATGCAATCCCAATCATAAGATCTAGATTATGGAGATCCTGCAAAAGAAAAATACTGTAAGAACAGAGATGTAATTTATGTCATTCCCATTTATATCTACTTATAAATTAATTTCCAAGTTTTCTATACTTAAATTGCTACTCCTGAGGCAAAAAAAATAATCACGTTTGCTTTTTTTTTTCCTCATACATCTCTTTCTTTTGATGTTATCTAATAGGTATTATAAACTTTCACTCCTTAAAACAAGTTGTAATGCTCATCTTGCTACACTAGATATTCTTTAGGTTAGTATCAGACCAGTCCAGCCTTATTAACTTAACCATAGGAAAGAAGTTGAAGTACTTTCCAAGATCAGTCAGATAAATATCACAGAATTTTGGGAACTGCACACAAATGTTCTGATTCTAAGCTGTTTAGAAAGACAAAGGAAATAATTCCTTATTATTTTCCAAAAATGTTTTACCAACAAAGACTGGGCAGGAGGTGACCACAATTCTGCATATGACACGATGCTAGAGGAATATACATGTGTGAATATTTGGTACACTAAATTGAATCCATTGTTAACTCAACAAAAAACTGTGTATTAGCTTAACATGCCGAACTGGAAAAATGAATCCATAAATTTACAATCCTTTAAGCATTGAGATACTCAAGAGGAAACACATGTTTACATATAAGCAAATATTTGAGTTAAAAAGGAAAAAAAAAAAAAAAAGAGGGTGGAGAGGATGCTGAATGGTCAATTTGACTCTAAACCCAAACTGATGTTACAAAAGTTACAAATCTTGGCTTCCTACTTGTCTATGATCAACAAGTACTAATACACTTTTACACAAATTTCTATACAGAGCTGAACACATGCATAAATCTACATGTAAGTGTAGAAGCAACTGGTTAAAACACCAGGTGTGACTCAAAAGTAGTTTTGTAAAGGATGGCCAAGGATAATGAAGTCTCCTGAAGCCTTCAGTAGCTCAGCTGCTCCACTAGATGGTACTCTGTGCCCAGCTTATATACAGTTTTCTTGGACATCCAGTCCCAATTTCTTTGTACATTAGTAAAGTACAGAAGAACAAACCAGATAGCATGTGCTCTAATACTACAGTAAGTCCTTCAAAAATAGTTGAATAGAAGTGTGATACAAGCATATGAACGAATGAAGCTGAACCTAATTTGCAACATGACTTCTAAACCTCCAGTGAAATACCACTGCAGTTCGTAGAGAATGAGCACAGCCTGTTTAATACATAGTGCATTAACACTGAATACTGACAAGGTGAGAGGAATATCAGTCCTACCTTAGAGTATGATAAAAGAAAATCATTAGGTAGGCAGTAGTCCAAATACACTTAATATCACGGTAGCCCAGAATCAGCTGAAGTTATTAATAATCCTCAGCAACCTGCTGCCCCACTTTGCCAAGAACTGCTGCTAGAGGAGCGGGTTGAATCTCCATCAGAAGTTTATGACAGCGTATTAGAGGAAACTAGAATTGACACCCCTTTATTTTAATACTTAGGGAGGAAACTGAGGTATTTCAGGAGACGAACCGTATGTAATTTAGCTAGCCCTGCCATGATAGAGCCAACCTACAGCAGGGCAGAAACCTGTATTATTGGCACGTGAGCTTATTCCAGGTTCCTGATTTAAAAATCAATAATGTGAAGAAAAAAACAACTTTAGGAGAAAAAGCTGAAAACCTACATGATTTAGCAGAAATAAAGGATTAGCTAAGCACTTGATAGGGATTAATTAGGATAAACTACTCTATTTTCTTCAGCAGCTTTGTCAGAACAAAGTCCATTCCCCACCCCCCTCTGCCCCAGTCCAAAACACTAACCTCCCACGCTATTTGTTATAATAAATTCTCTTATGTTAAACCTAAAGAGGGTGAAAAGAGATTTTGGACTAGCATAGAGGAAGAGAGCCTCCCAAAAGAAAGATGATGTAGATGTGCAGTTATTTCCCTTTCAAAATATCTATGCCCTTAAATTGCACAACTAAGAAATAACATGCATATACCTTTCTTTTTACCTGTTTGTTTATAATCACTGAAAAAATTACAAAGAAAAATGATCCCTGCCAGGCATCTAGCTAGTTAAATACTGATTCACATTTGATTTCATTTATGATTACCATCTGGATTTCTGCAGGTATGGAAATAATATTGATTCTATAAATTTCCTATCTACCTCTCTCTGAGAAAAAATGAAAGATGAGTTAACATCAGACTAATTATTGAGAGATGAGATAGTGGTCCAGAGTCAAAAGGGGATTAGAAATTAAAGAAATCTCAATACAGTTTAAAGGTATTCAATTAATTCTCCTGAGTTTCTTAATACTATTTCATTTTTCAATATTACAATTTTAGCAGGTCATATTTATCCTCAGAGGAAAGTTGATGAAAACTGAGCTCAGATTAATTCGCTAATAGAAGTTTCATGTTTAGCAAGTTGCTAAAAAGAAAGCTCAGACTCGACTTCTGCAAAATATTTAACTTTGCACACTAAAATTAAGGAAACTAGATATTCATCTGTTCTTCAAGAAACGTTACTCAAAAATATCCCACTCTCAACCACCAGTAGAGGAGTACCAGCTTCTTTTTGCCATTAGTATATAAGTCAGGTGTTACCTGGTTCCTCTGCCATACACAATCTAAGAGGACTAAGACTATTTCAGCAGCAAAGAGATGAATCGTAAGGATCCACAGAGATTAAAGCCTGTCAAAAAGCCGCAGCTTAACTAGTCCCTGCTAGATCCACTCAAAGCACTGGGATCTGACAAAACTTGAGAGGTGATATAAAAGCAGTACTAAACAAAGCACAGATTTAAAAGGTGGCATAACATTTTCTATTTTGCTTTCTATTTCCTTCCTAGCAGCTTCTAATTGTCTAGATGTCCAGTCCAAGTGCCATAAAAAACAGACCACTTCAAATATTTTCATCCTTCAAAAAAATTGTATTGTGATAAAAATATTAATTTGGATTGTAACAGTAGCAAGACGGTCTGCATTGTAGCAGCCTGGAATAGAGAAGGCTTTGATTCAAATCTGTATTTTATTTGATTCAGATTATACAGTTCGGTGGCAGGCAGAGTAGGGGCTCATGACTAATATTCTGACATCTCATGAGCCTCAGTGCTTAAATATGAAACTATGCATTGGAAAAAAAAAATAAATACACTGTTTAAGCAGATGTCTCCAGAAGGTATTTCTACTCAGATAGAGCAGCCCAGTATACCGCAATGAAATTTCATTTAGTTGAAAATGTCTGAATCCACTCTACATTGGACTCACTACTTGGCACTACTTGGCACTGACATCCTGCATGTAGTTCAGCAGCCTACAACTGAGGGGAGATGTTGGAAATTGAAGAACTTTCACAAAGAGCATCCCATAAATATTAAGAGAATAGCCTCATGGTGAACGTTGCGGAACTTAAGTTGGCTTATCAAAATACTAGGCTACAACAGAACTTGAAAAGCATAGACTGATCAAATTAAGTGCATGTAGGGAAATCTCAAGGGTGACAGTAAAGGGTTCTTCGATACAGCAGGAAGGTGACAGAAAAAGTATTTGGGGGTTTCATCTCAGACAGCTAGTGTAATCATACAATTAAATCCCAGTAGCCAGTGAAATACTAGGACATGTTTCCAATCAAGGCACACCCTGTATCTGAAGAGATTTCAAATACATTTTTAGTGGTCATCTTCCACGCTGTTAAATACTGCTTAGATTTAGCCTGGAGTCAGGGAATACAGGAATTAAAAAAACCCACACAAAACCCCCTCTATATTAACACTGTGTTAGAAATCCAGAGAAAGTAAACTTAAAACAGCTGTCAAGTACATCACAGCACTAGAGTATTCATTTTCTTTCATGCTAATACATTAATAAACTTTAGTAAAATTATTAAGCAAAATATATTGCAGTATTGAAACAACTTATCTTAAAAATACGTTGTTGCTCTTTTGAGGAGATTTAGTTTATTTGGTTGAAATTTCAGCACCTATGTTACACAGAGGTACTGTAAAATTACCCAACTCTTCAGTTAAAAATAACACATGATAATGTCAATATTTAAATGCTATTGGTTTTACTGCTATTAAGTTAATGTAAAAAATTGCATTTTTTTTTTCCAAGTGAAAAATCACAATGTAAACATACCCTACCACTGTGCAATTCCACTCCATAGAATTCAAGTGTTCGTGCTATATTTATGTAGCAGGACTCTGCTTCAGATTGCTTGAGGCCACTAAAAGAGGGGAAAAAAATACGGACCATGGTCAAAAATAAAAGACATGATATTATATTTATTCCAAATGCAGAAAACCAAAAGAATCCCACAACCTGGTATCTGACAAATAAAAATCGTTAACCAGTACTATGAGTTCTTCAATAATGAAGACCTTCCTAAACACCTCTCAAAAATCTAGCAAATTGTACACAATGTTATTACGTTAGCCATTCTGGATCAGTTCTTTTTAGAAAAATTATTTGTATCTGTTTTGTTTAAAGGGATGAGGAAACAATTTCCCTATAAAAGCTTCCTTTTTAACAAGATGATGTATCTGTAAATATTCTATATTGCACAGTTTCTCAGAAGAAAGTAAGTTAGAAGAAAGATTAGAAGCAGGAATGTACTAAAAATATAAGGGAGAGAAAGAAGATTAAATAAGTTAAAGTTACAAAACTCACCGAGGAAAAGCCATCTGAGTTTATCTACAAGTACTAAAATACTATTTTCACCCACTGTTAGATGTGAAATGTGCTGCAAGACACATTCTGGTCTTCTAGAAAGCTTCTATGATGCTGAGATTTATTTTTTCTCCCCCAGAGACAAAAACTCAAAAATCTCCACATCTTGAACAAACAGATTATATATCTTCATGGAAGGGCTACTTGGAATCTACTCGGAGTGCTAAAAACCAAAGTATCCAACAGTAATCCCTACCTTAGGTGGTTCTCCCATGCAGCCTACTAATTATTTATCTGAGAGGAATGCAATGTGGCCTCAACAAGAATCTTTAGGCGTGATAACGAAAGTAGCCCCTTCCAAGAAATTGCAGGGTGAAGACTAGTCAAGAACCGATCAGACAAGAGGCAGCTCTGACTGGGAAAATGCCATAGCCTACTGACGTTGTGCTGTGCCCACAGCGATCCTGGGCTCACAGCACAGATCAGCGATTCAGGCACTGCAGTGTGTTCAAGTAACTGCAAGAAGAGAGGCTGAGGAACGTGTGTAGTATCTCCACATATCTAAGTAGAAAAGACATCTGATACCATCCTATCCTATCTGCAACTAAGTGCAGGTAAAAACAACTTTTTCTTAGGCGAGCGTCCAAACCAACACACATAAAATTACATACATCAAACACACTTCAAATACAACCTCTAAAAAGCTGACATAGCATTTCTGTTAAGAACTCCAGATCCAAAGGCATTCCTCATAAGGCAGCAATTCTTATTTTTAAAGAGGCTTCACCTCAAAAGGTAAACATCTATTACTTCCAATTAACATCCATCCTTTCAAATTCAAGGCCATCAAAATACTATGCCCTGAAACAGCCACTCTAGGAAATATTACATCATGCTTCATGAAACTGAAAGTTACCTTGAAGTGGAAAGACATTGCCAGCAGTGTGGCTTGAGGATGTCACAATTGGAAAAAAGAGCAAAGAAAAAGAGCTGTTTGTCACAATCCTGAGATAAACTGCTTACTCAGACCTACATCTACAGCGATGACTGTCACTTGGATTTTGAAAAGCATTAGTAGACCTTATCTCTTTCACTGTGTTGCAAAGAAAAAACCCCACAAAATTACAATTTTATTAGCCAACAGGATGCTGAATTTGTTTGCAAGAGTACATTATTTTAATTTTTTAAATTTTGATCAAGAAATTTGTTCAGAAAGATGGGGAAAGTCTGTTGCATACCAACAAGATATGTCTGCAAATTTTCATTCTCCATTTGCATACATCATCTACACCAGACCAGTCAAGCCTTGTGTCTTGAAGGGCCAACAAGAAAAAGTAACTCAGCACAGATTAAAGTTCTTTTCTTGTTATTACACCTCCCTACTCAATTAGAGATAAAATGAAACCTTGAGGTCCCTAAGCAGGTGGTAGTTACTTGGCAAGATAAACAGGCAAGAGGAAACTGGTCTTGGGTGTCTCCTTCCAATTTTTATAGCTGTTAATACCCAAGGGCTAACAAACATCGTCTGGAATATAAGCAACATATGAAGTTTCAAATACATCCTTCTCCTCAAACTGATGGCTAGATCTAGCAAGCACTACAACAACATTACTGATTTGGATAATATCCACATCCTAAGACCTCAGGCTGCTTATGTACTAAGCAAAAAACAGTAAGAAAACCCTGTTAGAACAAACTACATACAGAAAAATTCCCCCTATGGATTTAGGAATAAAAACAGAAGGAAAACTTGTGAAGGTCCACTAGTTCAATATGACAACAGTTGCTTTCTCAACAGCTACTTGCTGTCCACTGAACAGTGTCTGATATGAATATGTTCATAGAACTACCTTCTCAGATTTTGAAAAATAACATAAAAAACTAGGCAAAAAAATCTTGCATTCAGCTACAACATAGAAGACATAACAAGTATGTATCGTGTTTCAGCAATTCCAGCCTTTTCTTGTTCCTTTGTGAAAGTTTCCTAAAGGATAGACACTGAAGAATGAAAAAAAAATAAAAAATAGATGTTTATAGGGCTGGTTTTGCAATCCTGTAATCTAAGAATGCCAGTTTGAAAGGAATAATAATTTACAGATATCATGTATGGTCCACAGCAAATATTATTTACTCCAGATCAGCAGAAATCTCATTCCAAAACAACAACACTGTTCCCCACAAACTGTAAGAAGAAATTCTCCCTTTCTGTCTTACATTCTGAAAAGGCCTGGTGAACACCAGAACTATACACGTCAAGTATGTTAAAACCATGTCTCAGACGTAAATATTCACTATGAATGCCAAAGGAGGATGCAAGAAATACTGCCAGGATATACAATAACGTGTCTGCCTCTCCCTGCATTCCAAAATAAATAGGCCTGAGAGCTACGTTTCAAAAAAAAAAAAAAAAAAAAAAAGGGTGTTAAAACAATAAAGAAACATTTTTCCCAGTCCAGTCTACTCAAGTAATTAGCCAGTGAACTTCTATTATCATATTATCATTATATTACGTGAATTAAAATACAGCAGTTAAACTTCTCAGTCATCAAGGCTTCACTGTTCCAGAAGCAGTCAATGAAATAGTCGATTTCACTGAAAGGACTCAGAAAATAAAGGAATCTTTCCAACAGACCTCACCACACCTTTTTCTGGACCAATCATAACTTCTAGTCTTTTCTCTGCAGGACATAACCAGTTTTGTATCTCTGGCTACGATAGCCCTAAATACATGAGTTCAACCCAAACACTTCAAGACTCTTCAGAATCTTCCCTCAGTGGTCTTCAAGACAATTGCTTCCTAAGGGCAAGCAGATTTATTCACACCTGTCTACAATTTCCCCTCTAGAAAACTTCTGAGCCTACCGGAAACTGCAAATTAATTGGAAGGAGTAGAGGCCTCAGCTGCTATGTTCCTGAACACGAACTGCTGGAAAGTAGTCCAGATCAGTACCAACAAAGAAGGAATAGCTGCAGGTGGAGTTCAGTGGTTATTTCTCTTTTGCCCCAGAAATGACAAAGTGATGTACATGTTCCGGACTGCTAGACAGCACACGTGAAGTTCAGGACTACTCACTACACCCACTAGCAGTAAAGTAGTAAAGAAACAAGAAGGAGAGGTGAGAGTACTGAGAGATGACACAAAAAAAACCCCAAAAGTCGAGGAATATCAGGAGGAGATGAAAAAGGAGATATTTCAGGGTATAAATCAAAGAAACTAGGGGAGTGGGGAACCAGCTCTATGGCAGTAAAGATATAGACAGAGAGAACAAGTTCATAGAGATTTGGATTTCATTTGCTCAAATACTCACAGACAATTTCTTAGGTTGGCATATTTGCATTCAGGCTGTATCTGATCAACACCACTAATTCTAAAGTTGCAGTCTTACAAGAGACAAATCAGCAGGGTCAGAAAGAGTAATTGGCAGTGGACTGACTGGAGTAATCTGTTGTAAAGTTTATATTACACTCAGGTGAGTGGTGAGAAAGCACAATGTTAATTCAAGTGTTTCATGGTCGGAATTTTTTTTTCCCCATAGATAGACAAAAAATCTATAGGATTTGAAAAATGGTCAAATGTCCTTGATCCAAAAAATCCCCTCAACATCTAGTACAGTGTTCTAGATGGTTGCCATATAATCATTTATATGCTAACTGATCTACTGGTTGTTATAGCTACCCATTTATTTAAACGTTTTAACACACTGGCATCATACTCTGAATATTAGTTCAGCACCTACATGATAAAACCAAATTTCATCTGAAGTAAAACTGTCTGCTGCACTGAAACTGCTAATAACTTGAGTCTTCCTTTTGGCATCTTTTTTTTTTCTTTTTTTTTTTTTATACCTTTAAAAACTCAAGAGGTGAGAGAGAACTAAAAGTTAGTGTTACCTGTGTTGCTCATGTAGTGATTCTACTTTGGTAAGAAAATCTTTGTTCTGCTCAGGTATAAAGTTGTAATTTGACAGATATCCTGAATGATGTACTGAAGCGTTATAGTCTCCAAGTTGTGCTGTTAGGAAACAAGAAACATATACACAAAGTTTTCATAGTTAATTGATTATTATTTAGAAGGAATTCCTTCTCCTCATTAAAACACGTACACGTATGTGGAAATGCAGGAATTACAAATTATTTCCCAAAAGTCAAGCACTGTTGAACACAGGGAACTCTATGACATCAGCAAACAAAGTTGTTGTTTTTTTCAAAATACGCTTACCATAACTATAATCTCAGGCACTGAATGACTCAGTACTTCAGTTAGTTACTTATATAGCCCCACTTTTGCATCACAAGCTGTAACGCCACCAGACAGGCATTACATGCCAGGTTGGCGCAGACATTGAGTATTGTAATGTTAGAGGAAATCAAACTGCTTCAGTAAGAGACGACAAACGAAATCAATGGATATACATTTACTTGACTATAACATACTAGAAGTCTTCAATAAGATCTGTCACTTAGAAAGCAGCTATTCTTCACAGTCAGGTAAAAATTGTTCAAACTACCAACTGTGGCTCTTTCCTAACAATTCAATTGTTAATCTTGCCTCAGCTGAACATGAGTTACTTAACAAAGCACAAGAAATAACTGCTGATTTACACATAACATTACCAAGCTATTACCAAAAGTAAATATACATTTACAGCCAAACTAAAAAGAAAATAAAAAAAAATTTAAAAAAAAAAAAATCCCTAAAACTTTATCCCTTCAAAAGACTATTCTAATTAGTAGATATTTTTTCAATAGTTACTAGATAAAAGCTAATTCTTATCCACAGTTGGCAGTATATCTGAAAAGAAATGAAAGTATAAATGACCATAAGTTTATAGCCTCAGTCTATGCAAGTTTTCTTTAAAAGCTAGGTCTGCATAAGTTTATATCCTGGAAACCTTTTACTTGTTACAAAGATGCAAGGTTTGGGGCAGCAGGAAGGTTGCTTCAAATAAAGTACTTCCCTATTTGCCACAAATTTACCTCATTTCAATTAAGCAAGTAATTCAAACCCAGTATTTCATGAAATCTGTGTTTTCATGAAATAGTTGAAGAGACTAAACTCTTAAAATGCTGGTATGTTTAAGCAAATCACTAGAATCTGTACTAATCTGCCTTTTCCCTAAGCTTCCCAGAAGTGATTTGTATGACTGGTAAATAAATACAAAAGAAAGTACTTGTATAGACTGCAGACAATTCAGCATAGAAAGCCTCTCAACTAAATCAAAGTTGGAGAGCATACTTTTAGGAACAACATTATTACCATTATTTTCCAGAAAACGCACAGTATAAGAGAGTCATTTAAATGATTCAGGTTGGCAGGGAGAAAAGGAAGTTGGGGACTTCAGAAATAACTTAGACCTACAATAACTATGGAGTTTCTGTAATGCAGGGGATAACTAATATTTGCCACTTATATACTAAAAAGCGTGATTTTTACGGCCTAGAAAATGGAACCACTGTGATATAAAACAATTCCCAGGCAAATTCAATCAGAGGCTAATATAGTTGCACACCTAATTGTCAGCATCAAGGGAAATATTTAAATAAAAAAAGTAGTACGATAAACAGTAATCTGTTTTGAACGCAGATGTTCCTGCAATGCTTAGCCATTTCTTTTTAAAGGTAGGCTGCATTTTAAATTAGCAAAATGGCTGGCAAAAGACTAAGTATTTACTCTTAGAACCAAAACATATATTTGAACACATCTGTCGAACAATATATCTCTGAAGAAGAAAACAAAACAAACAAACAAATCCACAAGACTTAAGATCCAGAAGTATAACAAGAAACTGAAATAATTTTTAAGAATGCCTTTATAGTGACAAAAGTCCAAGTCTCTGCCAAGTCTAAAGCTAAGGCAATAACAATAAAAACAAAAAATAAAAACTTTTGGAATAAAGTAGGTATGTTAATAACAGTGTAAAATAAAACACACAATTTCATAGATAATGGTAGTTGATTGAAGACTGTTTTCCTTTATTAGCCATTAACATAACCCATCTTTTCTATGAAATGCAGTCTACATTTTTAAGGTTTGCTGCAGCTAGCTTGAATTCCATCCTTGTCAATGGGAAGAGACCAGACCGCCAGGAATAAGACAACGTAATTGTCCACTTCAATTTTATTTGCATGAGGTAAAAATATTTTTACTGTAGTTTTACCTTCTCTACAGAGGGCAACTGCTGTTCCTTCATGCATTATGAAGTAGAGTCTTCTTGCTCATCTTCCAAATATGAAGGTTGCTCTGGTCATTTTTCTTCTTTCTAGCTACCTGAGGTCATGTCAACAAGGGGAGCAGTTTAGAGTACTACTTGCTTCTCCAACTCCCCAGCCAACTGTCACAGTTGAAGAGAAACTATAAATGCTGATTAGTAGACATCTTGGAAGACTAGCCATCTTGCACAGGATTTAATTATCCAAGTAGGAAAAAAAAAAAAAGTTAGGACATATCAAGACCTCAGTCAGAAGAAAAACCCATGAGGTTTTTACCTCTGTACTGGAATTCTCCAGAAGATAGCAGAGGGGCAGGAAATAGTAAAGACCTACTTCTAATCTGAGTTTCTCCTGACATAGCTTCTGCTCCAATCACATAAGACAGCAGATACTGATCTAATGAGGGTAAAGTTAGAATTAAAAATTTTTTACCTTTCTCCATTCTAACCAACTGTTGCTCTTTAATTCGTTATAACTGGGAGAGAATATAGAGTAAAATGGAAGAAACTGGAACCAAGGAGGAGTTAAAAAACCCAAACAGTTAAGTAACAGATTCTTGTATTTTAGAGTATGATATATAATATGAAAGACTTTAAAGAAGCAAACATGATGGACCATTCATTTAGAAGGCCACATTCAATAAAAAGAGGACATTTGTTTTATAACTCTTAGTAAAAGAATAGTGCAATAGCCAAGTAGCCACAGAATAATTTTCCATGGATGAAGTCCCACGTTGATCTACCAAAACAGTAGTTGTACAAGATCTCAATAGAGTAAGAATTTCTAAATGCTTGAAAAACAAATAAAAATCTTGAGATTGTATATGTTTACACAGGATACGAATTGCCTATGCCTTACTGAAGCCTAAACAAGTAATCTTTTCTTCCGATTTTGTAAAAAGAATTTGTTCCATTAGAACAATGTGGTGGGTATATAATTTTGTCTCTGTCTTGTGGCAGCAGAAGACTTTTGTGCAGGAAGGCATCAAAGAAGAGGACAAATTAAAATGAAAAAAAACTGACACATTTTTGTAAAATTCAGATACAGAGGAAGGGAAGACCAGGAACAAGTGTATTTATGCAGCACTGATAGATTTCAACAGGAACTTTACAAGTACACAGGCATCTGTCCTAGAAAGAGAAGCTTGAGTACCAGATATATTGCTGCATTAAGAAAAAAAAAAAAAAAAAAAAAAAAAAAAAAAAAAAAAAAAAAAAAAAAAAGAGAGAAGAGAGAGACAGAAATAAATGAGAGCTTTATAGAGGAACATATATGGAAGCAAAAAAGCCATTGATGCCTACAACTCTTACAATAATTCTTGAAGGTTTAATTTATTCAGTGGTTTCTTTCATGAAACCATTGGTCAAGTCAGCTTATATGTTAGGGAAAGGCAGCACTGATCTCCTTTCTGTCTTCCACTACCCCAAAGAGATGGTGCAAGAAAAACAGAGCCAGACTTTTCCTTGAGTTACAAATGAAAAGGATGACAGACAACGGAAATTTCAGCATCGGAAATGCAAAACTGAACTGGAAAGGCCCTGAGCAATCTGATCTGACTTTGAAGAAGCCCCTTCCAAGATACATTTGCCTGTGGTTCTTACTTACTTGAAGTTATTTTTTACATCTGAGCTTTCTGCTACACAACCAAGATAATTATTTGTTTGGTTCTAGTTTTAGAAATTAATTTTGTTGTTGTTTTTGAATGCTAACAGTACCAAAATACCATCATTTCAATCTGGCCCAATTTCCACAGGCAGCCCCAGAAAACATAGTAGTAGAAAAGATAAGCCTTTAGCTTTGTATAACTTAAAGGGTGCCCGATTTCTACTTTCCATCTATGTGATAACTTCAAGGTATAGAAGACAAGTTGGTCTCCAATTCTACAGAGTTTGTTTGTAAACATTAATTTAAAAGTTTGCGTACAAAGTAATAGCACCAGAACCTATTTTTGCATATGGGCATTCCAAGTAACCATAGATGTCAGCAGGCAAGTGTATGAATGGCTCATTCGCTAAGCTTGATGGTAAATCAGTTCTAGATAATATAGACAATTTGGTTCAAAGGAATGCCTACAAAAGCTAGTCCTTGAAAATAAGTTTAGTATCAGCTTTCTAAAGACCTGAAAAGCATACCAGAAAAAAATAATCAAGTAGTTTCACATGGAATTCCTAACTTTTTGCAGGATTGAATATGCTAGGTGACATGAGTAAAGCACAAGAGTGAACTGAGTCGCCTGGTTTTAAAAGAGGGTAATTACATATGCAGATCAGGATCCCAGTGAAACAGAAAATAACTGAACGATGGATGGGACAAGTCTAGCATGCACGTTATATAACTAATTTAACTTTTATCAAGCAATAAAAATCCTCAGGTATAACACTGAAACCTAGGATTAAAATATAGTTACAGTCACATGACTAGTCTCCAAATTTGGACAGCAATAATGACTGACATGTTGAGATAAGAGTGAAATATAATATTAAAGGCTAATGATAAATTTATCTTCATATGAACACTGAGGTACAAAAAGAAAAGATACTTCCTAATCAGCATAGTTCAATCAGTTTCGACATTTTAAATGATAGCTTCTTGGAAAAGATAGAGAACATAAGAAAGACGATGTACTGCATAGCATAAACTAAATCAGTTACTGTTTCTCAACAGTAACTATGAAGTATTCAGGTATGAAAATGCTTCTAGAATCAGAAAATAATCCACTACAGCAGAATTCAGTTTCAAAGAACCAACATAAAAATGTAAACACTTAGAGAGACTATGAAGGAGCAATGAAATGAGCAAATTCAATGTAAATATAGAGATTAAAGACACTGTGTTGAAAATGGTTATCAGAGAGAGAATCCAAAAAGGACCAAAACCACCAAAAGTGGATGTTGAGAGAAGGAAAGGTGTTTCAACAAGTGAAACCTGTATCCAAATAAGGATGAAAGTATGAATTCTAATCCACTCGACCACTGAATAAGTACACATGATGTCCGTACTGGACAAATAGAACTAGCTATCATGTGGATAAAACTATCCTGTTTTGTAAAAGGAAATAATGCTTCACAGTCAAGAACGCTTAAAAAAAAAGGTTCAATCTAGAGATGGCTGTAAATAGCTGCTTATGACCACTTATGACAGCTAGTCACTTCATGGTAAGACAGAATGAGAAATTAGGCATTAATAAAACCAAAGGAACATTTGTAGAAAAAAATGCCAACTATACGTACACAGTGGTGGTCTACAAGTGATTTATTAACACTCCAGAATGAAAAAAATAAGTCAGTCANAAAAGGCAGATCAAAACCCAGCCACAGTTAAACAACAAAAAAAATCACAAAGAAAAGAAAGAAACAAATTCAAAAATGTTATATTGAGTTGCTATTCCTGCATCTCAAATACAACATGTACTTCAGAAACCGTACAGTCACAATCAGAAAAGGTATTGAGAAAAGCAAAGCATAATCCAAAGTACAAAGAGTATTCATTTTGAAAAAGAATGGGGATAAGAGTTAAGAAAATAGTTATCAGTACTCCCAAAACATTAAGAGGTTTTTCAGAAATAATGCATTCTGAAACTACTCTGATATGTCACATATGTTGTGCCTCAGTATTCACCACTAGTTATCATGAGTATAATACTGTACTGCAAGGACTTTGACCTTGGGTAATTATTTTTCCCTTTTTAATTATGCTACAGAAAAATATTTAAGAGGTTCATCCACCTTAAAAATACAGAAGAATAGTACCAAGTCTATGAGACACTGTAGAAAGTCAGCTCCTTCAGCTACAGCACTGGCCAATATCCCAATCTGGGGTTCTCCACTCCAGAGATTACAGCACTGTACTTTGTTTTGAAGTGTTACAGACTCAAAAAAATCACTTGTGGCATAGCAGAAAAACACCAGACAAACAATACTTGAAGTAATGAACTCGTGAAGTGGCCTCTGTATTGCCTAGCACAATCGTAACATATAATTAAGGGACAAAAGTCTGTAACAGCTGGGGAGATGATGTATATAAACTATCAGGACAGTCTTAGAAGAGCTGTTGTACAAAGAGATGCTAGCAAGCTCAAGAGCAGCAATCATGAACCACAGGGAACCATGTAGAAGAAAGTGGGCATGTATGTTAATTAATCTCTCCAGATTCTTGCATTGGGAGTTTCATCACTGTCACACAGATAACACACTGGTACTGCTGATGGCAGGTACTGTGAGATGTGATAAAAGGCACCTGTAACTGAACAGCATTGCTGCAGGCTTCAGAAGCACAGATGGGTCATGCACACAATCCTCAGACTACCCAATACATCTGGTAAATAATTTCAAACACTGGAAATTTGGGTTAAAATTCTCTTTGTTCATCCAGTCTGATTTTGAGTCAGAGGCATAAGGGCTACAGGTGCCCTGAAGAGTAGCAGGAACCTGACTGACCTCTGAGCAAATCTCTCAGTTTACATGATGTCCTTCTGAGCACTATTTCTCTTCAAAAAAGCCTAGGAGGGGAAAAATCCCCAAATGCTAGCTATGAAAGGAGGCAGGTTTCCATAAATTAGGAAGTCAGAGGTTTCAATGTAATTTCTATAAAAAGAGAGAGGGGCAAAATGAAGGCAAGTTAGAAGTAGAAGAGTGAGGTAAGAAGTTGATGGGGGAATTATGTGGTGTGACTCTCACTGTGGAGCTGCTGGTGGTGTTCCTCTAAATCTTACACTCCATCTTCTCCTCTGGGATCTCAGCCTTCTGGTGTTCCCAAAATTCTAACACTCTCTTACGCCTAGCTCCTGAGGGGCTTGCACACTAAGCTCAGCCTTCCTTGAATCCTCACCCTTGCCAGCCTTCCTCTTCTTAGAATTTGAATCCCAAGCAATCGGTCAGCCCCTTCCTGAACAAACTCCCAGAGCTAGACAGCAGCACGTTAGAGAAATCTCCTGGTTCTCAAAACAGAGCTGAGAGGGGAACAATATCACAGGAGGTAAGAGAAAGACCCCGTCATAATGAATTACTGAGCAACTGATGCTCAGGAAAAAGAAAGCTTAAAAGTATTCATAACAACTTTTGTTGGCTTTGTTGCTGTGCTTCAGATTCAAGTCCTAACCCTGCAAAGGATTTACGCACATAAGAGCAGATTCCCACCAAACCCACGGGACTCCTTACATACCAGTAGTTAGTCATTTAAATACTGTTCTGCAAATGGGAACTTACTACACAAAGTGATAAAAACAAGTGGTGCTAAATCAGCTTTGTGACATTTTAAATAAAATGATATGCACACTGCATAGGTCCCTTATTTAATTTTATAGGCTGTACAACATTCTCATTTTACACTGCTAAAAACTAAGATGTACAATTTATCATTAGATTTTTTTTTTTCAGTACAAGAGTATCCTTCAGACTTAATGACTTTGAAAGTATTTGAAATGCACCTTAATAAGTTCTCCTTATAAAAGGATTTCAAAATCCACTGATCATTTCTGTCACAAAGCAAATTTACTGATAATAAACAACTTATTCTTCAACTGTCTGAACTGTATTCGTAATCAAGTTTAGTCACGCACTATTTAGACACAGTATTCACACCCACTTGTATTCCCCTGTAGCTTAGCACCACCAGACAACACGGGGTGTGTGCCACAACGGTGCAGAGTAACATGTCAGAGCTTTATTTCAGAATCGCAGTGCTGAACCTCCACACCTGTGCAAAGGGCAATACAGAACAAGCAGCACTCCAGCAGCGTAACAGACATCACCATCATCTCTTTGCAAAACTCAGACAAAGCCTGCAAAGGTCAACCATACAACTGCCACGTGTGAAAACGGCAGTTAAAAAGCAAGAGCAGAAATATCAAACATCAGACTTCATGCGTGATGGAAGACATCTGCCTCAGCCCTTCTGCCAGGGACAACTGCTCCACCTTTTAAATAAATAACCATAAATTTGTCAGATGATGATTTCCCCTTCTGCATACAAGGGAAGTTACAGGACGGAGTAGCCTGAAAACCACCAAGAAGTGGCAGTAATAAGAAACAGCTCAGGTAGAACCAATCCATGGCAATTTCAGACAGTGGCTTTTTAATAAGCAGATACCACATATCCAAGAATGACAACTCTCCTTAGTAAGTATGATTAGAAATTAAAACACAGAAGAAAACTAATCAGAACAATTTAATTTGACAAGAATCCTAGAAAACATGACTAGATAAGGAGACTTACACACTCCAATTTCAGAAGGTCTTTCCCATGCCTTCAGTTTTAGGTAAGTTGCAACAACGTTGTAACAAAAAACAAACCCCCTTTTTTTTTTTCTTTTTAATTTAAAGAAATACTTCTTTCTATTAAATGTTTCATTCTTTGCCAATGCAGAGAATAGATATAGATATCATACAACCAGCAACAGAAAGGTGTTTAGCTAGCAAAAAAATAAGGTTTTGTTGTGTTTTGTTTTTTTTTTTTTTAATAAAAAACCCCCAAAACCCTGATAATAGTAGCACTATCATGAGTTAGGAAAACCAGGCAAATAGCTGCATGGGAAATTCCAGAATCCACCAGGAAAGTGAAAGATTAAAACACACTAGCACCCTTCCGCAATCTTCACTGACCTTCTGTTGTTCTCCTTAAGTACAAATAACTGCATTAGTAGCTATCCAAAGCACTAAAAAGAGAACTGTCATAAAACTGAGAGGGGAAACAGGAATTACTTTGGGACTTGGGGTATACTACCTGTGGCATAATTAATTTTTAAAATCATGTTACGGTTGACTTTGTGATTAAATATTTGCATTCTTCAGTGTGCTTTTATATTTGTGTGCTTTAGCACAACTAGGTCAGCAACATTGCATTTAGCAATCCTAAAGGTTCAGAGTGTTTCAGCCCTCAAGTGCCCCCCTGTGCCCCAGAGATACAGAAGCAGGGACACATTTCCTTTGGCAACAAAACTGAGACTCCCATTTACTACGGAAAACTTGTGCTGGTTTCAGCTGTTCTTCCTAAGCTTGAATGTAGTTAAAGTTCCATTTAAAAAAAGGGTACAACACATGAAATACTTAAACATA
Source organism: Aramus guarauna (assembly GCA_013400195.1). NCBI lineage: Eukaryota > Metazoa > Chordata > Aves > Gruiformes > Aramidae > Aramus > Aramus guarauna. The sequence continues at coordinate 11,591 of VXBL01000731.1, read as the reverse complement.
CAAGTGAATGTTTCATAGTGACTTGGGATTTTCATGGATACCAACAGTTTATCACTTTCTCCTTTGAAAACTATATTTGAATTATTTAGCTGGGTCTTTATTTCAAGCAAGAATTATCTCAATCATTTCTACGGACCTTGCTAGCCTTTCCATAAAGACATGAGATAAATATACATCAGCCAAATAATTACACAACTATTGTAATATGCTTTCCCCTGACAATCATTTTTACAAATATATAAACTCCACTAAACCCTCAACCTGTTGTTTTTGTTTCTTTAATAAGAAAGGTCTTCCTCCAGCTGATTTTCACTATCTGTTTAGGATGCCTGTAAGGCATAAGATCAGGCTCCAGTTTGGTTTTCTGATAGAAGATTTTTTTCCAATATCATCCTTAGAATTTCTTTTTGCCAGTTGCAAGCAGATGACAAGGATATAAGTTCTTGTTACCTTAAACGTATTGCAAAGTGCCAGACAGTTTTATATAGCTAACGAATCAAATTCCCTGAAAAAAACATAAGAACATTGGAGTTTCTTAATCATGAGTTTAACTTCTCCTAACCTGTTCTCCAGGTGATCTCTTATTTCCCTGGAATGCTTTCCTTTAGCTATTGTAACATACAGCAAGTTTCATTATTTTGTTTCCAATGACAATGAAAACCTGCCTTTTTTGTCGGCAGTACAAGCACACATAAATAAGAACAATGTTATTCTTGTATCAACTTTTTTTTTTTGGACAGACCTAACAAGTATGCTTTTTCTATTTAGACTTTCTGAAGGCTGCTTTAACAACCTGCACCTTCTTTACAAAGCATCACCCGTAGCATTTTGAATATTCCACACAAATAGTTAAGAAATCTTTCCTTATTTTTCAGTGCCGAACAGCAGTAGTTGGTCAAATACATTTACTAACAAAATAACAACTGGTTATTACTTACATTGTACCGCATAAGATGCCAGGACAACAGCAGAGTTAATAGGGCATGACAACCTGGAAAGAAGGGAAAATACTTTTATTTAGACGTAGGCTGTGTAAATATATCATTAACAATGTCTCTGCAATTAGTTCAGTACACGAAGACTCATTTATCTTCAAAAAGTATCTGATTTTGTTCTTACAAAGTTTGATTGTCAGAGCACAGCAGGACTGGACATTAAAAGCTAGTTGCTGTGTAACAGCTTCTGAAGTGAATGGAAGTAACTAGTTCTAAAAGGACATGCCCGTATTCTTGCTGGATACTTAATTGGGAAAGCAAAAGAAGCAAGGATTTTTATGGGGCTCTGGACAGTATTTTAATAGCTGCAGCCTGGTGTATTTAAAACTAGACACAAACACTAAAATTAGCCAAATGCCAAGCACAAAGACAGCTCTGACCTCACGACCAAAACCGACTCCCTAGGAGAAAAAATCCAACACGTTAAGGCAATTTACACTTGCCAGCAAATACCCGGGATCCCCTTTTTTCCTCTTTTTTAAAACGTACACACACACAGGAATCGCAGGGAAAGGAACCACTGTGTATATACCCACCATACAGGGCATATAACCCTGAAATCATGAGAAACGACAGCATGAACTGCCCTTTGCTACTCCCTCCTGATTACCGTACCAGATGGCAGGTCCCCACGTTTGGAAAACCACGCCTGGCACACCACGCCTTGCACAAAGATCTCTCAGGTTGACACTGTACTTGCTGACACACAGCATCTCCTACAGCTTGTTTGCAACAGACTTCCAAACTGTTCTTAAGTGAGCTATGTGAAAATTTGTAATGTTTTCTTTTAAAGCAGTATTTCACAAGGTACATTTTTATAGCAATGATACCCTCAGAAAAAGTCTTTTTTGCTTCGATGGTCTTTTTAAATTTTATTTTAGAAAGAATTATAGAGAAATTCAAGATTCTTATTACCTTCCTTCCACAATATCAGTCTTCAATTGCAGGAAGAATAAGTGCCTAGAAAAGATTTTTTTGAAGACAAACAAACATACATTTATCTTCACATTTAAAAGGTATGGTTTAAGTGGTTACATGTATTCATTTTATTTTATTAGATTTCCTGGCAAATTATACAAACAGATGAATGAAGCTTACTGGCATTTGCAAATATGCAATCATACACCCACTCACTCTCACACCAGTTTTAAAGACCTTTGGCAGTCTGTACAACAACTCCAATACCACAACTAACACTACAAAAGCCAAACCACTACAGAACTGGGCTCTCTTTCTCCCAGGAATATTCATCTTGGATGTAACTGTTTTTAAAAAAAATCACAGGAAAAAAACCAAACAAAACACCCCAACCCCAAACTGTGATAGTCTGTCTTGGAACTACTGCATGAAGGATGAGACATTTCTCAAGTAGCATATGCTGACAAAAAGCTCTTAAATAATTCTCCATGAGGAGTTCAGTCTTGCTCTTACTAGTGTGTTTGACAATGTTACTTTATCGTGATATGGGACAGTTGAGATGTCAAGAACCACGAAGACCAGGTCTTTGAATAATTTCACTTAAAAACTACAGAAGAGCTTACAACATGCTGTACTACTTATATTCTCAAGTCACTGATATTAACAATGAAAATCTGACACAAATGTTACAAAAATGCCAGATGAGTGCCTGTGAATTCTAAATTCCAAGTCATGTGCACTGAACAAACAAGTATCCAATTAAAGCCTTGTCACAAGTAAATTGAAAATTGCTTACAATTCATGCAACCCACCCATCACTTCAACAACTCAGATATAGGTTAAAAAAGAAAATTTTAAACGTCTACTATAAACTGAAGTGTTATAGATCTTTGCATGTCACAAGGAATGGGCAAACTAGAAAACACAAACTGTTATCTGTTCTTCCTGAAACAAAATAAACCCCACCCTCCCGCACCCTCAGCATTAAATCTACTACACGTCTTCAAAACTGACTCAGTGCTGTTACAGAACTTCCAACCATAGACTTAGGGTGTGCAGGCAGCTTAATCACTGAACTTCCCTATTTTTTAATCATTGCATCTGATTAATGAAAGGATCAGAAAAGGAGAAAAAAATGCAGCAGGCAAGTAATTCAAGCAACAAAGGGCTCAAAAAAAGAATCTAAGGTGCAAATAAACCAACTGCCATCTTTGTACTAGTTTATACTCTCGCTGTATTTTGGAGTTGTGGGCTCTGTATAACAGGAACCATTTGTTATGAGCCTCGCATCAAGCTGTTAATTCCAAACACATTTAATACAAAGAGTTATATGAAGTGATCTAACTAATAAAGCATAGTTTGCCAAGCTGCAGAGATAGGAAAGGAGGGCTTTAGACATTCTTAGTTCATGGAAGCAAATATCAAACAGAAGTTACCTGGTTTGTTCTTGCTGAAGTGTGTTAGGATCAGGTATAAAAAACCTTACACGAAAACGAAGGGTGCAGGGAAAACCTCCTGCAATATTTTAGAAGAGCAAATCAATTTTTTGCTTAAAGAAGAACAAGCCCAAGGATTTTACTTCTATATTTATAGAAAAATTACATTAACCATATAGAAATCTCATGCATTTTTCTCATGAAAATAAAAGAAACCACGAGAACTCTCTCCCAATGCCCCGACAGCAACTATGAGGAGAAAATATTCTCAAATATTATGATGCTTTCATTTAAAGTACTTTGTATATGCTAATTTATAGAAAAGGCATGATTTAATTATCTTTGCCTCATAGGTATTAGAAGAGAAAAAAGGAGCAAACATATTTGCAGCATCTCAATTGGGATAATGCTCAATTCTATCTTACATATAAAACCAAGAAATTAACAGGAGTTCACCGTGTTAACTTCATGTATTTTTATTTCGATTCACACACAATCTACAGCATATGGTAGAAATAAGAGAGCTGAAAAACCTAGCTCAAGTTTCACAGCACAAATTGGGACAGTGTCACTCAGTCCTAAGCTGCTTTCTGGCAGGCTCGTGCTGGTCAGCCTGTCCTGGGTAAGCATTCTGTGTTACCCAAAGCTGTTTATAAACAAGACATACTAAAACAACACATGCACTTGGAAGTGTGCAGTGTTGGGGTTTTTTTGTTTGTTTTTTTTTTTAAAACCAAGCATAAAATTATTTTTTTCTTATTCTATTTGAGACAAGGAATTGCCAGAACCTATATGTGAAATTGGCTCCACTTCCCTCGATCAAAACCCCTCTTCTGTATCTTCCCTATCAGGAGGGATTGACTGGCACCACGATACGAGTTCTGCTTTCACGGCCACGATGTCCAACACTGTTCAGAAGGCAGGTTCAGATGATATTACAGCATCAAGGTGAGTGACCTGTCAGGTCTTATTAGCACTCAGGTAGCAGTAAGAGATGTAGAAAGCTCTGCTGAAAAGACTGGCAGAGATAAGACTTCCTGCTCTTAAAGAAAATCTACCATCTGGACACACTAATTACAAGAAATGTATTTATTTCAGTCACAAGAACACAGACAAGCAGGACTACACAGTTACAATCAAGATATTAAAAACAAGTCTTACCTTTTAACTGTTTTCTAATAGGTTTGTTTGGTTCAAGCCATCGCTGTGAAATGAAAAACTGTTAGATGGATTAAGAATATTTACAAATAAATACTGTTTGTTTATGTGTATGTGTGTGCATGTATATGTGTGTATACATACAGGTGTAGGAATATATGTGTGCATATATGTATACACACACATACATGCACACACATTTACTATTTACTATACTTACAGGTGAATCTACTGCAGTTTCATTTTGCTGTAAACCAAAATATTCCTTCTCCGTCACACCCAACTGGTTGTAGGTCATATCCAACAAAATCTGTCCAGTGTCTTGTTTCTGAAAACAAGAAAACTTTAGAAGTGAAACTCTGCAACACTAACATGTTTTAAGATACTATTACTTGGAATTAATTTGGGTTTTTTTTTTAAAAATGTAACTCATGAATAAAAATAACTGTTAATTCATTGGCTCAAAGTTTCTCAGTAATAAGAACTTTATTCTGATAAAAGTTTTGTGTTGTTTTTTCTTTTCTTTTAAAAGAAGCTTTCTTTCCAAAATACATTAGGCATGTGAAATCGCATAATATGAATTGACACGAACTCAAGCCCGTGAGGTCGGTCCAGTAGTTTAATTTTAAGCAGATGAGCTCTCCCCTGCCAAGAGTCTTTAGGAGCAATGCCGTTCTCCGGAGCTGTACCCTGCAAGGATGGCTGACTGCCACATGGGGCTGCTCTGGCCCCCCATGTCACCTCCAAAGCGTCACACTTCGCTTCCACATCAGCTGTCAAAATGCAAAGTATATACTGGGGTGGGGAGAAAAATAAAGGAGGAGGATGGTGTGCTCCAGCCACAAGATCCTGTACTTCAGCTTGAACTTCCACCCGCCCCTCAGCCTCCACACACTCAGCTGCCATTTGGCCACCCCACTTTCTGCCTAGATGCGTCCCTCAAGGTGAGTGTCACAGAAGAACTGGCGCAACAGGGAATTACACAGGCAACGGAGATCCAGAAGCATAAGCATGGTATAATTTTTCCCAAACTAAACAAGTATCTCCATTCCATGACATTGTGGAGAGCAGATTAACCAACTTTTGCCAAAGAACACTGTGAACCAATTCCATTAAAAAAACCCAAGCACAAAACAAACAAACAAAATCCCCTCAATAAGACTGCAATCCTAAACATTCTAATACATAATAAATATCTTGCAAAGCTGTATGGCATTTTAGGTCTAGATTTTTTACATACCAAATTGCTGGACAGAATAAAAATCAGGCCAGTTTGCTTGGTATCTTGTCTATACAAAAAATTATAGCAAACTAATTTTTCACATCATCTTCTAAATCTCACTCCTAAAAGCAGAAATAAACTGCACACATGCAAATAAAAAAAAGTTTACCGGAGGAAAAGTATTTAGACTGCAAAAGAGAAGCACTTTGTTCTGAAACAAATTTCTTAAAATTTAAGTTCTGATTTAATTAAGTTCTGATTTCTTAAACAAATTTCTTCATTTCTTAAAAAAAAAATCTCTTGAAACAAAGGACTTAGTTTATAAGCATGATAATGACCACATTTTTGTGGGTGGCCCCAGTCTTACTCAGTGCATAGAAGTGCTCACTTAATAAGCCAAGAACACAATATTGTATTCCATCTTCTTTGTCTAGACCTTGTTTTATACAACACTCAAGTCCTGTTCAGAAGACAGATTTATCTTTACTTTTTTTAAACAGGGTACCACACTGTTGCAATTGAGTGCTTTAAATTGTAACATATTCCCTAGTCTTTCCTTGTCTCATAAAAGCATCCTTCCTATTTAAAAGACAGGAAAAGAAGAAGAAAGATTCAAGCAAAAGACACCCACTTGATGACCTTATTTTGGAGGACACAATATTACCCATCACTTCCTACTGCTAGAGCAGAACTCCTAATAGGTCATTTATGATTTGAACGCCCAGTGTTTCTACATCAGGCTGCAGATGCAAGGTCAGGTAACAACCAGCTATTGACCTCCTGTGAAAAGCTGTGCCCATTTTTGTAGAGCAAAGCCACATATGAAGAAAACAATGTAGGCCACACTTTACGGTCTTATGTATGAGACTACTCTTTCCCCTCCAGCCATCTCCCATCTTGTTTAACTTCCACAACAAATAGCTGAGATGTCACAATAAAAGCGTGTCCATTTGAAGCCTGTACAGCCATCAAAAAGCAGCAGCTCTGTCCCCTCCTTCTTCCCCAGCTGCACATTCCTACTCCCCTCCTTTCCAACAGGCTGCTGTTCCTTGGGATATTCAAAACACGGCACTGATCAAACAAAATTTTTTTTCTGAAATAGTGTAGACCTAGATCCAGCTTAGAAACTGAAATCTCAGCGACAGGTAAGGACCCTGTGACAAAGCATTCCTTGTCACGCACAGCCACGGTGCTGTGCATCCCTCAGGCAGTTCTGTCCAGCATCATCAATGAGATGGGCTCCACTATGAAAACTGAGATTTGCTATCAGAGATTATCCATATAGGTACACAAGAGGGCCTATGAAAACAGCAGATGCCACCTTATACCCTCTGAAATAACAGGCATTTCCTGACGTGAATACATTCATTTTTAGCACTGCCTTACTGTACATATCATATTCATTTCCCCAGGGTTATGTTTTTATAAGCAGAATGTTAAAACACTTTCAAGTGACATGACACCTGCACAACTCAGAAGCCTAATTCCACATCTATGATGCAAAATTCTGACACGAGCTAAATGAGTAACTGAAATGATACTGTGACCAAAAGCAGTAATTAATTACAGGGGATGAGACATACACTTTATTGAAAGAAAGTGTTCAGGCACCTCAGGTTTCATTACAAATAGGGCAGGAGAGGACCGCTAATTTTCCCTCTGAATTTCAACACTTCTGACTCCCTTCAGTCTCCTTTCTTTGCAACAGCATTATCTCCTAATTCCCTTCTCATTTTTCATGCTTCTGAACACTACTACTACTACTACAATGGGTCAAGTGCTTTACAACACATTGTATTTTCATTCTGCTCTGCCACAGGAAGAGGGCAAAACAACATGAACAGCACCCAGCTAAACTGGGCATTAGAACCAAGCTCTCCTTAACCCTCTCAAACACTACAGCAAGTAGTTAAGACATTCTTAATAAATCTCTTGCGTTTCTACAATGAGATAGAAAAAAAAAAAATACGCACTTTTCACACTAGCCTATTCTATTGCAATGACATAAGCTCTTAAGATAATCTTTAGAATTTTAAAGTTTTTTCTACTAAAAAGAAACATTTCCAAGAGGTTTGCTTGTTTCCACTCTGAAATTTCCAGTTATTTCACCTACCAATCCTTATTCTGAACTGTTAAAAGCTTTACAACAACCACCTCATAACCACACACCATTCACCTCCATTTAAATCTGCCTTGAAACATATTTCACTTTGTGTTGGATAGGTCAAAAATTGATATTTAAACCAGACATACCTAACACCTATTACATTCTGCCTGTGACACAACAATTTCTTGCTATATTTAGGGAATTAATATTAGTCAAGTTTAATTTCTAGTAAGCTACATGATTTTGAAGAGAAAGGACCCCTTCATTAAGAACTGCATAACTAAATGAAGACTGTTAGTCCTTTGGAGTGGAGGGGTAAATACACGAGTAATCCTTTTCAGTTTAATTTCCACAAGGTAAGTGGTACAAAGAGACACTTTAAGAAGACAGTGCAACATATAGCACATCTTCCTGTCCCTCTCCTCTGTAAGAGCTTTGCTCCCACTTTCTGGCAATGATAACCTCACAGTTAAGCACCATCTAAGCTTTTGCAAATTCAATTTCATTTCAGACACAATACCTGTTGCCCCCATGTGCTGTTTGAGGCATCCTTTCCTAATTTAGCCCCTAACAGTCATCCACCACCAAACAGCCTGTGTGCTTTGGTCTCAATACGCCTATGAGCTTGAACAAAGTGCTGCATTTTCTTTTAATTTCCACACTAATTTTACACTAATTTATTTGCTCTTCTGCTAACTCTGTCCTTTTCTCTTCCTGGAATTTATTTACTCACCTGATGCTCTTACTCAGAGCATGGAAGATTTTCTTTAGCTACAACAAACAGAACAATCTCTTCTTTCCTTAAGTCCAGACTTTTGCAGAGCATCCTAGCTGTACTTTCTACGCCTGCCAGACTGGAACTTCCCTCTTTTGTCTGCGAGTAGCCAGGATCCACACATGCCATTCCCCGGACGGTGGCCTCAATGCCAAAACTAACACTGTTAATACTTCCTTGACATTGGCTGGTGCATAATAGTGCTCACCTTTTTCAGAACATTAATACATGAGCAGCTCAGCCTGCAAACTACCAGTGTTCTCCTTCTCTATTGTTTCAAATGAAAATTGAGCTTAAAAAACCCATTACCTCATCTTATGAAAGCTATTAGTTTAGGCTACTGACTTCCCTCACTGTGATGACTCCTTGTTCAAGATAACCTATCTGCTACCTCATATTCTTAGATTTTATTTTTAATAATTCCTTAAACCTTACATTTTTTATTTACTGAAAAAGATTCAGTAGCAACATGTTAATGAAATTTGACAGTCAAGAACTCTATTTAACATCTAATTAACTCTATTTAACATCTTTTCAGCAAGATCTACTGCCACCTCGAGCCAACTCCCTGCCCATCCCGTAACACTTCTAGATTCCAAACACTCCAGTGCAGTATTTTCCTATATAAAGGTCATACAAAATATTTATCTAAGCCCACAGATTTTAGACCCACTGCATTTCCTCTGCCTCAAAAATGATTTAAAACAAACACATATGTGATGTTAGTCATTCCAGTTCTAACTTTGGAAAAATCTCCCCTCCACTAATCTTTTCCTTCAGCATTTCTGATGAAGTCAGGCCCCACGAAGGGCTAAGACTAACAAGCCTGCTGTCGGTCAGATCACTTTCTCACTGTTCTCAAAGGCATCATCAAATCTCATACTGTCTTACTGGTTTCTAGTCATAGAGTATATTGATCTGCCTCAATAAAAAACTAAGTATTTGTTGCCAGCCTGAAACTTCAGTTCTTTCAACATGCAGGCACACAGCTGAGCACTAAACTGTCTTGTATTATCAAACAATACTCAGTAGGAAAACTTAGTGACGAAGATCCAACAATTCTGCGTCATTGCATTTTACTATGAACGGTTTCAAATTATAAAAAACCTTGCACCCACAATCAAGAAGAACCTTTAAGACTCTATCGATTATTTTAAACATATCAATAGTAATTGATGGTGTTAATTGTAACAACCATGTTCCTTCTCAAATACTGAAAGAAGGAACTTAACTGAGATGGTGCGGAAGGAAAAACACACACTTATGATTTGAATATCAAGTCATGCAACTTTTCTCACTATTACTGCCTAATCATTTTATTTCTAGAAGGAAACCTTATTATTAAAAGCCAAGTAGACTAAAAGAAAAAAATCACAGGTACTAAGACATAAGCATCAACTCAGAAAGACAATGCAATACAGAAGTGATCTCACACTGCAAGTTTTATCCCTTCTCAAAAGTCAGTTTACTGGAAATTGAGAGGCATACTTCCCAAGTGGTCATTCCTGGTAAATGAGTCAAAGTAGAGCAATAATGGAAAATTCCTGCATGTTTATACCAAAAGTTACAAATAAATTGGCATTATTGCTCAACATACACCTATTAAACACACCCAAACATGGTATGTGAGCACATGCTGTATATATTAGAATGACAACTAACTTTTTCCCCATGTGGAAAGCTCATGCCTTAGAACAAGACAGAGGTAATAACATCAGAGACAGAAGTGAATTAACTTTATCACAAAATTCAACCACCTGAAATTTATTGGGAGGCTTCAAGAAAACCTGGATATAATTAAAATCAAGTGTATCGTGCAGTACCAAGTGCAATCAAGTCTTTGTCTCAAGTGTGTTTACGAAAGAATATTTCCAACTAGCAGCTTACGAGCACCTTCTATTCTTTTCCTGGAGTATTAGACATGTTCCTTCTAAATATGGAAATGCATTATGGAGGAAAAAAAAGAAAGGGCATTTCAGCCTTGCGGAGTTAACATACATTTTCCATTTGCACTGTAAGCAATGTAGTAGAACGTGTCTGAATACTCCCATGTGAACTTTCTTGATAATGCTGACCTAAGAACAGCACGTACCACAAGTTATACTGATGGTATCAAAGAGTTACTCAATATAAATTTCAGATTCACCAAAACTGTAGTATAAAGACCTTTGAACAAAAACAATGAACAAAACCCCCTATCACTTAACTACTCTGCCAAAGCCAAAATCCATGAGAAAAATGGAACTTGAAATTAAGTCTTTATTTACAGTTCATCAGACTACTCATATTCTTTAGGACAAGTGCTTAATAAGAACAGATTTGCAGGAACAAAATTATGCAGCTCAATAGACAGAAAGTTGTCCAGATTATTTCTATGTCAAAAATCCACCTTCCTTCTTCCTTTGGCCAGTTTTAGGATATTTGGTTTTCATTCACACTGTTACAGATACAACCACTGGGAAAAGAAAGTAGCATCTTGCACAATGAGAGAGACTTATAACTTCGAAAGATTCATAAGCCTGTGCAGCTTGCTAACAAAGTTTGATGAAAATCAGCTGTGTGGGCTCTATGAAGATCCTGGTGCTACAGAATGAAAAGTAAATCATATGTCTATTCTCCCTGTTCTCTAAAAGGTTCAGTATTTGGAGATACTATCTTCATCATTTTAAATATCTCACTTAGTTCTAGTTCAAAATTTCAAAATACATAAGTTGTTTTTTTCAGTGTATTAATAGGTTGTAAGTTTAGACTATTTAATCTATCATCATGGTATTAAATTTAAATCCATCTGAAAATTAATACTCTTGAGCAGCTCTGCAGTGCAGACAAGATATTAGAAATGGCAACTCAGAAATACCTATTTGCTTGAACTCAAAACAAATTTCAAGTTTCTTCTTACCCGTGATGTTTCTTTTCTTTGACGTTATTTTTCCAAACAATCGCCCTATGCCTTTGAAAGGCTGCGGAGTCTCCTTCTCCG
>VXBL01000729.1:597625-624688 GCA_013400195.1 Aramus guarauna | reverse complement strand
TCACTTGGAAGTTACCATCAATGCATTCCGGGAACCTCATGGATTACTTGTGCCCTGCTGTGTCGTCCCTCCAACAGATATTGGGGTGGTTGAAGTCCTCCATGAGGACCAGGGCTTGTGAATGTTTAAGTGAATGTATTTTGATTTTATGATCGCTAAATTTTCTCAAAAACAACAGTTAGCATTATCCTCATAACTCAGGGCCATTGACTTAGACGAGCAGTTTCGCACTCTTTATACCATGCTGATGGATCTCTAGGGATGCTCACAACCACCATCCTATTTCTGCAACTACTCCCTTTCTCACTTACCAGGATCCTCAGACCAGGCTGTCAACTCTCAGTGTAGCGATGGCTTCACAGCTCCAAACCAATGCTCATCTGCTGTATTGCTCAGGTGTGCCATGGCTAGAAGCGAGCCAGTCTGGGGAACAGAAGAAATGGTGTTCAGATCTGTTAGATCTCCATGTGTCCCCTCTCAAGACATTTCTCTGTTTCAATGACAAAGATGGAGCAGTTTTGTAACCACTCAGGATGTCTGTCTAATACAAGAGGAGGCAAAGAGAAGAAATTTTTGCATTTTGAAAATGCCAAGGTAGAAAGGGTAATTTAAATGGAAGAATCCTATAATACTTGCAGCTGAATTAAAGTTCGGCTGTGTGATAAGAGCAGATCTCAGCTGATGCATCAAGATCTGACAATCCTATTAATGTAAAAAAATGAGAAAAAGGGGAAAAGAATGAAAACCAGTCAGTACTGATGGAAAATCAAATTGACAGTGGAAAAGGAAATCAGATATTTTATGGTTTTTACATTGTAACTTATAAATACTTACTGATAAATAAAGAACAACAGGCAAAATGTGTGACACTGTTTTTCTTTGAGAAAAAAGTTGCCTTTCTCTCTAGACCATAACCATATTCCCAGTGTGATGTCTGACTCATGGATATTTAATTCTTTTATGCAGCTCTGGTTAGGAAGGAAGAACACTTGCTTGGATCCTCAGAGCAGCAAGCTGGCCTTTGGCTTTAAATAGGAAGTTTAAAATAAAAAAAATCTTTTTCAGCTCAAGTCAACTGGCTCAGTCAGAACTTAGTAACTTCCGAAGTCAGAAGTTGCCAGAAACTTTGGAAGCCTTCTGGGATTGTCTAACATAGTTCCCTTCCCTCTCTTCTCCACTACATATTGTCTGCTAAGGAGATACGGAACTGAAGGGACCCCAAAGTACCACATGGAAGTACTGGCCACCAGGTGTCACATGAAGGCCCCATATCTGGGTCTTCTTCAAAACAGAAGATTTTAACCTAAATTATTTCATGGGTAAAATTTCACTGACAAAATTTCACAGGAAGGATTTGAACTTGAGGAAACATTTAAATTTCACTATGATACTAACACAGAGAAAGAAAATGCTTCACTGATGTAGTTGGTCTCTGCTGAGAATTATAGCGTTCTCTGACTCACATGAGGAAGATTTAGGAAATTCAAGCATGTGGAATGTATCCAGAATATTTCTTTTTTGATCTCAGAAACCACTAATCAAAATTAAAATTTTATAATTTCACTATGTCTGACTCATTTTTCACCTGCAGAGAGAAATGCTAAGATAATACTCAAAGCAAATCTTCACTGCGTAAATCCAACATCTCATTCTTTAAAGGTGAATTGATGTTTAATGCCTGACTTTCATTTTTAAATTAGTAATTGTGTTATGTTGAACACTGTGACTTGTCCAAGAAATTTAGCCAAAAATCTCTGGAACCTATTTTGAAGGTAGTTGAGGAAAGGTGGTACTTTGCTTCAGAGCAGCATTTAAGATGCATAAATTTTCCTTTGGACTTATTCATTATTGTGATGCAAGTAGATTGCACAGATTATTGTTCTGGAAAAAAAAAAAAACAACAATTAACGAAGAGTCCCAGAGATCAGTCATCTTAAGAACTGAATATTTTGAGCAAGGACTTAATTTGAACTGGTTCTGTTTTTCAGACACTGCAAATGGATGTAAACAAGCTGAATATCACATTGCTTCGGATATTTCGCCAAGGAGTGGCAGCAGCACTGGGACTGTTACCTCAGCAAGTTCATATCAACAGACTCATTGTAAGTACCAAATGGCTGTGTATAACAAAATGTACCTGCTAATTTTGAATTCTCTTAAATTTATTTTCCTGTCACTATGGAAAAGTGCAATAAAATAGCACAGAAAATTTTTTTCCAATATTTGAACTGTACTGCAGAAAAATAGATCTCCGTTACAAAATGATTTAAATTTTCTTTTGAAAGGAAACCATTACAATGAAGTTACAGTCTAGAGAAAAATGAAGTCAGATAAATCTCTTTTGTGTCCTATTCATAAGCAGATTGCTTATCCCTTAGTTTTAATTCCAATGCAGTTCTACATCACATTCATTAAGAAACACTTATTCATGTTTTGTTTCTCAAAGATTGAGCGTTGCTCAAAAAATATATGTGATTCTGCCTTTCAAAGGCACCTTCACAATTTATCCTCAGACTTTCCATTAGTAAATTAAATGTCTTCTCACAATATTAATATCCATGTTTTGCTATTCAGCTATAATAATCTATGCTCAGAAATGATCTTGTAGACTACAGTGTCATATTTGCAAAAGGTGATGGCAAATTTGCTTTTAGCAACAAAGACTTTTTAAAAGCAATTGTCACGGTATGGTTTGCTGTGTATGGTTAAGAACATACATTCTTAACACTGTTGTCTTCTTGTAACAGTTTTGCCATGAAGCAAAAAACCCCAACATCATGTGTGTATTGCTAGAATTCAATTCACGTGGCAGAGGGAAGAAGAGTTATTTTATTTTATTTTATTCTACACAGAGGTTGAATATTAGGGAAGAAAACTGACAGGTTCAGCATAAAAGTATTTCCTGCCTTGATAGCTTGATAGGATTGTATACATCAAAAAGGATTATAAAACTCCTTCAAATAATGTCTCTGTGAGAAAGGATCAGACGAGAAGTACAGCGGAAAAGATCAATAGGAATGCAATGCAGCCCTTTTCATGTTCGCCAGGGATGTCACTCATTCGTGACAAGTGATGCTAAATCTCCTTTGTCCCCTGCATTAACCAGAATGAAAGGTTGAAAGACATATTCAGAGAAAAGCACAAGTAAATGAGAATCGTTCCAGGGTTCGGGATGTGCATTTCAATATACTCACTTAGTAGCTTTCTTACTATGCTCTATAGAAATTATGTAACTAAGCAGAAGAGATATGCTGTTTATTTTCCTACCGGATCCATAGCTTTTCCCTTTCTCCTCTCATTTGTGAGGTAAGGGAAGCGGTAGTGTCATTTTACACCTGCATATAGCTCAGAATACAGTAAGTGCTATTAATTAATTAGTCTTCTCAACATCTGTATAAGTCTGCTATGATATTTTAGTGATATATGAAAGAAAGCAAATGTGGTGGGTTGACCCTGGCTGGGGGCCAGGTGCCCACCAGAACCACTCCATCACTCCCCTCATTCACTAAACAGGGGAGAAAAAGTATAACGAAAAGCTTTGTGGGTTGAGATAAGGACAGGGAGAGGTCACTCACTTATTATCGTCATGAGCAAACCAGACTGAACTTAGAGAGAGGAAATTCATCTCGTTTATTACCAAACAGAACAGAGCAGAGGAATGAGAAATAAAATCAAATCTTAAAACACCTCCCCCCACCCCTTCCATCTCCTGAGCTCAACTTCACTCCTGGGTTCAACANTGCAGGGGGACAGCCTGCTTCACCATGGTCTTCACCACGGGCTGCAGGGGGATCTCTGCTCCGGCGCCTGGAGCACCTCCTCCCCCTCCTTCTGCACTGACCTTGGTGTGTGCAGAGTGTCTGACATCTCACTCCTCTCTCCAGCTGCAAAAGCTCTCTAACTGTTTTTTTTCCCCTTCTGTGTGATATCACAGAGCCGCTGACTGGGTTGGCCTTGGGCAGTGGCAGGTCTGTCTTGGAGCCGGCTGGCATTGGCTCTACCAGACACAGGGGAAGCTTCTAGCAGCTTCTCACAGAAGCCACCCCTGTAGCCCCTCCCACTACCAAAACTTTGCCATGCAAACCCAACACAGCAAACTTTTGCCCTATTTGCTCTAAAAATCACACACAGTCAAAATTCCCAAAGAAGAAAAATATATCTTCAGAGACATTCCCACTTTGCCTCTTTCTAACATGAGACAGTTCCTCTCATGCAGAGTGCTGGCAAGCAAGGAGGGCACATCAAAATTCATCTCGCCTCACTTCAGCCTAGTCCAAGCTACTCATCTAGGCTCCCTGTAAAAGCAATGTAGGACGGGTAACTGGAGGAGGAGAGGCATTGAGATCCCAACTATTTCAGGATGGATTAAATCATTCTCTAGAGATGCCAGTTTCTCTCCGTTGACTTTGGAGGTAGTTTAGATGACTGCAGTGAGGTAAGCTGCATTCCTCCCAAGGATGTGGTTGGGCACAGGGAGAGCAGAGGGCCTGCTAGCCTCTTATGTATAACAACACATAGTGTGCCAGGAAATATTAACTGGGCATTTCCAGTGTCTCTTTAACCTTTCCAGTAAATCCTCTTCTCATAAAGGCCTTTTAAGGGGCAGAGGAACTCCTAAACAGAGGAGGCATAGAACACTGGCAATGCTGCATCCCCACCAAGCCTTGCCTTGTGCCTGCCACCTATGCCCAGAACCAGCCACCTACCCACGTCAGAAACCGAACAGGACCTCAGCCTCAAATCAGCTTCTTAGCTTGACAACAGTCTCTGCCTCAAACTGATGCTCCAGACCTGTAGGACTGTTTTCACTCCTTATAACCCTCCTGATATGAACAGTCCCACTGAAAAATGCCCAGTCCCTCCAGGAGCCAATATCCTTACCAGTCTTATTGAGCAGATGGACCAGCAGCACATGTGAGAGGACACAGGGCAGCTTTAGAGTAAACACATTTGTCCCTTTCTGTGCAGCACTACTTCTGAATGCAAAACCAGATATTTTAAGAATAGCAAAAGACATCTTTTTCTTCAGTAAAGGTAAGGATGCACATTCAAGGGGAGGGGAAGGAGGTGGGGGAAATCAGGATTATCCCCATTTGAACTGATGTCTCCATCCTGTAATGATGAATAGCAAATAACCAGTCTGGTGAGGTTCTTGCTGCACAGGCAGCAATGCAGGTAGTAGGTCAATGCTTAACTTGCATGTGGAACTCCCCAGGTCTGAACTCTACATCCCAGCCTCAGCTAAGTTGGTCATAGCCCTGGGGAACCCAGGTTTCCACACCCTGTTTGGACATCAGGACTGTCTAGACACCGGTCTCAGTTGCTGTTCTAGTCTATCACAACCAGAGGAACCCTCTGGCAGCCTCTCCTTTTGCTCCTTTGCGACAGAGTGAGCATCACTGACATCTCTAATACAGCAGCCCTTGGGCTACCAGGACTGCATCAAAGACACCAGTGCAGGAACTAATAAATGGGAGAGGAGGCATTCTCAGCTTACCCATTAAATGTAAACAAAACTGGTTTGGTCCTTTCATTTTGGTGTGCCATTTTAAGGACTTGCACTGCAGTCGACTAAAAGGATTTTATAATTTGTTGTGGTATGTGTCTGCAGTGTGTTGACACAGGATTAGAAAGCAGTGCCAAAATACCACAGCATTATATTAAGCTTTTCTGTTTCAGGACCACCTTCTAAAACAGGGCTGCATTTCAGCTCAGATCAGATGAACTACCTGCTAAAATCCCTGCTGGCACTTTGCCCTTGAGCCCATCCCATGGGTCCTCCCCTCACCATCTTACATTGACCTGTCTTGTTTAATGGTACTAGACTCAGGAGGAGGGTACCTTGTCAACTGTGAACGAGACAAAGCACACGTGCCCACGTATGGTATTTGCATTTCCTTGCACAGTCAGCTGGGATATAAGGAGTTGGGGAATAGGTATACTTTCCTCACAGAGCAGGTAGCAGCCGTTTTATTCCATGCTTTTGTTTTTGGAATTATAGTTAAAATTTATAGACAGCAGAGATTATCTAATCTCAGACGCTTCCTGTGATTCTGTTGGTTTGTGGTTTGTTTTTTTTTTTTTTTAATTTTCCTAGGGGAAGAAGAACTGTGTGGAACTATTTGTGTCCCCACTGAACAGAAAGCCAGGAATTTCTGAGGCGCTCCCATCTGAAGAAGTGCTGCGTTCCCTTAATATCAACATTTTGCATCAGAGTTTATCCCAGTTTGGAATAACAGAGGTCTCCCCTGAGGTTGGTTATCAATTTTCTAACCTGTAGTTTGTTACAAATCAGGTAGTTATTACATCCCCGGTAGTTTCAGGTTGAGGTTCTCAAGCATGAGGCAAGAAGTGTATAAACTAAGATGGCATTACTGCTGTAAGGCAATTATACAGCTAGCCCTATTAAATTACTTTAATAGTGCTTCATTAGGCTATTTAAGCATTAATATCCAGGTCCTCTTCACACAGCTGGGCTACTGTTGAAATCAGAGTTCAGATCCTAAGCATGCATCACTTGCCTTAAAGGAAGAGGACCCAGGGTCTGTTGGTCTATTAGTGTGGATTGGCAGGTACAACAATTTCAGCAGAGAGATAAATGAAATGCAGATGTCAGGTGTAAGCATTACTACCTGTGTAACTTGTGTCTGACATGATTTGAAAAACTGAGTATTTACATTGTACCCATGCTTCTTTCTATTGTCAGGAGAAGTGAGAGATTTATTTTGTTTGCCTACTCCAAAAAGAGGGCAAAAGTAAAACTTGTATCTATTATTTAAATGACTACATCCATATTTTGGGAGAAAAAAAATAAATCTATTTTAAAGCAGAGACTGCACTGCCATCTCCACAGCATCCCAGACATTACCAGTGAGATGGACATCTAAATGTGGGCTGACCACTTGAGCTATGCACAAATGAGAAAAAAGCTAAGGTCTTTAGGAAAGGAAATCACTGAGCTCATGGACATGGTCACATCATATCGCATTTTATTTAGTGTCTTAGAAGTCCTTACCTACATATGAAGACCCTCAGAATTCAACAAGGTCCAAATAACTTCAAAGATGTTATCAAGAGTCTGCATTTTCCATGGAAGCTCCCATTTTGACAGAGAAGGTGTCTATGTCCAAAAAAAGTGGGAAAAAAGGAGAGGTTCTGATGAGAACCTGTATTTCTACTGATTAGAAATGCTTTTGCTCAGTTTAAGTATTCTAACTCTGTTTAAGATTCTGGAAGATGTCTTTGGTACAAAAAATGGAATATAAAAACAAGGCCAATTTAATGCAATTTTCTATGCTCTACTACAGCAACCTGCCACTATGAAAATGAGTGGATTCTCTGGTTTTAGCTGTTCTAATACAAAACAAAGCCAAGCAGTGCTGTCCAAATGTCAAATCAGGTCTTTGTATCACTCATCAGTGACCTGAGCTAAGCTTCCTTTAGGTCAGAATTTCCTTTGTTACTGAAGCATATGAGTGTGACGGTTGTGATAGATGCAATTATCTGTTCCAAGTACTTCAGTTACAAATAACACTTCAGGTAGACATGGGACAAGAACATATATGAATAATAGATGAATGGAGAAATGTCATCAAGCTATGAAAAGATGCTGGGAAAAAAACACAGCACTGAACTCAAGATCTCATCTTGAGTTAGATACATTTCAATAATCCGAAGTGCTCAGATATTTGAATCTTCTCTCTTGAAAAAAATGTAGACAACCAGACGGAATCATTTAGAAAAGGATTATTAGAATGAAAATTGTACAGACTTTAACTCCTTCTAATACAGTTAGAGAAACAAGAAATTATTTTAATATTTCAGTTGCTAGCAGATTATACAGCTAAGGCCCTGATCCTGAAAAAATCATGCAACTTTACAGTAATAGGTATTCCTTTTGGATCGCAATAAATTGTTTACATGTGTAAGGCTTCACAGAAAACAGCAGCTAAAAGGCAACAACATATAATCTTTACTTGCTCAGCTACTAACCAGTTATTTACTCTTCTCTCAACTTGCTCCAAGAACAAATTGTGCCAATCTAAGTAAGAGCAAAGAAAATCAAAACAAGCAAACCCTTGAAGGAAGATATAGTTATACACAGCTTTACATAGCTTTGGCAAATTATTTTACCTATTGTGAGTGTATATTCCTGAGCTATCAATCCCAATTAAATCATGAGCCAATAAATTACACACTCTTCCACCAAGAAGTCTGAATGCTTCACAACCAGTATTATGTGTGCACTGTCAGCGTATCTGTGCAGAAAGGAGACATTATCCACATCTTTCTAGGTGAGTGGCTGACAGAGAGGTGTTAGGGCTGGAATTTCTCTCCTTTTTACCTGCCTGTTTCAGTATGAGCTGCCTAAGGCTTGTAAGTCTACTGGCTCTCTCTACAGTAAGGAGAAAGAGACATTCAGCAGGCAGTTCATCCCATCTCTGAGATACTTCTCCTAAAATTACTTGGTTGACTTTTTCTAACAAGGCTTAGCTTAAACTAGCCCCCCAGCTGTAGAGGGTTAATGGTGGGGAAGATTACCCTGTCCTAAGAAAGTTTACCAAGCTTATGTAGGAAAACTCAAGTGCAAAACTGAAGCTCTCTGCTTAAAGTCTCAGCCCATGCGGTACCATAAACAGCTAAAGTCTCAGTAGATGTAGGTGACTGGAACCACATTTCCATTCATTCCAATAATAATTTGCCAGTTCACATCTGCTAATGCATTAATCACCAATTGTTCTATTTTCAGTTAAATTGCCTGCCTCAAATTTCACATCCTGGTTTCTTATTCTGCAGTAGCTGAAAGAGCAGATTCCCTATACACCTTTGCTCTAGGAACCACTAGAGTCCTTTGCTGCCTGGTGTAGAATGGGTTATGTACCTGTGGGAATGTGAAAATTTAATCTAATGGAGTCATTGCCATTTCAGGGATCCAGGGCAACGGCAATACCTTCTGTATGTCCTTTCTCTTCTGATGGCCTATTGTAGTTGTAGCATTTGCTCTTTTATTATGCTCTAAAGTTTGTGTCTGAAGCGGGATTTAGGATTGTGTTCTGCTCCATGGCGTGTATCAGCGCCGGGAGTAGACTTCCCCAGAATGAACTACTGAATTGATGCTTGTTAATGGGACTAAAATCAATGACTCAGGCAGTCCATGCTATTATGGTGTGGGAATCCTGACTTCCTAATATCTTCAAATTGTGCTCAGAGAAAAAAAGAAACTACTACTGGATTCTAGAGCTTAGTAGAGTAAAAGACACCTTGAAGTGGGTTTGAATGACCAAAATAACTGAAGTTACAGTGGCTAAAATAAGGATTACTGTCTTTTGAGAGATAAGCTAACTGCCATCTGAGAGATGTGGCACTAAAGGAGAAAATTCCAGAGCTCATGCCAAAATTATGCAATCCCAAAATGTACCATTACAGACTCCTTGCACAAGGCTTTTGTTGGTTGCCTTTGAAGCGTGTGGTATTAACTTCTTAGAGAAGAAATCAAAGGAAGCAATCATGCACTTAAAGCGTACAGAAACCATAAGTCATTGTAAGGACAAGTGATAAAAACCAATAGCATAGAAATTACAACAGCCTAGACCGAAAGAGGTGCCCGGGAACAAAGCAAAGCACAAGGACGTGCTCCTGTGATCAGGCAAGGCAGACGTAGCGTTACACCCGCACGGGTGCACCCAGAGCACCACAACAGGGACAGGAGCCCTGCAGGCCTGCCAGCTTTGACGTGGAATCACAGCGCTGTATCACACACGCGCATAAGGTAGAGCCTTTGGGGAGGTTTTGTCACGGGAGATGCTGAACGGCTATTATCCAGTGTCCTGGGAGTCTGAAAGGTCACCCACATTCCTGCATGTTTTCACTGGGGGTGGAAGTGATTTCTTGGCGGACTTTCCTAACCTGCCTTAGCTAACATAGTTAAAAGGGCAGAAAAAACCAAAGCAACTCAATGTGAACTTGGACGAACTGGTTTTGATCTTAAGTTCAATCCCCAGCTCCCTGTAAGCTTTCCTCTGAGCTCAGAACTACAGCTTGCTGTGCTTTCATTAGCCTTTCAGCCCCAAGGAACTAATTTGGGTTAACTGACCTAATTTGCAAATTGGTCTATTTTCCAGTGGAGGCTTACCTTTCCCGGCAGCTCCTGATACCTTGGCAGGACCTTTCAGTCACAGATTTTACAGTGACTACTTCAGGTCAATGTCTCTCTTGTTGTGATCAACAGCTGGCTGCTCATTTTACTTGTTTATAGATTTAATCTACTAGTTTTCCATAATAAGACCAGAAAGGCCAGAGTGGATTTTTAATGTCTTTTAAAAAAAAAAAAATTATAAAAAAGCATTTTTCTAAACACATTTGTTCCAGTTCAGAGCAAAGCAGATACCTGTGCAGGCACTCTTCAGTAAGGATAGCAATAGCATAGGATTGATTCTTACCCACCTTGAATTATGCTGAATTTGAACTGGTTAACTTAACCTGGCTAGTTCTGCCTGAATGACTCACCTGATTGTGGAGACTCATTAAGGAATGGAGTCAAACACGGGGGGGATGATGTACGTGATGGTGAGCCTTCCTCCCTGTAGCCAGATTTGCTCTGGGACCTGATGGTGCCTGAGCTACTGGAACTCCCCTGCCATCCCACCTGCTCTGGTATTCCCCCACCCTTATCAGCTCTGGCTTTTTTGCAGCTTAATTTGAGTTTATCTTCCTGCCCTCTGATGATGGCAGGGGTACATTCCCATTCTTCAAAAAGTCTTAGTGGGTTCTCAGCCAGGAAAAGTTTCCCAACTGAGTGAGAGAAATGTGGAGTAATATCAATCAGTTGAGACACAGCACATCTCTGTGCAGGAGGCTCATCGCCCGTGGTCCTGGACACAATTCCTTTCCTTTTTGCTCTTTCCCTAGCATTTGGCCATTCTGCAAGCTTCTTTCCTGGACATCAACAATTTGTAGCGAACGTGGCAGTTGCCATCTGTCTTATCGGTTCTTCCAGACCAAGGACCAAAGTTCTGAATGAGCAGCACTGACGTTTCAGAAAGCAATTCCTTATCGTAGGCACGAGATGACTCAACTTCTGTAGGTCACAGCCTCTTCTGTCATTAGGGAGCAGCTTAAGCAGTGATTCTGCTGTCCTGCAGTTAGATCTGGGGGAGAGATTTCCTTGGTTATGTGAAAGTACTACTACAGGGTTTCAAAATGGTGTGTTAGATATGTTGAGGTTGCGGCTTGTTTTTGTTTTACTTTTTTTCAGCATTTGTTAATATTCTTTGAACTTGATTTTTACAAAAATCAACCAGGTAAAGACGAATCTAAGAGATTAACTCTCTTAAATTCAGTTATGCATATGAAGTCTATTATAAAATATTTTAAAAGTTTTGTGTAATAAATTACAGTTAATTAAAGTCTCTCACCCATTGAGTCAAAAAATCCCATTAGCTCTTCATTTACTTTTTAGTGTATTTGTCCTTTCAGTGAAGACGTTCAAAAAATGCCCCATTTACTCAGTCACAAAAGGTCAGCACAGCCAACTCTCCTTCAGCTCCTGCTTTTTATCTAGATTTCCTCCTGAGAGATCTGAAACACCAGAAAGCCATCAGGTAACCCACCCAGGGTCAAACAGTTTATAGCTAACGGGCCAGAGCTGCAGCTGCTGCTGTCGCCGTGGGATTCCCACGGAGCTCAACAGGAGCAGTCCCAAGTGCGGAGCAGCTGCAGATTTGGGCTCGGAGCCAGCATTGGGTGCCGAGTCCTGTTCCGAGAGCACAGCAGAATAACCTTGCCGTGCTGAGGTAGCAGATCGCGTGGAGAGCTGCGCCTCGTTAGAGTGGCAATGCTGTTTGAGTACGTCTAGGAACAATTTTTGCAGAAAGATTTGGCAAGATTTCCAGCTTGCCTTTGAAAGCCCTGGTTTTTAAGTTGCTCACTAAACACAAGACTGACACTTATAAACCTTGTTAAACTGTCAATACCTGCAATACTTTTAAGCCCAGATCATGAAACACTGCGTGATTAGACACACACACACACAAATAGGCTAATTTTACAAGGTCTGCTTCTGTAGTTGAGCAGAAGGGGGTAAAGACTTTCCATTCTGGTTCCTAGGGCTATGACTTCCAAAGAAAGCTCTTCTTTATTACGCTTTTTGTCCTCTCTTCCCCAGGCCATGATCTCCTCCTCCTCAGCAAGCCTTTCCACGTGAATTCAACTTCATCAGGACTTTCTATGTCTGAGAGGCTGATGGACACGAGGAGTTTGCTTGATATATTAACTGTTCAAAAGAGCAGGCTAAGCAGTGGCTAAGCAGACGTTGGAGCATGAAGTGCCCATGTAAATAAAGTGCTAGAAGGTCCCTGCAGTTACTCAGGTCCAGTGAGCAGCCACTCATCTTTAAACAAAGGAACTCTTACACAATGTCCCCAGACAGGAAAAAAGGCCACCTTGAGATGGGTAGACAACTCACTAGTTAAACAAGAAGTTTAATTAAAGCCATTAGGGAATTTCAGTGAAAGGGAAACAGCAAGGTCTTGAGCATTTACAGTAGAAACCAGAATTTAAGAAAGTCTTTTTTTTTCAGTCTGAGAACTGTACTGCAAATACACAATTAAGAAAAGAAAAGTAAGTAGCTGAAAATTGTGAGAGCAATGTCTTTGAACTGTGGTCATGGAAACACAAGACAACATACTTCATTCTAAGTAATACATTGCAGTCAGACTGAGGGTACATGCACTCTGTTTCTACTACCATACATCTATTTGGAAACATAGTGAAATTCTGGTAATTTAATAGCCCCACACTGCAATAAAGCAAAAAATAAGTGCTTTTACAATTATTATTATTTCATAATCAGCAGGAGTTCTGCAGGAGTTCTAGAAATCTTAGTGTGCACAGCTGTTTTAGAAATGTACTATCAGCAGGAGCCCAAAGATAATGAGATTACTTTAAGCATAATCAGAATTATAGATAGATAGATAGATAGATAGATAGATAGATAGATAGATAATGAGATTTCTTTCAGCATAATCAGAATTTTTTACGGATGTATATGTATGTGGGTGTGTACTCTAAAGGTGACAGTGTCAGGGCTTCCCAGCTCATGAAGGCAAACTGGCAAGTCACCTGCTCGTCACTCCTGTGTCGAGTGTAAACAGTCCCGAAGCTGGTGCGTGCGTGCTGGGGCCAGAGATAAGCACTGGGGAGAAAGAGGCAGGGCGAGCGGTACCCGCAGCCCACGCAGGAGCGCTGCCCTTTTACCTGATGAGCCAGGTAGTTTCCAAGAAAGACCGTGAGTCTTGTTTGCTTACCTTCAACCAGCCCATGACTCCTGCTGGAGGATTATCTCAGCAGCCGCGGAGGTTTTAGATCATCTCGTGTAGCGTTAGGACCCACTGGGTCACGCGCACGCACGTACACGGACACACGGAGTGCAGGCAGGGCGCGTAGCCGAGGTGGGTATGCAAATAGCAGCGTTCAAAGTGAGTGCCATATACTGTGGCACGTGAACTGTGACAAAGCTGAGGAGGGTGATTAATACCTGGCGAGAGCTATTTAATCTGCACACGCTGCTGTGTAACTCTTTTTCTCTTCCTCTTTCTGTTTTATTGCTTAAAAAAAGAAAAATGTTTTGCAAGGCCAGCATGAAGCAGACAAAATCTGGAGCAAAGAAGGATTTTATGCGGTTGTCATATTCCTCAGCATCTTTGTCATTCTAGTAACTTGCTTAATGGTAAGTTTCCTTTTTACTTTCTTTTTCACTGTTCTTTACTTCATGCTTTTCTCAGTCTGAAGGATAGAGTCACACGTCACACATTCTTTGCATGAAAGCTGTTGAAAGCCATTAAAAGCTCAACTACAAGGTAAGAGTTGGTCACTCCCATAATGCTGTGAAGCCAAAGTTTGAAGAAACACATTTCTTGCTATATCTTGAGTCTGGTTGAAGAAAGTACCTAGAAGGAAACTGAAGAAATAAATAACAGGCTCTTAAATCTGCAGAGTGACTCTGTAGTGATATGAGTTGACTTCTCAACCTTCTTACTAAGGTTCCAGGATCCCTGAAGTCACATTAGCTGCCTGTATTCCAGTTTTAATGGATAGTAAAAACAATACCACATTGATACAATATTGTCAACGCACAGTTGTTAAGAGTGTGTGTCGGTATTCATGTATCGAAAAGACAAATTTTAAAATGAAATGACTAGTAAGTATATGAAGGAGTTATCATATATTTGAACAACTTTGCCATTCCCACTGTATGACTTCAGTGGCCAGGTTTCTGGGCATTGGACGTGCTTCTAATGTGCTGAACATGAGACATGCAAGCATCACTCAGAAGATGAACACTATACCACCACTGACTTTCACAGGGTAATTTTTGCATTTTTTCCAATGTTATATATCTCATATGTTTTCCTCCTCTGAATCGTATATTTCTTCTGCGGTGCATAAACATAAGGATTTACTGAATTCTATAATTCTCAGCATTTATGAACACATAGTATCTTGGAGTCTTTTGAGATATTTTGCTTTCAAACCCATTTAATTTTCTTTAACCTAGATGGATTTCCCACTAGCAATCTTATGATGGAAAGAATGTTTAAACTGAAGATATGAATAAACGATCACATTTATAACAAAATTTTATTTATGCTTTTAAAGTCTCCCTAAGATTTGTAAAGCACTTATTTTCGCACAAAATTTGTTGCTTTATATAATTTCTACTTCCTAGTCATCTCCATTTCTCCATGCCATCTCAAAAATAGGAGGGTAACTCTACAAGTACTAACTTTTACTCAAACTTTTTATTTTGGACAAGCAGATGTTTTGGTAATTACTGACTGTTTAACTGGAAGGGTATAGAAAATGCTGTCTGTCCTTGTCCTGGTACGACATAGTATTTTCATTAATTATTTAGAATGCATAGATGGTATTGGGAATTGTAAGCATTGTAGAGGACAGTATCAGAACTTAACATATTCTTAAGGTGCTGGAGAAAAAAATTGCGGCTCGGCAGGGACAAGAGGTCTAACCATGTGCATGACTACAATGTAGGAAATACGCGGCAAAGCAACAGTTCTGTAGAAAAGGTTCCAGCAGTACCACAGAGCACACGCTGAAGTAAATGAGCAACATCGTATTGTTGCAAAAAATATACTTCTTGCCTTGGGATGTATAAATGAGGATATGATCTCTGAGATCTGCATCCAATTTGGCTTTAGCAATAATTTGGTTATAGTACGGTGTCTTACTCATTCTCTGTGGTCTCTTTTGGGTACTACACTTGCAAAAAATGTCAGGCAATTATAGCTGGGAGGAGATACAAGAGTGATCAGAGATGCGAAGACATGAAATAATTTGGTTTGATTATGACAGAGAAAAGAAGAGCAAGAAGAAACATGATAGTTCTCAAACATGGAAAGATTACAAAGGCTATGGCAAGGAAGAAGCTAATGCTTTCTCCACTGGGGATTGGAAAAGAACCCAATTTTTTGAAAGGGTGATTTGGCTGACTCATTAGAAAAAACTTAGTTATCACATGGGTCACTAGACACTGGAGTGCATTGCTTGGGGAAGCTCGGGCATTTTTACCCATTAAGGTTCTAGGCAACCATCTGTCAGGAATAGTTTGGGTATAGCTGATTTGGAGTTAGGGCAGAGGTAAATACTAGTAGACTCTTTGAAGTCCCTTGCAGATGGATTTACCATGACTCTGTGGTCTTTTCTGCAGGCATTCCCCTTTCTGTCCCCTCCCAGGTCCAACCTGTATCTTTACGTGTGCTACTGTTTAGACTGTGTAAATGGACACTGCCTCAGATTTTGCCAGGACCTGCTGATACAGGGAGTATGTGCAATCTATAAGGCTAACAAACAGCTCACATTGTTTTTCATCCCATTTTATGTGCGTCAGAGTGGCAGATTTATGAAAAGTAGGAAGTCAGTACTTCAAATTCAACCATTGCAGTCTATCAGACCATTTAGCTTTAGCATAAGGCGTTAGGGCTCATCCTAAATAGCTATAGCAACCATATGAGACCACCAAAATATGGCCTTTTTTTTTAAAGTTACGGGACAGGCACCTGTTTGTCCATGTGTTTTTTGCAGTTTAGAGGGTCCAAAACCAGAAAGCTCAGCCTGCATTTGTAGATGACTTGCACGTGTCCTTTAAAGTATGGAGTAGGAAGTGCTTAAAGTGATGATTATGACTGACAGTGCTCAGCGTAAGGCAGCTGAATTATCAGTGTTACTGCTTTGTTCTGTGTAATTTCTACAGAAATTGCAGCCTCCTCTCTTAACTGGGTTTTACAAATCATGATGCTTCCCTGCACTGATAGCGCATTGTGCATTAACAGCTTTTACGCTTCTTAATGTTTGGCTGGATTTTAACAAATATCTGTCCTCCATACCTAAAAATCTACAGTGCAGAGTATTTCTAAATGGCATAATGCAGCAGCACATGAGCTAAAATTGGACTTGTAAAATTTACCTCTGAGGTCGTTTTATGTATTTGCTCAGCAAGTTCTCATTGTTGTGGTATGGGAACTTCTTGCATCCCAGGAGCAATTCATCATATATGGATGCCAACACACAGCTCATTGCTATCCTCATCAGGGACTGACCGCAGGCTCACTTCCACTGGGAACATAGTACATCGTTTATAAAGTTTGCCGAGCAAAGTGCTAAGTAAGAATAAATATTTTTAGCACTCCTATGTGTAAAACAGGTCTCGATATTTATTATTTTACATAGATAGAGAAATAACTGAGCCATCACCAAATTTACTAAATAACACACACTTTGACAGTGAGTTAAATTATTTGCTATCATATTTCATACTAATTTTGCCTGCTTTAATAAACCAGTATGTTTGCACATTTTTATTTTTTTTAATATGTATGTATAAGTATCTGTTGAGTAGTCTGGAAGTATCACCTTCAGATTACGAACCATTTGTAGCTAGTTGTGATAAGAGAGTTTTCTAAATGTTTTTCTTTTTCTCACTAAAAAAAATAAAATAAAAAAGTAGGATTTTTTTCCCATTTAAAATAATGAAAGACATGAACTTTGAGCAATCTGACCTGTAAAAAATGCCCCTGCTTATGGCAGGGGGGTTGGACTTGATGGTCTTTAAAGGTCCCTTCTGACCCAAACTATTCTATGAATCTGTGATTCCATGAACTTTGCCTTGTCAACAAATTGTGATGATCTAAATTTTTACTACTGACTGCAGTGTTTTATGAGTTATGAACAGTTATTTGATGTTTTGGGGAGATAGTTGCATAAATGATAAATATTTTTTCAGCTTCATGATTGTATTTTGGAATTTCTTTAACAAGAAGAATATTGAATACCAAAAAAATGCATTCCAGCATCAAATTTTCACATGACCTATCTCTTGTTCTTAAACTTACGAATTTCAGGATTCATAAAGTGGTGAGGGACTTCTGAAAGCACTTTGATTACTGAATACATACAACTAACTAATATCAGTCTATCAACTGCAGCTTTTGCCAGTTTAAAGATTTAAATCAAAATTAACAATATATCTTTTTTACCATACTGCAGGAGTGTTTAAGCCAACTTGAAATTAGGGGGTTTGTCTATAAACTAGCCCTAGATTGTCTGAATTTTTTTATTCTACTTCTATACAAATTTTTATAGTGCATTCCAGCCATGGTATCTAAATGCCTCCCAGTAATGCATCAAACACCACAATTAACATCTGTCGCATTTTTGGTCTTTCATCCCTTCCTCAGAATTTGAGGGAAATGCTGATGGCTGATTTTCTTCTCATGTATACACATGCACAATAGCTCTGCTCATGCAGAGATGCACACAGCCTCACACACATGTTGATAAAGACTTGTCAGAGAGAATGCTTTTAATTAAAGTGAGCTGTCTTAATTTCCATGGTTTCTGGGAGATTTTACTGTACAGTCCTGGGTGCCCTAAATATCTCTAGGCAGATGAGTTTTCATATCACTGCTCCATGTAACCATTGCCAAGATCTTAATTCTGGAGATATAGCTATTTTGTTGGGATTTCCTGTTGATCTCTGAAGATGAATAAAAGCAGTTTCTACTGGTATTTTGAATGTGTAGGTAGGAGGTACTGGCCAAGCTAGGGTGTAACACATCAGTTTTTCCTTGCAGAAATCTGAGCAGAGATGTAAGGAGTGAATGTCACGCTGTCAGCACCCTGTCATTCTTCCATATAAGCTGAGTCAAAGAGGAGGCAGAAAGACAACTTATTTTCCTTTTGGACTGTGGCTTTGAACCCTAGGCTTAATACATGAAAAAATTACAGGTGACCCACCTTGTGTGTCCTGGAAAATAGTACTTTCTATTGTTCAGTTGCCCCATGCCTCTTGATTATCCTCAGAATTAATCTTCCTGGGTATCTGTAAAACATGAGTTTTCCTAGTTTAGGGGCTTCATATGTGTTTCCATCCATACTGACAGAGTGTTTAAACTGATTTAAAATATGAGTACAACTAAGTTCTTCCCTTTGCAGAGCTTGGTGATTGGGTTGATCACTGTCTTTTTGGCCATTTCTGTTTGTTTGACTTTCACCTGGAATTCATTAAAAACATGATGGCCCTGACCACACTTTCTGAGTTAGCTCAGTGTGTTAGCTCTTAGATAAAATGTGATTCTTTAGCTTTTTTTCAACTTCTTTTGGTGGCAGACTAAATTTTTTCCTAGGAACTAATAATAGAGAATTAAAAAAGGGTATGAAATAATACTTGTCCAGGTTTTTGGAAGTCAAACACATAATTCCTTGCATCTCCAAGGAATGAAACTATGTCAAAATATATCAGTGACAAGAAGGTATGGTTAACATTGTCATGACCATGAATGTCTGAGCTGTTTATCTATCTGCAGGTTACCAGAAACAAGAGACCAAAGCAATCACTGAAGGAAAAGAGGGTTAAAATATTTCAAGCCTCTTTTATCTTTACTGGTACCTGTGTCCTAGCTTCACAGTAGGGCTGTTTTTTCTGTAAAATAATGGCAAAGAGCAGCTTATCTTATCCATGCAACTTAATTCTAAATTCTCCTGAATGAACAGATGGTTTACGTAGTTAAGTCTTGTTTAATGGGTGTATTCCTAATGACATTAGGTCAGTTCCCAGCTAAACCTCTAATGCTAATCCTTGAAAAAACAAACCGATCAGATATATCCAGTCTTCACTAGAAAGCTATGGAATGATAGGTCTTTATGTGGTGCTAGCAGGGCAACAGCTGTCAAAGAGGTTCTGACTTGCAGCAGAAAAATGCTTTGGTCTAGGCTTTGTCTTTATGGCATTGCAAGCCAGTATTCAATCTGAATGCTTTATGGCAACAGATAAAGCAGAGTAGAAGGTATAAGGGTATCTACAGACACCTTCAAAAAGCCGTGTAAGTGCCTTTCGCCCACCTCCACACACAATACTTACAATAGTAATTCTCATATGTTTCATAGGTTGTAAGGCACATTTTGAAAATGGCACAACCACGACCCAGAAATTGTTTTTGGATTCCTCTCCAGAGAGGCAAGATGTGTTAAATAGGCCTAACACAGGTTCCTCTGGAGTGACATTACCAACCACACGCTACCCACCAGCCCTTGCCATGCCGGTGTCCAGCAACGTCAGTGCAGAGTTCAGTGGTAGAGGATCAGTACAACTTCCAAAAAGCTTTTGCTGCAGATATCCGACATTCAAGTTCATAAGCACTAGGTGGACAGAGAATCCTGGTATTACAGTATGTTCAGACGTCAATGTCTTGGTGATTGTAAACCACACTTTTCTGAGCAGATGTTTAAATAGCTTCACAGGCCACGCATCGCTTCAGCTTTATTCCAGAACAGGTTATGTTCCTCTGAGGATATTGAGGGATATCCTTATCCTGAGGAGTATTTCAGAGTAGTAGTATCCTACCATTACAAAAGTAGCCAAGTAAAGTTTCTCAGTTCAACCATCAGCTCCATGCAAAATGACTAAGAGCTTTTAAGAACATCTGCTCTAAAACAAATTGAGGTTGCTATAATTAGAGACATGTACCTGGATATATCATGAGCATGTATTTTGTACCATTGTCTCTCTTGTGTTAAAACTCTTACAATTTTTTTGTTTACAATTACTCTGTTTATCAGTATTTCCTTCTTCACAGTGTCTTCTGTAACTCTTTTTCCACTCTATGCTATTTGCCCCTTTAATAATACATCTGCTGGTATTACAAATAATTACTGGCTCACAATGAGAAGTGTTAAAATCCCTACTGCCCACGTGTATACACTGTGGTTTATGTAATGGAAATATTTATCCTGCTGTGGGAAACACCATGTAGCACAACTTGCGGCTTACCTTCTAGGAATGAAAGCCACGTATAGCAATCTTATCCAGCATTTGTTATACTTTCCTTGCCTTGTTTACCACGGATATGAGATTGGGCTTTCCTTTCTGTTTCTGTAGGTTCTGTACAGATTAAAGGAGAAGATCCAGTTGTCACTGAGACAAGAGAAAGAAAAGAAGCAGGAGATCCACCTCTCACCCCTTCCCCTGCAGACATCTCAGTCTGAGTATAAGACCACCAACAGCATGGTCCAGCCTGAACAGGCTCCAAAGGTTGTCAATGTTGTAGTGGACCCTCAAGGCCAATGCGTTCCTGAGCTCAAACCTCCCCTATGTGCCAGTCCGTCTCCTTTCAGAATGAAACCTGTGGGGCTCCAGGAAAGGTAGGATGGTGCCCAGCACATTGAGGACTTATTCTGCTTTGTTATAGTCATGCTGCATGATTTCATATGTGTCTTTGCTATCAGTCAATGGGAGACTTCACCATATGGACATCTGAGAAGTGCGATTTTGGTGTGTCACTATCTCATGGGTATTCTCTCCTTTCCTTTTCTTTTCATATGAGCAAAGGTCCAGAAGTTTGGACTGAGATTAACTGCAGTACTGGAATTCTTTTGCTAACTTGTTTCTTCCCCTTTCCAAAAATTACTCCATTTTCCATTGATATTTGCCTAGTTTGATCCTGGAGATCCTGGCAGAGGGCACAATGGCTGGTTATGTCTTGCCAGAAAGATGTTCTCATTGTCAGGGAGTCCCTAGGACATGGGAAACTTACAAAGAAGAAATATTTACACCAATTGAGTGCATTTACCAATCTCATACAGTGTTTCCATTATCACATTTAGATATTTTTGCTTCTTAAATCCAGCTTTCCATGGTGGTCAAGATAGGTCCAAGGTCTATAGGCTTTACAAAAACAGAAAAAGAAGTGATTAGTTATGAAACCAACACTTGTGTGCAGCTCCTCAGAAATACTTGGGCACCAAACCTTGCCACCCATTCTACCTTTCAAAAACTGGGCTAGTGCTCTTTTTATAAAACTAGTTATTCTTCCCACAGGAGAATGCACACTGACATGTGTCTCTCATCTGCTAGAAACCTATATAATTTCTTGCCTGATGGCTGCAGGCCACTTTCATAAAGCATCAGTGTTCTGAATAACTAACGTAGCATGCAGCCATCCAGCTGAACTCTTCTACCCCGGCACAGAAGATAAATGAAAGAACAGACGCTGCACAGATACAATGGGGAAATCAGAATGAAAAGGAGAAGATGTCTGTGAGGACTCTCAGAGTGGAGCAGTAGCCCTGATTCAGCTTGAACCATGGGATTTCAATGACAGAGATTTTATCAATGGCTTTATGAGCCACAGACAGAACTAAGGAAGGGGGACTGATTCTGCCACGACTAAAAGATGCTGAAAGGCAGAGATGTCATAAAATATGTAGTAATATCACTGCAGCTAAAAAAACATAAGGAACGTGGGAAGCAAGTAAATATGTTTTGATAGTTGCTCTCATTCCACAAGATCCAAAAAATAAAGCACATGAGTATGGGGATCATATAGCCAGTTTATACCTGGTACCTAATATAGCATATCTAATAGTTGAGATGGATTGGGGTGAAGGAATTTGTATAGGGAGTTTGTACTTAAAGAAGAATTTTTTTCATTGCTCAAATGAAGAAATAAAAACAATTCATCTACTTCCACCACTGCAGATAGGAACTCAGTATTTAATACTCCTAAACCAAATTTTATCCTTTGGAAGGACAAAGTCCTGAGTCAGATGTGTCAAAATGGAGAGCTGAGATACAAAGAGGAAACTAAACCTGATGTTTGATCAAATAAACCAGGCATTTCAGCTTATTACTAAGGAAAGAGGAGTTGAAGGAATTGAGCACTTCAGTTTCTACTGTAAAAGAACACTAATAGGCCATTATGAAAAAGTGATAGACATTGTGATAACATCCCATTCTGCCATTCTTTTTGTCATGTTTAACATAATTACACTTTATCAGCCCAAGTCCACTTCTAAGAAATGGTGTTTTTTTCCAAGCTCAGTGCTACAAAGGTCTGGGGATGTAAGGAATAGCTTGTCTTCTCTTCCTCTGAAGTAAGCAGCTATTATTATTTTTATTTATTTATTTACTATATCCTGTACTATGAACAAATTCACACATTTTGACACACATAAGCATTGGAGACAAAAACTAGTAATGCAGCAACACATTTTGCCTCAGACATCCCCTAATGACCAGGTATGTGGAAAGTTTAAAACCCCTCTCCACCTTTCTGCCCCACAACAACCTTGCACTAGGCAACCTTGGACCATCCTCATTACAGATGGAAGTGGTGGAACTTACAGCATGGGTCTGCACACTACAAAACAGTCTGCTCGCAGCCCTTTTTCTGTCAGTATGGAGTGGGATGAAGCCTGGAGGTCCCCTCCTGCTCATAGCCACAGCTTGGGGGCACCCATTCAATAATGTTTGCTACCCTGATTTTGGTTTCTGCCAGGGGAAGGAGCTCTTGACAGGCTAGTGTGGATATGGCAACTCCTTGACAAACTCAGCATTGAGATTCCTTTGGCCAGGTGGCTTGACAGTGGTTCCTGAGCAGTGTTTTCTAAAGATCCAAGCTCCCTGGTTTGATTCCTTAAGTGTGATCCATAGCATCATGGAAATGCCTAGCATGATCCAGACCAAATTGTATCTCTTCAAAGAGAAATCAGTGGACAATGGGCCAAACCAGGGAGTGAGCCAGCCGCTGCGCCCAGCCAGACTAGATGGGAAGTTTTTGACAGTACCTCTGAAGGATGGGCCAGAAAAGCCAGATGATGCCTGCCTCTCAAGCTCTGTACACTAGGTGCTGCTTTGAGGAGAATTTCTAAATGCAAAACTATGGTGGAACTGAGTGTTCACAAAACACCACATCAGCATCTGGCCCTCTGAACCTTTCAGTTTTTAATAGGAGTAGCATTGGCTGGTACAGAGGCAGACAAATCGTTAATCAGCAACTGTCCATAGATCAAAATGTTTCTGGGAGTTTGTCCAGCTTCTTAAAATGTATTTTGCTTTTAAATACTAGAGCCAAGCCCATGTACATTTTTTTCTGCGTATCTGGAAAGGCTCTTACTCAGCTATTTTATAAGACACAGCTTCCCCAGCAGAAACATTTGCACTATCAAATGTGTAGTATGCCACAGATGATTTTTATGTGACACATACATACCCTGGTGCTTGGTGCCTTGATGAATGCAGTTGTGAGTGAGTGGGGAGTAGGGAGGGGGACACCTTGAGATGGTGGGCAGCACTGCCACCTCCTCCAGTGCCTGCAACCTCTGCAGATCTGGCATCAAGGTGGCCTTTCATCAAGGTGTTCTCCTCTTTGGCTGAGGCTCTTGGAGGAGCGAAGGTGGTCACATAGTCCAGAAGGTAACTGGCCCAACGGCCTCAGGATGCCCATTATTTTTCTGGATGCTGATCAAGGATGTGTGCCTGTGTGCAGCGTGCGGGCAGGGAAGGGATGGACCGGTGGTGGCCAAGAGTGGAGGATGGACCAACAGGTGTGGAGGTGAGAGGGCTGTTAGAACAAAGAGGCGCTGACCCCTTTCTATTACAGTTAGTGACAGATGCTGAGGCAGGCAAGTGAAGGGCTCTCTTAGAGCCTCCTGGCAGCCTCTGGATCATTCAGTACAGAACGCTTCAAAGCTGATCCCTTCTGGTGTTTTCACAACTGCTGCTCCTTTGCAGCTGAGACTTTCTCCATTGGCAACCCACACAGTGCGGTTACTGACCGAAGGAGCGGGAGAGCTAATGTTGTTCTCCTGTGGGTGTCTTCAGTGATGAACTGTCACAATATCATAGCGCCAACGCCTGAATTTAAGTTGTAAATGATCATTTTCTCTTCCATAAGCATATCCATGAATATTGCATCAGCATATATTTTTCTAGGTAGGCTTTTATATGTTTTTATGAATAATATATACTTTTTCCTTCAGCAGAGTAAGGCTTCATTTTATTCTGCTGGTTGGCCCAAAATTCATCTTGATATGAATGGTCTTAGTCAAAATCAGAATGTGGTGAAGTGGGATGTGATATTTTAAATTTCATTCTGACATGTCAAGCATTGAAAATTCTTAGAATAAGCAGTGAGTTGTTAAAACACAGGGGTGGTGGGAATATGAATATAAATAAGTTATCACACCAGCACAGTATTCACTTGTTTTACAACTGGGTTTACTTTTTCCTCAGCCACTGCTGCTGTGAGTCTTAGTTCTGGTATTATTTGTGACTAGGACAACTGTGTTTCAAGTAACTGGTGCACAATATACTGTTTTGTTCAAATGAGTTACTATCTAGCATGCAAAAGTACATGGAAGAAAAGAAAATGTGGAAAATAGCTCTTCTACTGTGTGTGTGTGTGTTAAAAAACACAAACAGTGCTTTGGAAAGTCTTCTCAAAAATTTGTATTCCATCCCAGCCACAAAGACCTAAAACTGTGGCTATTACATCTAAATAATCAGTGGGAAAAATCACAGCATTATGTTTTCTCAGCCTGTTACATATTCATTGGAAAATTATTCTGTCTAAAAGGGAGATGCTAGGGGCATGAAGGACTCTCATCCACATCAAGTAACATTTTACATCTGCTTCATCCTAATTTTTTTTTCTCTCTGAAAATAAATACAAGAGAGTGGAGAATATCATAGAAAAAAAGTTTGGTAAATAGAGCAAAACACTGGCAGATAAGTGACATAATAAAATATTTTTTAAATGTGAAATAAAAGAACTCTGCAATGGTATGGAAGCTGGGACACGGAAAAACAGAAGATACTCCGTGAAAGGGAAGGCAGGCAACCATCAGTGTGAGCAAAACTGGAAGGGGAGAGGGCTGCTCACTGGCATCATTCAGCCGCAGATGGTGTAGGTTACTCTGATAAGTGTGCAACCAAGTCTGCAACCTCTAGAGAACATCAGCAGGCATCAGAATAGAGAATAGTAGGGGGGAAATCAATGAATCAATGTAAAGTGGAACTCCCTACAAACATAAGAGATAGCACCGAATCTTGTCTTGACCTCTGATTGTGAGAACTGTGTGTGATGTTACTTCTCCCCACAAAGCAGAGCAACACTATAAAAACCCTACGCCACAGGTAATAGACTGTAACCAGTGAGATTTCTCTTACCATCCTGAAGATGCCTGTAAATTGTCAGAATTCTTTTCTCCAGTTCTAATAAGTAGTCAGTGGACATACAGTG
Organism: Aramus guarauna; assembly: GCA_013400195.1. Classification (NCBI taxonomy): domain Eukaryota; kingdom Metazoa; phylum Chordata; class Aves; order Gruiformes; family Aramidae; genus Aramus; species Aramus guarauna. Next base: position 599,096 of record VXBL01000729.1, on the reverse strand, counting down.
AACATAATTACCTGTAAATATAATGAAATAAAAGTTAAAAATACTGTGCATTATAAAGTTGCTAAATTCTCACCTTTGTCCACTTCCTTATAATATGAGAAAACGAGATGTTCTGAGGGAAAAGAAAGCAATACATTTTAAAATAATTTTTACAAACATCTTCTGATAATCTATAGTAGTCCGTGGAACTCATTGCCAAAAGACAAAGTTTGAATCAGGAACGTATTAGAAAGAGGTAGTCACACATATAGTCACACAAATGATGAGAGTAATTATTGTTCTCTGTCTGCCTTTGGCATCCTTCCTCAGAAACATCTTGTATTTGACAACTTTACAGAGAAAATTGTGGGCAGTTTGGACTTCAAGCTTGCAGGTGGAAGAAAATTCCTATGTTAACACTGATAACTATTCGCTTTTATTAGTTATTCTGCACAGACACACAAATTAAGCTATTGTTCTGGCCACCTATACAGTTTTTGTGCCCTGTCAATTGCCATCTGGATGACAAATGCTGGGGATGACAAACACTAACTGTAACAGCTTTATTCCTGGTGTTAGAAAAACAATACCCGTTAAAATGAATCATTGTATTAACAATACTGTATACCAAATAAATGCCCTGGTTCAACCTCATAAGAAATGTTAGAAACATGGTAAAATACCTGATGTGCTCTTTGCTTCATTAATATAATGGTAGCTGCATCTCAGATATGACTGTTCAACCAAATCTCTGCTCTAATAGATGAGAAAAATTTCCAACAATTCTCTTTGGTTCTGTTCTGATTTTTAGATCACAGAGCACAGTAGCTGCAAATATAATTATGGTGTTGCTGATCTGTTATCTTTATACAAAACTGTCCATTGTGAGTAACCATTTCAAGTAATGCTCAGAAGGTAGCACCTTGCAGTTAGACTACTGTAAACATGCCAGGTTTTGTAGTTTATGACACAAGCATGGGAACTTAATATATTTACAGGAAGGGGCCTTGAATTTCCTGGCTAAAATATACTAGCTTTGCATAGATTTGGAGGATAAATTTACCCTATTGTGTGGAGCTGAATATGCTTTCTGCATTCTTAATTTAAATCCTAGGGATTGTTTTCAGGAAAATGTCAGTGTAATTGTTCAAAGCACAGCTATGTGCCAACACAAAAGTTCTAGCTGGAGAACAACTTTATGGTGATATCCTATCAGAAGGAATTTGCAAAGCACTGGGGACCAGTAAACTGAGTTTGAGGTGGGAGGCAGAAATTCCTGTGCTCTGGTCTGTCTCTGCCACTGTCTCATTAGATCCCTTTGGACATGCCACACAAACCTCCTCCAGCCGTGCTCCTGACCACGGGTCAGAGGCTGGCTGACTGGTATGTCTGTCTGAAGGGATGTAGCAAAGATGAGAACCTTAACCTGAAGCACAAAGTCCTACATGCTACTGTTTGTGCACATCATTTAAGAAGAGTGAGAGAATATAAT
>VXBL01000729.1:576334-597574 GCA_013400195.1 Aramus guarauna | reverse complement strand
AAAAAAACACCAAAAAAAAAAAAAAAACCTCAAACACTCTTTGAAGGACCTAAAAATGCATTTCTCTCACTTGGCAGACCTCTCAGCTATATTCTGTCCTGGTCTGTAAAATGCACTAATAAATTCTACACCCAGAAACACTTCCTGCACTGAGGCCTGCTAGCAGAGATCAGTTTGTGTCCATACTGCCAAGCTCCCGTTACCTCCCAAAGAGCAGGAGCGGGATGCAGACTGCCTACTGGGAATGGTTTGTGCATGTGCTGGTTCCCAAACCCCGCCAGTGAATTGCTTTGGAGCGCTCTTGTCGGCAAAGGCTAAAAACCAGCCAGGGCTGCGAGGCGTGAAACGCAGCAATATCGATTACCGACTTCAGTGCCCGGGATTGTTTCCTGGCGCTGTTTAATTTCCTTTTCTAGCTGTAGCTTGCACATGAAGAAGTGCACAGCTGGCGTAGCAGCTGACATGGGAGGTTAGTCCTGGTCGTGGGCAGCTGGTTATGGGTTGTGCCTCTTAGTAACGTTCCTTTCAGCACAGGGTCTCCTCGCAACTTGGCGTTGTGGCTTCCCTCCTCCTCAGGCCATCCCAACTAGCTGGAAGGCCACACCGTGACTGCCGGCACCTGCACTGAGTGACAGGGTAAGGGCCGAAGACCTGGGCTACCAAGGTGGGAGAAACTGGTCTCGGTAACGGGGAACATGAAGTGGAATGCGGCTCTGAGGGTCTCCTGCTCAGTGCCCAAGAGGTCTGTTTTAGCATATGGGTTCGTGCCTAGAGAGAGAATAATGCTCCACCTCCAACTTGCATCTGTGCAATGTTTCTGTTAGTGCACAGTCACTCTGAAAACTTGTTGCAAGCGCTCGACCTCTGAATTGCACAAACGTCTGTTCTGTCCAACCCATTACAGACGTCTTTGCTTATCTGCAGTGTAGGAAGAGGGCAGGAATGTGAATTGTCCCCTTTCTCTGGAGGGGAAATGAACTCAGGCACCAGCCTAACAAAGACCCTTTAAAGACCATATTTTAACTGTTTGACTCCTGGCTGGTTGAGAAGGTGTTTCAGTTGTGGTTAGAGCTCTTTGAAGCAAAACTCTGTGGGAGTTATGATCTAAATAAATAGATGCAAATAACTATGTACCATTGCCCAGACTTACACCCACAGTCCATTTCCCTGCGTCTCTAACAGTCACAAATTTCTTCAGATTAGCATGGGTAGACGTTTCCACCCCAAGCTCCATCTCTGCTTTAAATTTTCCCACAACTTTATTTTTTCTCCTCTTGCAAAGAACTAAAAGCTCTTCAAAGCACATGACATTCATTTCTGGGAGATGATAGTTCAGACAAATTAGCCCACCCTTGTTCGGAGAAATTCTTTGAGTGCGGCTTCCTAGTCCTCTTCTCTCAGGTGCCAGGGAGTGCTCCATTTAGCACGCAGACCATGCCTACCCTTGGTTTTGCCTTTACTGTCTTCTGAAGTTTAATCAGGAATTCTATAATAATTTTATTGTATTCCCAGGTCTCTTATCTAGCGTTTATTCTTGTTACTCCAGTTGCTACTGGTTTTAGCTTGTACACAGGAAACCGCAGTGCCAATCAGTGTCGTTCCCAAGGTGACAGGAAACCCTATTTGGTCGGATGTTGATTGTGCTTGTCTTTACTGCTCCACCCATCACATTTTCTTCCTTTTTGGCTTAAGTTAAGACAAATTAATCAGTGACCGCCATCTGGTAGACAGTTTTGGTGGTTTTGCAGTGATTCGTCCAGCTGACTTTTCAAAAGTCACACACAGCACAAGGGGAACCAAGGGGAAATAGCCATGTTAATATTTAAATTCTTCTCGAGGCCTGGAATCACAGGGCCCATTGTTGCCCTGGGCACATGGGTAATTTGGGTTGTGTGAGTAATCCCCTTGTCTTGTCCAGCAGCAAGTTTGGATTTTTAAGTGCTGTTTGGTCAGAGGGTTAAACTCCGTTGCAGCTTTCCAGTGACTGATTTCCCTCTGCCTCTGCCGCGTTTCTGTGGTTGACCATCCCAGGCAGGGTTTCTGTCACTGCTTCGACGCTGCTCTACCGTGCAGGCAGAGTGAGACATCTGGGAAAGCGAGGAGATGCTCGTTAGCTGAACTTGAATGCTCCAGATATCTCGGCTCAGCCCATAGCAGGATGTGTCCATCTGTGACATTTACAACCAAATAGATTACCTTTTCACTTGGGTGGGTTGGAAACGCCGTGCTAAGGCACAAATAGCAGGAGAAGAACATGAGTTTCTTTATGAGACTGGGTTGTAAGCAGGATGTGGTACATTACATCTCATGAGCCCTTGACTAGAACCCACAGATACTGGTTTCAGCAAAACAAACAACCGATGTAGAATGGAGCATCCATATCAGATATACAGAGGTTTTGTATTTACAAGGAAGGTTGAGTTTTCAGATTTGGGGGCATTATGGAAAAGTCTCCTTGAATTAATGTCTGAAAAAGGCTAATGCTTCAAGTGAAAACAAAAATATTCACCTTTCGTCTTGTTTTGGAGTGCATTTCTCACTGATCATGCCATGCCTTCTGGCCAACTTTTCTGCAGGGCAGCCTAAAGCTGAATTTAGCTCAGTTCCCCTTAATTTAAAATGTTAGGAACACACACACAACACAGTGAAAGAAAGAAAAGAAAAACATCAAAGTACCTCCAGAACTGCAATAAGAAATATCCGAATATGTCCTTGAATTGCAAGAAGCCATGTACTGGGCACCACGTACATCCAGCTTATATTGTAGCCATCAGTTAATATTCCAGGCCATGAATCTCTTCTTTGAGTGGAATTATAATTCATTTTGTTTCATTGCATTGTTTCAGGAGAACACTTACAAATTAGGACAGTTGACTAATTATACTGCCTCTTTTTGGAAAAATCTAGTTCTGGAAATTTAGCAGAGACCTCTTATGCAGTCAGAGCTAGCATGTACAGAAAGCTTAACATTGCTAGCTAGCAGAAATGTCCCTTGTTTGCAAATATACTTTTGCTCAAAGAATACTGTATGTCAATCTTTGGGTCAGACTATTTCTCAGCTGTTGTGGGAAATTCTCTTTAGCGTTTTCATTAATATAATACCTGAGAGCCTTGGTCACAGATCAGGATCCCTTGGTGCAAGGCTATACACACCAAAATGAAATGATGCTCTATCTAAAAAACTTACAATCTAAACATCGGACAAGGTAGTAGATGCGTACAGACAATCAGGCAAGCCTGAGGAAATGGAGAAGCAATAGCATCATGGCAGAGATTAGGATGCCAGGAGTATGCTGTGAGAATTGCTCAGCCCAAGAAATACTGCCCAGAGGTAGTAGCTGATTTCATATGACACTGACATTTTAGCCAGGTTCTTGCTAGAGTTGTTTGTCTGCTTTGATACCATCACATCCAAGCTGGTGCATCAGTTTGGTTTAACTTTGAACCTTATCTGAGTACAGCCAAGATGTTTCAGGAACTCTTTTTATGATTTTCATACTAAGGCAAGTGAGACATTAATTGTTTAAGTGACTGATCCAAGATGATATTGCAAATCAGTGCCCTGTCTTCATAAAATACCTGGACTCTTTAACTCTTCATTCCATTTTCTAAGCAGGGGAGTCTGTAAGAAGCGACAACAGTGACATTTCTTTCTGGGACAGGGACTTCCCTTATGTTCACTATCAAAGAATATACTTTTGATGCTTAACAAACAGAATGTATTGTTGTTATTAATTTATGGTAGCTATAATTATCCCTGTTATGTTAATACTGTGATTTGATAACAAGAGCAAAACAGAACACAGTGACTTCAAATGACTGCTCAAATATGCGATAGGCATCAGAAGGGGAAGTAGTGTATATAATTCCCACACAGAAAAATGTCGTTAAGTACAATGTTTCTCTAGGGAACTCGGTCCTGATGCTTCGGGATGACCAATAGCAGCTCCCTGGAAAGTCGTGCTGCCAGTGAGAGATGGGGCCAGTGCTGGGCAGGAGGCAGCTGAGCCTGCCCTTCCGCTTCCCACCGTCCCCTGGCAGCCGCATCTCCTGTCTTTGAGATGTCTCAAATCCTTCCTGAGTTGTAGCAAATTCCACCGGTGGACTGCTGCATAGCCCAGAGGCTCTCAGTTCCTTTCCCTGGATTTGATAGTGGACGTAACAGCGTAGCCTTACAACAAATGAAGGAAAGCAATCAGAACGGCAGGAAAGTACACAACAGCTAATAAATCCAATTTGCATGGTCTTGGTTCATTTTAGACTCTGTTTAACTTGTTTTGCCTCCGTGGATTTATAGAGGTAGCTGGGAAGAGAATTTGGCCCACAGAGCACAATGCTGAACACGTTTTGCGAAAGAAGGCAGCGCTGTGAAAAGCAGAAAGCTGGTATTGTAATTAATCCCAAAGGCCTCTGGCTACAGAGCATGTATTTGCAATTTACTGATAAGATTAGAATAAAATAAATGTTTTCTGCTTCATCACAAGGATTTTCCCAAATGTAGATGGCCTAAACACCCCTCTAGTCCCTGAGTCTAGTGTACACTATTGCCTGGCTCCCAGCTACAGAGCTCACGGTCCTGGGACAATGCAGAGGTCATGAGGTGGGCTCAGAAAGCTGTCCGAAGGAAAAACCCCAGAAAAGGAGAAAACAGACACAAAGATGTGGAAGCAACCTTTGGTTCAGGATGTTCCTAAACTACAGATTGCCAGAAGCTGGAGGGCATACTAAAAATGAGTAACAGTGTTAAGTAAGTAGTCAGTAATTCCTGCTTGTTTGTTCTTGCGTTCTTTGCCTAAACCTCTTCCCACTGGCCATTGTTGAAAACAGGATGCTAGTCAACCTTTGGTCTTACATAGTACACCAAATTTACATCCATATTTCTACATCACTCCGATACATTAATCTAATCCGTGTTCAATCATTAGTTGTATGGAGCCCTGTGCATTGAGAGCATTTGTACTGAGAGAGATGGGGTGGGGGTTGGGTTGGGAAGGAGTTTGGTTTATCTTTCAGATATGACTTTGCCTCCTTTCTCTTTATTTCATAATGCGATGTGCATTTAGAAGAACACCGCTTTTATTAGAGTCCTCACATTTTCCTCCTCTGTACAAATTCATAGAAGTGAATTTAAATCAAGTGATTTAAGTTTCTTAATGCCATGAATCTTTGCTAATAGAGAACTATGAATCTGAAGCAATTATAATTATGTCACTCTGAAATTTCCAATCTGTATTGACTTATTGATGGTGTGTATGAGGAAGAGTAGATCTGGCCCATGCCTTCATCTCTGGGCACACATACAGATGCAGTTCCCTTCTCTAGAGCCCAGCCCATACAGTCCCATGTAGGAACATCTCTGATGAAGGCAGGCAGTGGCCAGGGCTGTGGCCTTCAAGATATCTGCTGAGCTCTGTCGAAGGGAGCTCCAGGCCACTTACCTGTCTGTTCCTCACCAGCCACTCAGCCCTAAATGGGACTATACAGCTTGGCAATACATCTTTTAAAGGTCTGCCTAATCTCTGAAGTGCAAGATAAAGTACACCTTGGTATGCAGACATTTACAGCTGTCTTTTAAAAGCATTCAAGCACTGCTCCATTTCAAATTGCAAGCCTAAGTGGATTTCCTAAACTTCATTTTCAAAGGGAACCCAGGCACTTTGTGCATTAATATACTTGTTTGAGCAAGCGTTCCCATAGAAAGCAAGGCTGGAAAGCCAGACTACTAAAATGAATCAAGAAGAAAAAGCTGAGAGAGAGAAAAGTTTATACACTTAGCTTAGATGTCAGCTCTGGAAATTTCAAAAGCAACTGAATGGCAGAGCCAAGTCCACATACATGGTTCTAACATATAACAGCCTAAATCCCATCATCTTGCAGTACAACTCAAGCACATAAGTCACTCTGGAAATGGGACTGTGCCTTCCAAAGCATATGAGCTAAAAGGATTTTTGGTCTGTACAGGCAGCCTTAGATACTTTGTCCCCTGCATGACTGAGCAGAGCAGTTTCTCTGGCTCCTTTTGACGTGTCCATAGATGGCGCAGCTCTGTTGAGCAATGGTGTGGGTCCGGAGGTTTTACATTCTTCAGGAACTGCTGCTGTTCAGTAATTTCTTCAAAGTGCACTAGCAATTCATTTGTCTGCTTAGAAATCTTCTGTGTGACACTTGTGGTAGTATAAAGATAATGAAGACCAAGTCAAATAAACAAGGAATGTGCTTCTTGTATTATCTTAAGGTTGACAGGTTGTAGTAAACGCCTCTTTTCCCAGATGTTCCTTCCTGTCTTTCCCAAATGGCAAACTCACCAGGAAAGAACTCATTGTACTGATTAGTCTTCAAGTCACAATAAAAAATACTTTTCTCTTACTGATACTGCACGAAGATACTGCCCATTTACATTAAGAATACTATTGCCTGTGTCTTTTTCCAGGTCAGCTGGTTTTGGTTAAAGCCTTAAAAAAATATTGAAGGACATTTGTGTACGAATAGATTATATATTTGCTTGTTTGGTTTTAAGGGTTGTAGATTATATTCCTTAAATGAGCAGCAGGTGTAGGTGCAGGATGGAGGTAGAGTTTGTGCTTAAGAGATTCATTAGTATGGATTACATGAAGCTAAATGGACTTACTGATAAAGCTCCTGTTATGGGGAAAAAAAATAAAAATTAAAAAAAAAAAAAAAAAGCAAACACTTTTCTAAAAGCTTCTAAAGCTAAGATCAGTCCATTATTTATTTACCATAGGGCTGACCAACTAAATAGCAAAAAAATCTCAGTTAATCAGTCTTAAAAAAATAATGTGATGTTGCACCTCTCCGTTTTCCTTTATTAGATCACTTCTCTCAGGCTACGGTTCTCTGAACACTGCAGGCAAGCACTCTCTGGGCAGGCTGTAGTGCTCAGCAAAGAAGTGAGCCTTGCAGGTGCTGGGAAAAGTAATTAGACTTTGCACTTTCACAAGAGATCTAAATGGGAAATGCAGGTTCCTGCCGATGGCTCCTCCAAGGCATCGTAGAGGTACTTATGAAATGAAATTGTAGAGGGGCAACTCATACAAGTATGACAAAAAATATTTTGCAAATTGGGTTGGTTTTTTTTCTAATTTCCAAGCAAAAGATAGAGTAGACAGAATATGTGGCTTTTTTTTTAACAGTGCTTGTTGGCTTACCATAAATAAATGCATTATCTGAAATCATTAAGTTGCGCATTTGTTTTAATCTGTGCAGCCCTAACAGCTAATTGTTATTCGTCTCCATTCTCTTTTCCCTTTCCCTGTTCTTTTAATCCCTTTTCTTCATATTCATTGTCACTTTGTTTAAATTAGCATGTGCATTAGTTGGAGAGAGAACAGGTCATCCAGTATGTTTGTGCAATGAGGCCTCCAGTATGAAACAGAGCAATGCTGCAATGCAAGCAGATAATAATAGCAATAAACAAGACTGCATTCAATTAAAGCTCTTCCATCTAAAGGAAATTAACCATAAATTAGTAAACATTTATTCAGCTCTTTGAAAAAACAGCTCAAATAAGCACAACAAATTAGCATCTTCATTTATTTTTACTTCTGAACATTTAACTCAGTTTCACTCATGCTGAAAACACATATATGTGAATATGAATCAGAAGCAGAGCTTTATGTTACCATTCGAATTTTATTGGAGAAATAAGTTTGCGTGACAAAATGCAATTTGATTGTAGAAATAATCTACAGGAAAAGATGGGAGGTTGTATAAGCTTTGCATTTTTGAACAGTCAGTTCCCGTAGCTGAGCGGTGTAGCCTTATCGAGGGCAGAACAGGAGTGAATTGGCAGTACATTAGAAAGCATGATTAAAAGAGGGAAAGTTGAAACTACTCTCATGTCAGCTGTTTTCCTCTACAGGATATTGAGCCATTCCTGTCCTAACCAGATACTGATTGCTTAAAACTTAGTCCAGAAGTACTTGTCAAAACCGTTTCCTCAGTTCATTTTGACATGCTGAGCTGTGAGTAGATCCTGAGAAGTGTTTGCAATTCAGTGCTGGAGGTATTGGCCTGCTCTCGCTCGTGGCTGTGGGAACAAGATCAGACCTTCTGGAGAGAACATCAAGTGCCTCCACTTTCCAGAAAAGCTATTTCAGCTTTATAGCTGAGGCTCCTGGTCAGTTCCTATGGACTCAGAGAGGGTTGGAGGATGCTGCCAGTTGCTGCCAGAAGGTTTCTTGTAGCAAGGAGGCTGCAGAGGATTGGAAGTCCTGTCTCACAGCAGCCATATATCCCTCCTCTTCTCCTTTCAGCATCAGTTTTTCAAGTGACAAATAAGTGGTAAAAAATAACGCAACACTAGAATACTACGAGAAGAGCCATGTGATAGAGCAAACATGAGCAGAAACAGCAGATCTTTTCAAGAAGATGCATAGGATCAGCGCACTTCATCCTGTTGCCTCCCTTATAGTCCTGAGCTTGAATATCCTCCAGCTATGGCTTTCTGGCGATAGATGCTTTGGTGTTACAACCAGCTTACCTGCTTTGCGCTGTAAATTAGGTCCTCTGGTTGGTGAGAGTGAGCTGCCCAGACAAATGGCTACAGGATTCATCTCGGGTGCAGGTGTCTGTGAAGGAGAGTAGAAATATAAATATCAGTAATACTAACAACTGAATTGCTAAGCATGGTTGTGGAAACATCGAGCTAACAGCCTGGACCTATCTGTCAGGCATCTCCTCTCTGGAGAGGAAAAATCAGAGTCAAAGAAAGGTTAATCTGTGAGAGGAATTCGGCTTTGGAAATGAGGCCAGGAGCCTATAGAAAAAGAGAGGTCCACTGTTCCTAGGCAAGACAGGAGGTCAGTAGGTAACTTCAGGTGTTTAAGTAGCACTGATATGTCAGGGGATGGCAGGAGAGAGGGGAAGATCAAGTTTTGACCACCTGCACACCAAAGTGGTGAAGGTGGAACTCTGCTCCAAAAATTGGCATGTTTTTTTTTTTTTTTCATGCATAGTAAAATTTCTGCAAAATGACCAAACATGCGCTGAGTGGAATCAGTCCTTCAAGGTTTGGGGCTGTATCAATTTAGATTGGCCATAATGCATGTTATCCTGTAATGCAAAGTAAATCAGTCATTTAAAATTTATAGTTCCAGATTTTCTATCAAAATCAGTTTGTATTCCTCTGCTGTTGTTGTTTTTTAAGTGATTGACATAAATAATATTGAACCTTGAAACCAGTTGAAGAGCAATTCCCTTTAGAGAAGAGTACCTCTGACAATTGATTGCAAAATGACACAGATTTAGGGAACCTGGCGTTTTAGTCCTGCTTCTATCACTAACATTTCTTTGGCATGGTTAGTTGGTTGATGCAGCTTCTAATTTTTAAGTACTTCGGCTTGGGTATAATGTAGGTTTAGTTTGTTTAAAAGTGTCAATAACCCTGCGTCTGAGAGAGTTCTTAAAAGCTGCTGCACTTGTTTGAGTGAAAACCAACTGCAACCCAAAATTGTCAGCCAGCAAAGCTGAGATCTTCTGGGAAACTGAGTTTTCATCATGGATCTGGCAAGCTGTATAACGATGCTTCATAGGGCACCTAGGAGTGTAAAAATACACAGTACATTATATGCAGTAAGTACTGTGTTCAAATACTTATTTTTGACATTCACATAGTTACATAATGATTTTTTAATTCATTATTTTCTCAAACTAATACTGATGACATTGATTGACCTTTGTTGAAAGTAGGAGTAAATAAGAGGATAATTACATTAATGGGTATTCTGTATTATCAGGACTTGTGGAGTTTTCTATCAGAATATTCTCTAATAGGTGCTGCAGCACAACAGAAAACCGAAACGTATGAGCTCTACATTTCTAAGAAAAGAATGTAGACCTAGGAAAAAATGAATCTTCTTTTTTCAGCTTCTGATGGTCAATAATGGAGTTTTACCACATGCTCAGAAGACTTGAGATAGTATACTGGCGCTCAGACAAAAACTGAGAGATTACTACACCCATTAATGCAACCGTACTCTTACTGACCCCTACTTTCCCAAGAGATCCAGTAATATAACCAGTACAAGGTGATGATATATATTTCAGGCTAGCATATATAGAGCAAGGATCATATACAAGCATTTGTGAAAAATACATAAACCATTCTTATGCTTGCTAGAAGCAAATATTTAACAATACTGTGAATGTTACTTTAAAATTTTTCAAATTATATTTCACTTCAAATGAGCGTCATCTCTCAACCTTCTGTGGACAGACTGTAATGGATATTGTAAATCTGGATTTGTGAAGAAATGTCTCAGTCATATTAGAAAATCTGTGTTACTGTTTGCCCAAGGCTGAAAGAAAGTAGAAGTATGTTCAGTCCTTTGCAAAGATTTTTTTATAACTCCTCTGTATTTCTGCTTTTCTACTTTTTCTTTTTTCAGCACTGATTTTTCGTGATGAAGTCAATGGAAGTTATGCAGTATATATAAAATACAGGATTAATGACAACAACATTATGTCCTTTTCTGATTTATTGTGCTTTTCACACCCCACTGCAGCTTTACGTATCACGTTTGTTCATCAACATGACCATGTTTTCTCTCAGCTATTTTTAAAAGCAGCAGGAAACCTGAGACCTATCTTTTTTCCATTGTCCTTTTTTACAAACTTAGATATTTTTTTTTCCCTTTACTTACTCTGCTGAAACATAAAACTAGATAAGCAGGAGAAGTCTGGCACTGGTAAGGCAGTAAGTGGCAGAAACCTAATTGCGCTCTCCCAGTGCAACTGCAGCAGTGCAAAACCCACCAGAATTCAGCGCACGTGCTGATGAGATGGACCAGCAAGGGAAGAGAACCGGAACCCGTGTCTAGACCTAGTCTGTGAGCACTAGAGAACTAAAACACGCAGGGGAATCGCGATGTTTTTCCCGTCATCCCTGCGGTAAAACCCAGGGAGAGCAGCCCTGGTACAAGCGGGATCTGAGGACCCAAAGCAAACTCCCTCTCCAGCAGCCGCAGCCAGGGCCGCTCTTCCAGCTAATTAATGGCTTCCTTCCACCCACACGGCTGACACAGCTCCTGCCTCGGCCGCGCAGAAGCTCGGCGGAGGGATGGAGGATGGAGGGAGCAGAAGGAAGCACCTCCCGTGTCTGCAATGCCGGGGTCGGAGGGCAATGGCTCTTGGAGGGCAGGAGCCATCACCGCTGCTTCCAAAACCACTAGAGAGAATGAAAAGCCGAGGGCCGGGAATCTGGGCGTTGCATTTTTCAGGAGTGCTGAATAAACATGGGAACGTGTATTTAAAGAAATTACCCAGCTTAAATAAACAACTGGGAAAACGTGTTGGGTAATTGGATTTTCATAATCACCAGCTATAGCTTAATTTTAGGGTCAGAGAAGACCTGGAAATGACCTTGCTAATGATTAATAGGCTTCAGTAACCTGGTGGCTCTCTGAGGTGGACAGGTGGAGCTTCCTTTTGAGAGTTTTCAAACAAACATTACATTAATCTTTTTTTTTTTTTTTAAATCATGGTCTGTAATAAAATCTGCTTCTGTAAGGGTATTATTAAAAATACTCCAGTGGATTCTCATGAGCGGACTTATTCCTGTTACCCAATTGAAAAGAGGGCCATGAGTATGTAGTAAGACCCCCTCTGGGATACTAGACAATACACAGACACAAGTGGTTTCCTGATTGCACTTATTCATGTACCCAGTGATGAGGTGTCTGTCCCAGCTGGTGAAACTTCGGAAGAGTTAGTCTCATGCTGATTTTAATGTAATGTTGTCACGGCTGTTTACAATTCCTCAGATTCCTCACATGATGCTCTTCCCCATCAAGACACAACCTCAAGGGGATGATGGGGGAAGTGTATCATAACAAAAGCTTCTCTAATTTGGCCCAGACTATTAACATGGGGAACATAAAGAATGTAAAGGTACCTTCAGAAGGTAAAAAAGGGTTGTAAATATTCAGAAATAAGGGAAAACCCACCTGTATGGCTCCTTCACTCTAATTTGAAATGGAACGATACCAGTATGTAGTCAGAACATATATATATATATATCTCCAAGAAAAATGCATTGTCTGACTTGAAGCGTCACTGGTCTGATTGTGATTTGTTTATTCAACACCTATTGGAGACAAAGGATAGTTACCAAAAATGGGCTTTGTTTTAGGTGGTACCTCCTCATTGTTCTGTGGCCAGCCTTGTGCATTTCCTCCAATAAGGTGAGGAAAAGGTGGGCTTACTACCTAACCTCTTTCCACTCAGGTAGTAAAAGAGAAGAGAATTCTTTCTTTCTACTTTTTTCTGTAGAAAGTGAAGAATTTAACTGTTGGAGGAGCACAGAGGATACAAGGTGCCCAGAGCAGGACCTGAGACTACAAGCATCTTCTATTAGGACATACAAGAGCGTGATGGATTCAAGCCCTTCCTCATCTTTCAAGACAAGGCAAAATGTCCTTTTTTTCAGCCCTATTCCTCAGCACGGTCTTGAATGCAGTAAAGAAGTCTGCATGATTAATGTTAATATTGGCAATAGTTAGTATTGCTAATGTAAACATTATTAAAATCTTTATATTAACTGAAGCATGCTTCTTTAAAAGTGTTCCCTGAGATTACTCTTTTTATGGAAGAATTACCTTTAGACCTATTATATATTGCATATCCTTTTATGGACTTTCTAAAAAGACCACTGTCCTTCAGGTTATTAATTTCTGCCCTCTATTCAGTTTTTATTCAAGTTGTAGCTTTTAATGTATTAAATATGCAGGTAAAAATTATTTCTTCTTTCCAGACTAAGTTATTTGATTCTCAACACCAGTGTTCGTCAATAATCCCCATAAATGGTAAAAGCTGTAAATGCGAAGTTATAATTAGATCAGGTATATTTTTTGTTGTTGTTAAAAAGGAAATAGCCTTTTTGCCAAGACTGTCAGTTATAACAATGTAAAAGCCAAAGAAAATATTAACATTTTCACTGTACTTTGTTACTGGACAATGTGAATACTTTTCCTCTATATTAGGAAATCTCAGTAGGCTCTTCCAGAAGTATGTCTGGGTCTAAATCGCTACCCATTTCTCAACCAAAGGTAGCCTAAACAGTTTTCATAGAATCATAGAATGGGGTTTGGGTTGGAAGGGACCTTAAGGATCATCTAGTTCAAACCCCCCTGCCATGGAAAGGTTTTGGACAACTTCATTGCACAACTCTTCTGTGGATTTCTGGATTGTTTTCAAAAGATTGGATTTGTGATTTACACCCTCAGAGCCACCTGTTTGAGGGACTGCCTTTTTCCATGGAATAAATTGCTAGTTGTGGTCAGAAGAGGTGCTTTCGCAGGAGAGTTTTTGTGAGAAAGTGGTCTAACAGGATGGTTTCCTTGAGAAGCAGCGTGGAGCTGGGGGACTGGCAGGGGTCAGTCCCTGTGGAGCTGGGCTGGGTACCCAAGCCAGGACCCTCCCGCAGCGTCCAGCAGAGAGTGGCCACCACCACCAGCTTGTGGCGTGCCCATCTCCCAGGCTGTCACAGCTCTGGATTTGGGTATGAGCACTGGTACTGCTGACTGGGGCTTCGATATGATGCAGGGTGTGTAGTGAGCCACAGAGCATTACCGGCAGCTTACGCACATGTCAGTGACTAGTCATTTCTGCTCAGGATGCTACTTCACTTGTGCCTACCTCCTAGCAGAATTAGCAGAATCATACCCCACCTACTTCCCTCTGCCAACAGAAATTGTCCCTGTATACCCCCAGCAGCAGCCAGCTGTCTGCGGCCGCCTCGGCTCCATCTTACCTCTCCCACCTCTGCTTCTGTCTCTGACTCACTGTTACCATCTGTGGGCCTGGGCAGCAAAGCTCTTGCTGTCACCCACCCATCACCTAAGCGGAAAGATGCTTATGGACAGTATGGAACAATCTGAGATTCACCAATTCCACCAGGTGGTCTTGTCTCTTGGCCATTGTTGCTTTGTGTTTTGCTAAATGACAGGTGAGTGACTGAAGTCATTTCTATTCATGCAGACTGAGATGATAGAAATGGTTTAATTTAAAAGAAAATTACTGAAGGATCTGCTGACGTGTAGAAGAGGAAGGGAAGTGCATCAAAATTGCATCAGAACCACAACAACACAAAAGTGTTATGTTAACATGGTTACAAAGAAGAAAGCGATAAACCCTAAGAATACTTATTCTGGTGGCAGAAGAAGATCACAAAACACAACAGCAGCAGCAGCACTAAGTAAAAGTCACAACGTCTGAAAAGACAAATAACTTGTTCAAGTATGTGCATGTACAAATACCTGTGGGCAACCCATGGATATTGAGAGGGCAGTAAACAACAAGTATTAACTCAAGCAACTTTTGCTGCAGACTAGAGGAAAGCATTTCCCCAATATTAATAGCAGCTGCCTCACAGGTACTATCTGTTGTTGATGTCTGTATGATATTTACAATAATACGTGGTACCAGCATGAAAGGGACAGTTGTACCTTAACAACATCCCAGTATCCAGAGTGGTGTGTGGAAACGCGCCCAACCACACAGAGTTCCAGCAGGAAAACCAGAGTCACCGGATAATGGGTTAATCAGTTAATGATTAATCACGGACACACAGGATTTTAAAAATGGGCAAGGTGTAGAGCTGTATTCTGCTCCGGCTGGATGACTGTTAGGAGAGAGTTGAGACAGAGGTGTTACGATGTGGTTGTATATGTCCAAACATGGTAGAGCAACTAAGAGCTTAAAGAAGTCCCCTGTGAGCATACATTATAGGAGGGGTGATAATGTGCAGAGGTAGGAATGAAATGTGCATTGTCATATCTCTATATGTGCATAGCTGCTTGGGTAAATGTTAAAGAACTTTACACTGAGCTGGGCAGCTGTAGCCCAATTCAGAGGCAGCTGAAGCGTGCAGTCTTGTAGTACTGATTTCTGATTAGTAAACACAAAAACTTTGATTAATGCCTACGAAAGTGTGTTGACTCATCACAATTCACACAGCATGGATTTATTGCAATCGATATGGCTAAAGTTAAGGGTTGAATAGATAACATTTGATCAATGGGTTGAAACTATGAAAAAAGACACTTTTCTTCAGTCTTGTTTGGAGAAAGCGACAAAAAGAGTAGCGCTCATACCAAGCACACAGAAGTGTGCTTTATTTGTATTTTCACAGCTCAAAGGTGTTGTTGAATCCAAGTTTATTTTCCTGTAGAAATGTGAAATGTTGATGAATTTGATTGCCCTGCAAGAGATGTTTGGCATTTCTGAATAACCTCTCTTAAGTCTGTGACCATTTCTCCTCCTGGGATGCAGCTCATTTATCGTGGTTTATTGCCTCTCCCTTCTCTCTTACCTAACATGAGACATTGTTCACTGTCTTGGAAGTCATGATGTTTGCACTGCCTTTCCATTTATTTCTGCTGATTTTATCACTTTTTCCCCCTCCATTCTGTATATTTAATTTTAGTAGATTCTTAAACATGTAGCTGACATAACTGTGAATTTATTTCCAGGTTGTTATATGTACCAGTTAGAAATATATCCCCCCCCCCCTTTTTTTTTTCTGTGAAACATTTCTTCCTAAGATACCACTTTCATATTTGATATCCATAACAATTAAGTAGCATATAGGGAGCAGTTTCTGCTTCTAAGAATAATCCAAATAGTTGTTCCCTAACACACTGTTCTTGCAGAGTCAGTTGTTAGATTCAAGAGGTAGGATGATATGTAAAATCTTAGTTTTCTGGCCACCCAGTGCTTCCAGTGAAACCAGTCTTGCAGTCTTTGCACATCCAAATCTCCCAGTGACAACATAGGATGCATAAATAACTCAGGATCAGCTGCATGAATATGGGACTTCAGTAACACAGATCTGATATAACTGTTTTAATTATTTTCTAACACAGACGAGGCTCCAATGTCTCACTGACTTTGGACATGAGCAGTTTGGGAAGTGTTGAGCCTTTCGTCACCGTGCCAACCCCACGAGAAAAAGTAGCGATGGAATACCTACAGTCAGCCAGCCGCGTCCTGACACGGCAGCAGCTTCGAGACGCAGTTGCATGTTCTCATTTACTTCAAACAGAATTCATGGTGAGTATAACAACAAGCTTTAAATGAGGATTTTTTACATGATTGGCACAACAGAAACTGTGGAAAAAAATAATGGGGCAAGACTTTATTGTTAAGGTACAAATCATTTCTGAAGGGCAGATGAGATTGCTCCAAGGTGGTGGTTTATGTTTATGCACTGAAGATAGATAAGTTAGTCAGTTATATCCACGGATAACACCGATTCCTCTCAGTTTGAAGTCCCATTCATAGGTGGGATAAACATTGTATTAGAAATACAGTACAAACAGCCAGGACTGTCACACTGTGACAATTTCAGAGAGATCATAAAGGCTGTGATGACAGAAAACACAGTAATAATTGGAGATTTTGTTTATTCCCATGTAAACATCACGTATGTCTGTAATTTGCAGACTGAATTTTTAGTCACTCTAAATGACTTTTTGGAGCAGACAGGGACTCCACAAAAAGAGAAGCAGCTCTTGAGTCAGCCCAACATGTTTTTAACAAGTACTCCATACAGCAAACCTAATATAAGACCCCAAAAAATTAAGTCTACTGCAAGTGCATTCATTATTATAGAGAGTAAGAATCTAAAATTAAGACGGTGGCCAGGCAGAAACAAGTCACAGCAGAAAAACTCAGTCGGGGAAAACACATTATTAAATATTACTTTAAGAAGACCTGAAAAATACTGGTATTGCAAAACAGACAGATGAAAGAGGTTATCAGAAATAAGGAGACACTTTACAGAGGAAATAGAACAGAGCATAAACTGAAGCCAGTTGAATGTGAAAGCTGAATAAGGCAGGCCAAAAAGGGGGTTGAATTTAAACAAAAAAAATCATAACTTCATTTTTAAATCGATCAAAACCAGGAAGCTTACCAAAGAGTGCAAGGATCAACAGAGGATCAAAAATGTAGAAAAGAGATTTGAAGAAGCTGAAGCAATAGGAGAGAAGTGACTGCATCTGCGTTGACCACAGAAGAACTTAGGGAATTTCCTACCTCTGTGGCAGGAATAGATTCACACAGGTCACTGGAGGATCTGTCTGATATGGAAACGTTAATGGAAGAGATTCTAGACCAAATCAATAAAATGAATAAAAGCTACTCACTGGAATAAGCTGGTATTCACCCAGGAATCCTAAAGGAGTTCATAGATGCTTAGTGATGTATTAACTGGGCAGGTGTAACCTAGCACTTGGGCCCCAGCAGCTGAGGAATCAGAGGGCCAGAGGCAACCAGAGTTTGTCAGAAGGGTTCCAGAAGAGATCCAGAGAACTGCAGGTCTATACATTTGATGTGTAAATCAGAGAAATTGGATGAAATTATAGTAAAGAAAGAAGCCAATGGATATATGAACAAATGCGGTACAGTGGGGAATCATCAACACACTGTAGCACTGGAAGGATCAGTTGCTTCTCAGAGTAAAATGAAGTCACCAGTGGAGTCCCAGAGGCATCTGTTCTGGAGCTGATGCTGACCAAGGTGCTCTTAAGTCAGCTGGAAAAGGGAATAAATAGGAAGGCAGCAAAGTTTGATGATGACACTGGATTACCGAGGGTAGTAGAATTAGAAATGGACTTCAAAGAAATTACAGAAGGATTTCATGATGGTGATGAGGCAGAGGAAATTCAGGGTTGATAAATAAAATGTTATGCATTTGGGATAAAATAGTTTTGTATACCTTGATGGGTTCTGAAATACAAAGCTGGGAATCTGGGGAAAAGAATTAGAGAATAATATAGAAAACATCTTTATGACATTGGAAAAATCTATGTTGCATTTGGAACTGCATGCAGCTCTGATATCTCCATCTCGAAGCTTGTACAGAAGTCTGGCGAACATAATCGCAGGCTAGAGCAGCTTCTCTATCAAGAGACACTAAATAGACAAGGATTCTTCTGCTTAGAAAAGACTGAGAGGCTTTAACAGAAGTCCATAAAATCATCTAGCAAGGAGAAGGTGAATATATGGAGTGATTATTCATGTTTTTTCACACTAAAACAGTATCAGGTGGCCAATGCAATGCAAAGAAAAACTCGTCCCTTTCTTAATAGTTCCCTGAGATGCCTTGTTGCCAACTGCTATCAGAGAGCACCACAGCGGAGGAACCTAACATGAACAACTACCCAACCCAACCTTAGCCTAACTTTTTTAGCTTTTATAACTCATTAGCAAACTAAACTAAACTAATAAAGCTTTTTAAGACTGGTTTAATAACTCAAATTTAATAAATAGTGCCACACGGAAATGTGTATCCTAACAAGGCTTGTAAGAGCAGGAAGACCTATACAACCCCTTGAGCATACTACAGGTCTAACAAAGACATACAAACAATTCAGATCTTATTAAACATGCCACAGCACGTGGTCCCTCGGGTTTCATTTTGTTTTCAATTTGTACATGTAAGTCAATAGAATAGAATGATGAGTGCCATCTTACTGTAAAAATAATTTTTCATTATGAATAATTGCATCCTACAAAGCAGTCCTTTTATTCACCTTTAAAAAGCCAGGGTTTATAGTAGAAGTCATTTCCTTAAGAAAAATAAATCCCTCAATTGTTTTACCAAAAATTGGTTAGACGGTGTACATGGAAAAAAATACGAGCATCCAACCTTTACCAACAGTTATGCCATTGGTTCTCCGTCATTCTGCTGCTTAGGTAGGAAAGCTAGAAGAAATAACTTCATCGTGTTTAAACACCCCATGTTAGGAGATAGTTTTGTACAGACTACTTGGCACCTCTGTAGAATCCCATTTACCAGAATCCTCTCACACCGCACTCGTGCACAGCTCTGGGGCAACAGAAACATTTTATTTGTCCCTCAGGGGGGCACAACATGACTTTGGCCGTTCAGTGTATCTACAGAATCTTGTGGAAAAGATCATGACTTGTCTATTCCATTTTTAAGCCATTTTTTAAAATGTGTTTTAAGATGAAGCTGTTGAACAGTATCTGTTTAATATCTTCCTTGCTACAGATAATACCTTTAATAGGAACTCAAGGCACGCGAAGAATGCTATATACAACCCTCACTCATTCTGCTCACTCAGCTTGTTTCAACTAGCTAAAGAAATGCAGTAAGACAGCCTTCTTGAGACTAAGATTGGTAGTTCCCATGAAAACCTTCCAAGTGTGCAAAAAGTGGAGAAAAGTTCAAAGTTTTCAATGGAAAAGTGAAACATGAGCAGTTTGGGGTTATTTTTATTTCTTTAATTAACATTTAATTTTTTATTAACAATTTAGAGGGCATTAACTTTATTTTTTAATTGTAAAAATTGATAAGTCACTATCAAAATATTTTTCCATAATACTTATTAAGAAAAAAAGAGCTTCTTTTTGGTTTTGGTTTTGGGGGTTTTTTTGTTTGTTTGCTTGTTTTTTTAATGCTGACAAAAAGTTTGGCTACTTTTACTTGGGAGAATATACCTGATTTTCAAGGAGGAAGAAACGTAAATTGCCCAGCATATACTTCTTTGATGGCCTGAGCTGCTACTATTCAAAACCCAGAATGTCTGAAGTTGACGACAGAACAGAAATACTCATTATTCCTGAAATACTGGAATGTCAGAAAATACAGTCCTGCATGAGAAAGTGCCAGATTCTTAAATCTATAAAAGTTGCTTCTCATAAAAATGGAGGGATGGATACAATGAACATCTGCGTGAATTTTCATAAATTTTGCAAAATTTTCTTGAATGCTTTCAGAGACCCAAATCTCTTTGAGTATATGAATAGTCGTAGCATTTAAAGACTAATATGAGCCAGAAGAGCTGTTATTAGAAAAGTATCAGCCAGAGAGCTGAAGCAGCCCATGAACACACGCATGTATAATTGCATGCATGCGACTGAGCACACAAATGTGTGCAACTTAGACATTATTTGTAATTATTTCTATATAATATGTATATATGTTTAATACAACAATTTTTTATATATTGTCAATATAGCTTTGTATGCTAGTTTGTACACATACATGCCATTTACAATCTGCTGGGCTTATTTTCCCACACATTAGCAGAAATATTATCTGAATTTTTTTCTGGAATCGTCTCTTGTGTTTCACAGCCAGTTTCAGAGTAAGTGACTTGCCTGTGGCTGTGATCCACCGTATATTGTCAGATTTCTGCCTGCACCCTTGGCCCCACAAGTACGTACTACTGGGAGTAGCCCACTGACTAGAAAGTGTTTACAGGATGTAAGTGATTAATATTATTAATTGACCTTGTTGGCCCAGAGAAATGCATGTCTGCTTTCAACTCAGAGGCATTTCTCCATCTGTCAGTAACTCGCCAACTAATGAACTATTTTCAAATTTCAGCAGGCATCAAGAGGGAGACAGCCAGGTGGCTGGAAGAGCCCCACTGACCACCATCTCGTTGTGCAGGCAAAGAACTCTTCCTCACAAATCTTTTTCCAGTCTCTGTAGATGACAGGTGTAGATCACTTTAAAGAAAGGCTTAACATATTGCTCGCTCTCAGTGGGTATATAGTTGAGCAGGGAAACCTTTCAGAAGCCATGCACCGCTGGTGTTTATACTAAGCCAGAACTGAACCAGGGAACCTCTAGGTCAGCCAGTAGTCCAGCGTAAGACACTAACAGCCCATACCAGAGCCGGTTAGGACAATTTGGAGCCCAAAATCTGAGGGAAAGAGTCTCACAGAGGTCACCACTGGGAAGGGGTGAAAGTAAGATGTGGATATGAGAGGGATGTGGGAACTAATTTTGTAGTTCCAGGGAGGTGGAAGGGGCATCAGAAGCAGGGCAGAGGAGCAAAACTTTGGCTAGCCTGAAATGAGAGGCAGCAAGTCATTCTTTTGAGGAGTCAGCTGAAGAGCAAGGAAGAGATCGAGGAAGAAACTGAGTGAGGGAGAGAGGAAAAGTAAGGATGGTCCACATGGGCTTAAGGCAGAGAAGGTCAAAAAATAAAAACCAACACAGAAGCTGCAGCCTCATGTAGTAAGACATTCAGAAGCCAAGTTGGGAAGCAGAAAAGAATCAAAGCAATTCATATTGACCAATCCAAATTCTACTTATCTTTGCCTTCTCTTCAACCAGAAAAGTAAGAGGGTAGCTTTCCCTGCTTGGTGAACCCATGTAAAGATCTGCTGTTGGGTTCATCCTTGGCAAGCTGTTAAGGACCTTGTCCCTGTTTCTCAAAAAAAAAAAACAAAACAAAAAAA
>VXBL01000729.1:529639-576308 GCA_013400195.1 Aramus guarauna | reverse complement strand
AACAAAAAAAAACAACCTGCAGCAGCCAGTCATGCTGGGCAGGACCAGAGCTTGGGTCTGAAGGACAGTGGCCATGCATCTCATCTGTGCCAAATACCTGGGCAGGCGTGGGCCTGTGGAGTTAGAAACCAGCTGATTTTGGAGGCAAATCCTTAAGTAAATTTTCCAGTGGTGCAAATCAAAGGATGTTTGGCACTGAATAGGGTAGGAACATACCTTTTGTGTCTCGTCATGTTCCTATGTGTCTGTCAGGCGTAGTTACTTAATATGCTGCTGTCTCTTTGTATAAATGTTCCAGGCTAGCAATGAAGTTTTCAAGTCTCTAGTAAAGACTGTGCTTTTAAGTAGAGGTACTCATTTACCGAAGAACAAATTCCAGCTTACCCTAAGATAATTGAAATGGTGCTGGCCAAAAAAATCCCGTGAAAAATGAAGATCTGAGTCAACTGAAGCATTTTTTAAATGTGATTTTGCCAGATTGTTTTGGTTGGTAAATCATCCCCCACGGTCAGGGAAAAAAAAACCAAAACCTATATATTTCATCTTGCCATTTTCAAAAGGTTGTTTTTATTCAACTGTAAGAATGTTAACAATGTTTCAGGACCTCAGAAATCAAAATTATTCTTCCCCCTCTTAAACCAAGTGAAACATTTTGGTCAATGAAAAATTGGAGGATTTTTACTTTTCATACTGACAAACAATTTGAAAAACAGTAATCTTAAGTTGATCAGGAGTTTATAATTTGTTTATTTTTGGAACTTCAAGCAAACTGTCACATTAGTTACTTGCACATCTGCATATTTAAAGAAGACAAGGTGACTCAGTCACCAACAGATCAAGAGCTTCAGATTTTTATTACACTTTTGAGTCACTGAATGCAAAAGACTAAGGCATTTCATTCTAGTAGCTTCTATAAAAAGCAAGTAAGGTCTTTGACATTGTCAAGGGCTTTGCACAGAATTTTTAAAAAAATGTTTGCCATATATTAATATTTAATTATTTTGAAAGTTCCTCCCCCAATTATGTAAAATGTTGCACTTTTCTGCTATAGTACTGCAATTTTTAACTCCACTTTTCTAGAACTATTGTGTATTTTAACCTCTTTCCTAATCCTGTAAAAACTTTGCTTTTAATAATTCATCAGAAGTGTTCCTTGGAAGTCACCCCTTCAACATGCAACTCCCTGTGTTTATTAAAGGAAGGGTGTTGACAGGCTTGAGGTGGGAACCATTTTTTTTCTTAATAACTTTGATGTCAAAAGACAGTTGTGTAACAGCAGATGGCCTTCTGGTGATAATTTCCTGCATGGCTCCTTTGGAAACACCAATCTGATTTAATTTATTTTTTATAGGAAATACCAATGAATTTTGTGGATCCCAAAGAAATTGACATCCCGAGCCACGGAACTAAAAACCGCTATAAAACAATTTTGCCAAGTAAGTGAGTTAGCCCATGATTTCCTACTATGACATTTAGTCCTGCTTTGAGAACGTATTGCTGTGAAAACCTAGCAGTCTTTATCTTTGATCGCTATTCATAAATGTATTTATATTCTACGTAGAAACACAACAAAAGCCCAGTGCTGTAGGACTGGCAAACGCAGAACTTCCACTGGATGCCTTAGTAGGTACACACTTTGTCAGCATCCCAACCACATACGGAAATGCGGCCTGGGTCCATGCTGGTTTTCTCTGGAGGACAGGTCAGGCAGATGGGTAGAGAGGGGTTTGCTGCGCCTCACAGTAGCTCCCCTGATCTGGAGGATGTGAGGACCAAGGCTGTTGCCTCCATCACAGCCCACACTGTCTTGCAATCACTGAACTCCCTCTGGTTGGGTCAAGCTACTTGGGATCCTGTCCGACCTTAAGTGGCCCAGAGTAAAAAAAGCAAGTGCATCCTATCCTTTCTTGCAGTGGACTTCACTTCCATCTTTATAAGTCCTCTGGTGGTGTTTTTCTTCTCCATGCGCCACATGGCTTTGTGGAAATCCGTTTACATTAGTAAGAAAACCACTCTCACACAGCGCTGCCTCATCATTGCTATAACTTTGTTACTGCTTTGCTCTACTGCTTCTGTATTTCCGTTGGCCCAAATTATTTATTTCTGACGAAGTAACAATTGCTTTGTTGTAATTAGAGGTGATTGAAAACTTTTCAGTGGAATAGTTTTCCTTCAAAATACACAGTTCTCTGAAATGCAACTATTTTCACAGCAGTTGTTGAGGGATAATGAGGTATTCCATTTCTCCTTTATTAATTGTTTTCTTTCAGAATACGTTGCCAAAGTTTTAACATTGCACTAAAAATAGACATGAATAGTTGTGTTTTTATAATATTTTGACATCATCAAAGCAAAAAAGTGCAGTGATTCAAAATGCTGGGGGACACTCCCACAGAAAAATGTAAACACATCCCTTATGTCTGGAATGAAGAATACTTTTAAAATGAGAGCATAGTCTATCAGCTAGAAATCTGTTTTCTCATCATCTCTATAATGTCTTTGTAGGCCTATGTTATATATTAGTCATGCAAATTCACACACTTTAAATGACAAGATTTCTCTCAATGAGCCTTAATGCATTGTAATTTGTTCACATCATTCAAAGGCCTTGTAGTCAAATTAATGAAAACTGATGGCCTTCAGCCGCTAGATTAGTCTCAGAAATGTGATATGTAGCTGGGAAAGAAACTCATTTTGTGGAGTCCTCGCTTCCCGTCAGCCCCCAGTAAAATTCCTGTTGACTTCAAGGCTAGTTCATCTATCGCAACCAATAGCTGTGTGCAGCTGAGCGCGGTGGAGGAACATTGAAGGGAATTAGAGTAAGTAACTGAATGCAAGTTTTATACCAACTAATCAGAAAATTCAGTGTCCCCTAGAGTCTGGCCCAGTGTCAACAGGATGCACACGGAGGGTGAAATCCTGACCCCTTTGACGACAGCAGGACTTTTGCCATCAGCTGCAGTGGAGCCAGGATATCGCCAGGCCTCCCTCCGCCTGACGGACAGATTTTTGGAAGGAGTTCTCCCTTCCCATAGCATCTCACGTCCGAGCTGCCCCAGCCACCGCCAGGTTCGCCTTCAGCAACGCCTTGCAAATGCAATGAGTCCTATTTCACTGCAGCATGTGTTTTGAATTGGGACACGACAGCTGGGCCGTGGTTGATGCTGATGAGCTTTGAGAACCAGCATGCCTTTGTGTTTTCACCTCCAGTTAGCTGGGACGTGCCGCTAACTCCGAGGCACATTTTCAGTCCAAGCACGCTGCCGGTGCGCACCACAGCTACTCACTGACAGGCACTTTGTAACCGTCCGTGACAGAAATCAAAAGGTCTGTTGTGTGTTAGCACCAGGCTGTTTCAAAGAAGATATTTTGAGGATTGAGGCACATGCTCATAATAAATACTCACACACCCCACACCCAGTCCGAGAGGGTTTGGAAACGATTTGAGTGATTAAATAGAACAGCCTTCCTGGTTTCCTGCTCCGATGATATCAACCCGCTGCTTCGTATGCCTGCATCAGCTTTTCCATTCCCGGCGCTGGGAACGTCTCCTGAATTGGGGCACCTGTGGTGACAAGTGACGTTTGAGCTGATGGATTGTCTCCTAAAAATGCCCAGTCCTGCCAGCTCCACCCTCTGTGTTGCAGAGGATGTTCTCGTTTTCTAAGAGATAATTTTGTGACAGGGTGCATGAGGGCAGGTTCATGTTAATACATACTACCCAGCCAGACACACTCATATGAAATAAAATGAATGCATAATTAAAATATTCTATAGGGGAAACTATAAAGTGCAGGAAATGTTACATTTCTATGAAAGATGTTTTAGTTCCAGTATAACATAGCCAATGCTCTTATGCAAGTGCTAGAATGCTTCTTTAAGTTTTCCAACCATTTTTTACTTTATAATAATATGCTAATACAACTAACAAGGGGACAGTATGGGATCAGAGGCTAGTGGCTAAACAGTTCTTTAAAATCATTCTTTCTCCATCCCTCCTCCTGACTGTGACCCCACCCACTGGTCCTGTTAGATCCCACTCCCCATCTCCAGCTGCATGCCCTCCACCATTGGCCACGTGAACATTTCTCGCTCCCTCTGAGCGGGTTCCCAGTCCTGCGCACAGGTTTCCCAGTCTCTCACCAGTCACATCCTTGCAGCAGAACCCCAGCCCCGCTGCTCTCTCCTCATCCTCTTACTCCACATCTTCACCTTTGCTTGCTCTCTCCTGCAGCCTCCACTACATGTCCCCACAGCAGGACTCAGCTCCAAAGCCTTGCATCTTTTCCCCTTCCTATCTCACTTTTCCACCACAAACCAGAAGCAGGATTCTTCTGGTGCTTCGGAACATGTGTGAGCTCTTGCTTCAAAAGGAGCAAGTGGCTTAACACTGCTCTGTGGATATCTTCATGTGTGTAACGAATCCAAGGTACCTGGATGTCATTCCTTGCCCCTTCCTGAAGAGTACCCTCAGGGCAGAAGCCTGGATGAAAGCAGTCCCTGCAGAACAGCAGATTCAAAGTAACATGGAGGTAGAAAGCACTTGGCAGGTCAGCCCTACAAATCCACAAGCTGTTGCTTCAAGCTCTTGTGATAAAACTGGTTCTGGCACTCCAGTTAAAGACAAGAGGAAACAAATCTAAATGGTATGAGCAAAGCGCTCTTTTTTTTTTTTTTTTTTTAATTTTTATTTTGCAAGCTTATAGACAGATGCTGGAAAACCACCCTCTTGATGTTGAGAATTTTCAAGCTCCTTTGCACTACAGTCCTGACTACAAATAGTCGTGTTTGCTCCAGTCCTGCTCCCTAATGATGGCAATAGGATCACCAGCAGGCTTTCAAAGACTAAAGAAAAAACTTGTGTTTACAAAGCAGAAGGAGAAAAACTGTTCAATCTTAGTGGACTTCAACATGGGTTCATCAAAGCATTTTTGTGTATCCATGTGAGCCGACAAAATGTGTCCTAGCTGTGATCACCAGTATCATAACATCTATAATATTTGTAAATAGCCAGCATTATAAGAATTGATCTATGTTAGACTGCATAGCTAAAAGTTTAAATTATATTAGGAAGACCTTAGTTTTAGTAGATAAGAAAAATTCCCTTTGCATGAATGAAAATTCTTTTTGTAATGCTGAAGCTTGTTTTAAAATGCAGAAGTACTCACCATGGTAAATCTGTTAAGTTTTCCATTGAGAAATCCTGGATGATCTTGGAAGTAACAGGAAATGATTCAGATGAAATTAACAAATGATGCATAGTTTACAGGTGTCTTATACATGAGGTGTTTTGAGGCAGTTATGTTATTTGCAAGGCTAATAGCCTATTCCCCACCTGGCAGAGACTGGGAGTGCCGTCTGGTATGATTCTTCCATGTTCCAGGTTACAATATTTACCAAATAATACCAATATCCATAATCATTTATAGACTGCAAGCAAACCCAGGCAAAGTAGGGGTGTATGAATTTCAAAATGTTTCAATATCTGAAAGATTTATGATCTTTTTGGGCTGCAAGTGTGAGAGGAATCTGCCTCACAAAATTTTCAGCTTCCTTTCCTGCTCACAGAACAGAAATACCTGAAGGACAGCCCTTCTCACAGTATTTCAGTCCTGTTGTTGGTACGGCGAGTAGGACTGGGCAAGGTGTAACAAATGATTAATCTTGGAAACGCTACAAATGTGAACACTCCCATGCCCTAAAGAACTTAAAATTAAGAAGAAAAACCAACCACAGCATGTTGTACCCACCGTACAATGAATACAGCCTTTTCAACGGGACAAAGCCCTGGGTCTTCATGACAAGGTGGTGCTCATGAAGTGGATGAACCTCCAATATCAATGGCAGTGGGGGAAGCTGTCTGGTAGTGCCCAGCTTGTTCCCTGCACTGGTTGTCTCATGGGGGCAAGCTACAGCTCCTTTAACTGCCTCCTGTTCCTCCAGCATGATAAATTTAGACCAGTATTAATTTCTTAAAGATGGAGTTAGAAGCTGCTTCTACTCCAATGGGAGAGCTATTCCAGACTTCCTAGCTACATGGAAGAAAACAGCAGTAATTTTGCCTCAGTCAAAATTGTAAGAGGCATTTTTTTATTAGTAATTATAAGTGCTTAACAGCTCTGCTGCGTTTCAGGATGCTTTACAAACATTGATGAATTCAGCCTTGCAGCCACCATCTGTGTCTTTCTGCTGTAGCTTCAGACTCTCAGACTTTGCCATCCTTGAGGAAGAGATTATTACCTCCAAGGTATTTGTTATTCAGGAGGAAGCTAATTACTGCCATTTGTGTCTGATGATTGTTTAGTGGCTCTGGATCTTTAGCAGCGCTCAGGTTTTCCTTTTTTTTTTTTTCAGAGCTGAGTTTAAAGCACTCACCTATTTCATAACTGATCAGGACTATTAATTTATAAAAATTCCCATTCAGAAGCAGTGTTTGTTTAGTTGATTGGAGTTGGAAGGAAGTCTCAGAAATTGTGAAACTGATTTAGGTTCTCCTTAGTAACAGAGGGGTTTATCCCAAGGCATGGTAATTAAACTGGATGTTGAGTCTGCTTGGAAGAGGTTTTTTAAGGTAGGGGTCAAGCTACACCAGAATCAGAGGCATTGTGTGAGCTAAAGGAAGCGGGTGTTTTTTCAAGGCCACGTAGCCTGAGGCATTTGTGGAAATGGCTAATAATCACTCTGTGCTGAAAAGGAATGAGAGGTTTCCTGTCCTCATATTGTTAAAGAGAAAAAAAAAAAAAAAAGCTCTAAGTCAAAAAGTTGGGAAAGCTAGTACAAAGAGATTTTAGCACAAGCTAACTAGGGTTCATGCTGTGCTATTAACGCAGAGGACAAGACTTCTATGCGCAGGCTTTGAACTAGAAGTCATGCCTGCATTTGCACATTTTAAGGAATCTACTTTCAAAACACAAGCCTGCGTCCTGCAAAGGCTCCACTCCTGTCCAAGATGCTCCTGTGACCTCCGGTGGGAAAAGGACATAAAATATGTTTGGGATCACCCCTCCTCTTCCTTTGATTTGCAAAGGTTTTATCTTGTTCCTAGGAACAGGATGAAAAAGTCACAAAAGAAATCCAAAAGCAACTCTGAAAACAACCAGGTTTTGCTCCAGCATATGTACATCAATTACATATTTCAAGCCCACATAACAAATAGTGTTTTACCGCTCTCCAGGTCAGCATCCACACACGTACTTTTGAACACATTGCCTAGATTGCACTCAGCAAAGCAACTATTCAGAGACTATTTCCAAACCAATAGGTGTATACTGTCAAAACCTGCTGATTCTAATTAATTACTTAAGCAAATTGCCAGAAGAAAAGATTTTTTTTCAGTACAGAAATATTTCCTTATCATTTTGTTAACAGTAGAATATTTTTTCAGAAAGTTTTGAAAAAAATCAAAGTGTGCCCCTGGACAGCCACAACTTAGGCACCTCTCTCCCCTTCTTATCCCTTTCTGTTGTGCTGTGTAATTCAGAATTTGCTGGCTTTAGTTTCAAAAGGGTAATACGTGGGGGATCACATTATCACAAATGAGCAAGCAAAAATTTCCTTTGCAGGAGGGATTTAGTAACCCTCAGCTCTATACTCAACAGAACTGGCCCCTACTCCTTTCTTGTTCATCCAAGACAGTGAAGGATAGACGAGCATGAAGGAAAATGTTCCTGTATTTTGGTATTGTGTCTCCAGTCCAGTACACATGAATGGTCACAAATTGTGTCAGATGAGAACACAGGATTAAGGAAAGGATATGGATTACAAGTCCAGCCCCTCACAGTGAACTGAAATTGGTTTAAAAACACATAGCTGATTTCATCTCAGGTAGAGGGAGATTTTCTTAATTTAGATCCAACTGTACTCATTGGAACAGTACAACTCCAGGCAAAGATCAAAGTTGAATCCAAAGGATTTGGCATAATTATCCAGCATCGTACAATGATACAACACAGGTTTCAGAGGCAGCCTAGGCAGGTCAGCCTGATACTCGACACAGGCAGACTAGACCTTGCTGAACATGGTCTGGACCTGATAGTGTTGCTTTGATGTCCGCAGCTCACTGAGATAGTCCTGTGCAGCCCAGCATTGTGCAGTATAGGTGTACCTTAGTTACACGTGATACATGAGGGAAGAATTTCGTGCATAATGCTTTAGTGCTTGTCAACCCCAAATGACAGTAGATTATTTTCTTCAACAAGTCTTTGATTCTCTATAGAAATCTTCTAATTATGGGTTTTCTTTTCAATTTCCATCTTCCTTGTGCTCTTAGATCCTCTAAGCAGAGTGTATTTGAAACCAAAAAATCCATCTGACTCCTTGAGTACCTACATAAATGCTAACTACATTAGGGTAAGTAAATGTACACTCTTCATGTGCTTTTGAGACAATATTTGATTTTCCACATGAATAGCTGATTTTGCCAAGATGCCACTCATTTTATTCCTGCCCATCTTCACTGATAAATCCTAATCTTTTTGTCTGTGTCATAGAAATAGTTTCATAAGCTGTTTGTAACAAAGACCACGTGGCCATGAATGTACTAAAATTGTTGCAGTAAGAAAAACATTTATCAAATGGTTTATTAAAAACATTAAGAAACACATGCATTTCTGTTTACTCCAGTATTTAACATTTAATATTGTCCTACTGCCTTATAGTAAATAAAATAGGGCTACTTTTAATAGTGACAGAGATACCAGTATGTTGGTGAAGAGATCAGTCAACTGCAATATAAGCTGTATGGTTGCTTGTTGCAGTCATCTTATCCACAAACAAATTCAGTAGTAATGAGTTTTTTTCATGCATAACTATATCAATTGATAGTCCTGAAATCATCAGTTAATTAAATAAATAATTAAATAAATGCTGTAACGAGTTTGTGAAAAGGAGCACAAACAGATGTGTTAAATATACACGTGCACCAGCACACATACTTGTTCACATATTTACTCCCTATATTGAATGGTTACATGATACAAAGACTTTACCAGCATGAACACTGTGGATAAGCAGTATTTCTAAGTGTCAGCTACGTTATAATCCTCGATCTCACACACACACACAAACACACAGCCTTCTTGAACTCATGGCACAGTGTATGCTGAATAGACTACTCAGAAAGTACTTCAGTCACGTTTTAGGAGTATAGTCCTCTACCTGCAAAATTAAACGTAGCTTTAGATTAGAGTTATGCACCAGATCCTCAGCTGGAATAACTCTAATAGTGCAACTGAAATTGACCCCCAGAGCTCTACAATGATGTTGTTTATCTAAATAACAGTACATGAATATATATGTACACATCCCTGGTGCCCCTTGCCCTGCCTCACTTTGCCTCCTGTACTTTCAGTGCTTTGTACGAAGGACATCATCACGTAACTAAGCAGAGCAGTTCTCTTTGGAGAGCAACTCTTCCATCAGACAGACCATGTTTTGAGTCCTCTGAGGTCTCCCTTTTCCCCATGCCACCACCCTTCATGCAAATATACAGTGGTTTCCTCTGTTGCTAACACTGGTTGAATTGTCAGGAACTGCTGAAAAAATCCAACCCAGCGATGAAATGAAATGTCACATCCATATATGCAATATCATTAGGCTTGCTGGGATCCTGACACACTGGTCTTGGACAAAGTATGTTCAGGCAGAGAGGTGAGTAGCAGGAGGACTGTTTATACCAGCTGAGGATCTGTCCCATTGGTTCACACAGTGACTAGCAGCTGTCAGGGAGAAAGGCACCCAAAAGGAAGACCCACAGCTAGGGGCTTCTGTTCCCCCTCCAGCCAATCTCCATCCACTCACGCCCTTCCGACATTGCCAGGCTCTCCTGATCCACATTACTGTCAGGCACCCCCTCACTGCATAAATTCACAAGTTCTCCTTCTCACTCAAAAAATAAGAAGGCAATCTCTTGGGTTTTTTCCATTTCTTCTTGCCTTTCCCTCCCTTCTGCTTCCCCACTGTTTGCCTGACCTTTTTCGACCTCCTATACAGTTATGTGTCTCGGGACTCCCTATATTGATATACTGTCCCTCCTATAAGGTCTCTTACAGGCACTTCTCCCTTTGCAAAGATGCAGAGCAGTCTTTGACTCCACAAGCATTCATGTATTTTAATCTTTTTTCCTGTCAAGAATCTTCATAGAAACCAGCTTATTGGTTCTCATTTTTTTTTCCTGTGGCTTGTTGACTCTAAACTATCTTGTAAACACTGTGGCAATATAAAACATGGATTAAAGTACCACTGGATGATGGGAAGCCTCAACAACTTGGAGAACAGAGTATGCTAGAAGAAGCCAAGTAAACAGGGAAAAGTGAGAGCAATTGATGTATTCTCAGGACCATTTCAGTCCATCGAATCAGTAGTTTCCAGAGGAAAAACTGTTCTACTGAAAATTTTCTGATCTGCTCTACTGTTAGTCATACTTGCTTTCAGTTCAAATAACGTTTGGGGTTTTTTTAATTCCAGATTCCTTTTTCTGCTCTTTTAGAATATTCACCTGCAATTTTGGTTTACCACGTGAATTTAAAGTAAATGCTTTTGTGTCTGTTTCTAAACCAGGGATATGGAGGTAAAGAGAAAGCTTTCATTGCAACTCAGGGACCCATGATTAATACCGTGAATGATTTCTGGCAGATGGTTTGGCAAGAAGACAGCCCTGTCATTGTTATGATCACAAAGCTGAAAGAAAAAAATGAGGTATGACAACTAGCCAAACTGAGAAATTATTCCAATGGCTGCATACTGTAGAAATGGATATGGAAGGAAGCTGGTGGATAACCAGCTCTTAAATACTCTGGTAATGGGCAATGTGAAAAGTAATGCTGGAGTGGCCAAATACACCAGCTGCAGTTGCATAGCAATCATAAAACATGTATTTAAAAAAAGACAAAAAGGAATTCCGTTTTCTAGATCTGTGCCATTGGGTTCATAATTTTTACAGAAACACCTCATTTATCTGTTGATCACCTCTGTGCTTCTTGTTACTTTCTGTTATGTTATGATTAGAGGTTTCCTGACATGGTTGAAGTGTGCACTTTGCTATAATTGCAGATTTTGAATCCATTCCAGATATTAGAAATCTTCTGGACCATCCCAGAAATATAGTTTGGGCTCACATGTGCCAATACCTTGGAGGGACTTACCCAGAATGGAAATACATGGCTCTTTACCTTAGTACCAAGTAGAGATGACAATTCCATTTTAATCGCTAATGGCCATCTAATTGCCTGTTATACATTGTGTGACTTTTGGATTGGTTCCCAACTACATCTTTAATAGCTTTATTTAGTGTTCATGTAAATTGTTGCCAGGCTTTCTTTGATAGTGCCAGAGTCCATATTTGTGACTGCCAGACACTAGGAACGAAAATCACTCTCCCATGCAGAGGGCCAACACAAAGTTCTGTTTTGGAAGTTTTTATGTTAAAGAAGTGGTTTACAGGGCTTGTGGACGAGAGACTGACAGAAAAGAGTTTGACTTCTTTCTTTTGTCCAAACTGCTAGACTTGGTAGTAATTCCCAACTCCAGGTAGGTGCCTCAACCAAGTCTCAGCACCATGCCAGGTAAGCACCAGGGCTATATTACCCCTCTCCACTCACACTCCTGCCCTTCAAACTCAGATGCATGTGATAATAGAGAAACAGAGTTTCTTCAGGCAAAGTTCCCAGTCTGAGTGATTAAGGCACCAAGATCTTGAGCATGTTCCCAGGGCTCAAACTCACTGCTCCGTTTACATGTGGACTCAGTAGACATCGTCTTCTTTCTTCTATACTTGACCGCTGCTTGACTCTTTGTCACAATGAGTTTGGGCTTCTAATATGAACTTCCTTTAAAATCCAGTGGATTTCAAGAAACCTGTGTGTAGAAAGTAGTTTGTTCCCATAAAATATCCCAAGACATATTTCCAAATCAGGTGCCATTTTGCACCAGGCTGTTCAAACAAGTGTCCAGAAGACTGCATTAAAAAGATTACTCCTGAAAACATAGAAAACTTACCCCAGCCTAACTGGCTGCAAGAATAAGTATTTCACTGAGGAAATGCTGACTGTTTAAACACTCACATCTGACACTGTGTAAGAAGAATGACTTGAAAGAAGTGCCCAGTGGTTTCCATCATGTCAGGAAACCCTGTGTTTACCTGAGTTACGCAGGCTCTAGACGCTGGTGTTTATCCGCATTGTTGTGGCCTGGCAGTGGTAATTTCCTCCTAATAGAAAGGGTGGGGAATCTCAAATCGTTCCCAGGCTATAAAGAGAGGTTGTGTTTGCACAAGCTGTCCTGCCCTGTCTAGAAACCTTAGGAACTCTCCCACACCATTACCGGATTCCTCCTGAAACCTTGCTTGCTGTTGAAAAGAAAACAGCTTAGCTAATGGCTACGTTCAGTGTATTAACTTCACTGTTGAAGTATTTGGTCTCTACAGAGAAGGCAAGAGCAGATGTTATTTAGCATAATAGCACTTGATATTTTCTCTTCTCTGTGGTCTGCTTTATTTCCATCATTTTCAAGGAAGTACATCTGCAGTACAAATACACATACAAATATCTTCATATTTGAAAGCATACTCATCCACTCATCCACATCCACCCCTGCACAAATAAACCTGACTCTCAGGTATAAGCCTCATTCCTCAGTTGGTGTAACATCAGTCAGCCTCCATTTGAGCTATAATGTATTATAGTCTATAAATTAGTGTATAATGAGGGAGCTCTCAAATGACAGACACATGAAAAATTATAATCTCAACAATAAATTCATTTATTTAGCATAAGTAAAATTATTTGGGACATTAGTGCCCTAGTTCAATATACCGATGTGATGAATTTGCAATAACAATAGGAATTGTGTGAAATGATGATAAACAAGGGGGTTTTTATAGAGTTAGTTCCTTTCATGAGATGAAAAAATGGTTAAGACTATCTTGTAACAGTTTCTGCAAGGTAAATGAAGATATAATATGAAAGTAGAGCACTGAGCAAAATGTTCATTTCAACTGTATGAAAAAATGTGGAGTATTAAATTATTGGGGTTTCTTTTTCATTTTGAAGTCTGATAAAAAAAAGGGATTGATTTTTAAGCAAGAATAATGCTGAAGGAACTATGGGGGCTATGAGAATTCTAAGCAGAATCTGTAAAACCTGTCCTAAAAGCTACCCAATGTCTGAACAGATTAGAAATCTACCTGTGCAAGGAAAGTGCACAACAAAGGAACTTCTGCCTGAGTAAATAGTGAGAAATTTGGAATTCTAGGCTATAATTTTAGAGTTAATATGAGGAAAAACACATCTCACCTAGTGATTTAGATACCTTTCCCTGGTCACTGAAGAGCAGTAGTCACCTCCCGAGGGTGATCCATCCGCCAGAATGAGATACATCACTCACTCAAAGTGACCATCTCTAATTCTGTAGCAAAATTTTAGGACATGATCTTACAAAGTTTTATCCACAAGGGACATATAAACTTCAGGTATTACTGATAGTTTAGTCAAGACAACTGCGCAATGGAAATTAGACAAAAATGTGGCATGTGAGAATTTTATAGACTTCTATATAATTTTATAGAGAAGTTTACAGACTTCTGTATTATCAGCTGGTTTTTGAAGTTATGCTATGTATTCCATATATAATACACATTTTGTTTGCCTTTAGAAAATACTAGCAAGAAAAGACTAGTACTGACAGATGCATTAAACAATGGGTGTTTATTCAACTTGGATAATGTAAATCTTGTTGTCTAATGTAAATCTTGTTGTCAGTAATTATCTAGGACAATCTTGTTAACTCACTATTTAAAGCTCATAATATTTTTCATGTAACATTTTTTCCCTCATTTGGTCTTTAGACACTCTTATCTACACATAGCAAAGGAGATTTTGGACTTCAGAAATCCTACCTTTTGCAGAATTCACATAAGCCTCTTTGAAGATTACTTATTAGTTGAGTATTGGCACCATAGATATGTCTTAGGTTTAGGAAAAACTTAAGAAGATTTGGTTCTAACTTAGAGGATTTTAGTATATGAAGACAAATCCTGCAAACCGTCTTAAAGTCTACCTCTCATGCTTGAGTTAGCAGTGACAGTAAATAGAGGGCAGGAGTAAAAAGGGATTCTGGAATCAAAGCTTTGTTATAATTATTCATTACTGTTGTGTGTTGGCCTGGTTATTGGGACACTTAATGTGTAAATTTGTTGGCGTAGCTATATGGAAAAATAAAGAAGAAGAAGTAGAGCTGAAGTAAAGTAACTTCACAAATATTTGAGATTTGTTAAACCAATTTTGTTCAGGGTCCAAATCCAGGGAAAGTAAATCAAGTAAATAACCCGTCAGCTGAGAGAGCCTTCCTCCATCCAGCAGAATTGTCTGGAGGACCAGGCTGCAATAGGAGCACCTTCTGGCAAGTTAAAAAAGCCAGTGCTCCCGAGCACAGATCGACCGCGGCAAATAGCAGGTGCCAGCCCAAGTCTGAGGCAGGGCCAGACCCTACCCAGTTACGGAGATCCACCTCAGGAGTGGTCCCAGGAAGCCTGGGATGGGGCCCGCAAGGAGACGGGACAGGGATGGAGGGAGCCTAAGCCTGCAGCCCTGTCACAGGGGAAGGACAAAGGCTGAAATCAATTAAAGGTCATGTGAGATACTGTTTCTTGTATAAACTTCCTGTCTGGGTCGGGGAATGTTGTGGGCTTTTTGTTTACTTTTTGGTTGTTTTGTTTTTTTTAAAAAAAAATGTCAGGCACCAGATCAGAAATAGATAATCCTTTATTAGCAAAAAGCTAACCAATTGAAATGAATCCAAGGGGATAATTTGAAAGATGGCAGAAAGATGAGATTTTCCACGTGAAAGTAAGAAGATTCCCAGGCTTTTGGCTGGCATGCAAGTTAGTTGGGATTTCTTTTCTTTTTTCCTTTTTTTTTTTTTTTAACTTAAGCATCTTTTAAAATATCCTGCTCATGGCTGTTATATGTTTGCTGACTATGTAGAAGATTGTATGTTCAACCCCAAGCTAACAAAATATGTGACCTATTTAGAAAGTGCTTTAATAGATGAATATGCTGAAAGGGAAACTATGCAGTCGGAAAGATCAGCAGGGAACAAAATCAGGACCAGCACGACAAGTGGAGAAGGAAGAACAAGATGACAAGAACAAGTGAATTCTTCCTTTTTTCTGATATATAGTGTAGGTGATAAGCTTTTACTAATTGCAGACATGAGGCTAGAGTACCCTTCTTAACCACTGTGTTTAGATTTTGAACAGATTTAAAGTGTATCTTCCTGAGACCAGAAGAATTTTCTCTAAGGTTCAAGCAATAGCTTGAGGCAATTTACTCTTTTTTGCCAATGCTCCTGGGATTTTGTGTGTTATTTTCTGCATGTCAGATATGTTTATCCCTTCCATCTTCATCTTTATTACAATTAACTTTCAAAACCTGCTAATTCCCCCAAATATCTGTCTTCTAAGAAGTGCCTGAACCAGCTCATCCCAGTCTATTTTCAAGGCTTTTTTTTAAAGCAGTAACAAAGAGTATTATAAAAAAGATTCACGGAGACTGTGTTAAAAATAATCCATTGTATCTCACTAAATGCAGACGGACTGTTAAATGAAAGTTATTTTAATGAACAGCCCCATTTCATTGTCTACCCAGTGCAAGTTGCCAATTTCAGTTCTGGGAAAGAGTCAAGACAAACACTCCTCTGGAGTGCCTGAAGGCTTTGTAGCGAGCGTCGCATGCTCGCATTTATCAAGAAGTCTCAGGGGTTGACTCAACTATTGTTGATTGTCAGGGTACAATTGTGTATTTAGACTTTTCTTTTTCCCATATTAGCGCTGAAAACTACACTCCCAGGGAGGGGCATGAATTGCAGATCTGTCGCATGATAGTAGCCCTATGTGTCACATGGGGGGACTGTGGAACTGGTGAACGCTTTTTTTCGTACAAATTTCTGAGTATTTTATTGCGATTCTTGATGTCTTCGGGGAGACAGCAAATTTAGGATGTTCGAGTAATTCTGCAAAAGACAGGATTTGAATGAAACCGGTCAGATTGGCCAGCATTATTGCAGAAAATGTGGCTTTCACACACCTTACACTATTAAGGTAATGAGCACCTATTTTTAGAAAAGTATTTATACAGCAGAGATGATTTGGTTCTATCAGCTGTTGGGTTATCAAATGGAGTAGCAACTTAAAGATCACACCTGGTGGTAAAGCCTTGCATTTCACTGATCGTTTCTTCTGGATCATTTTTAGCAGGATTTACTGGGACTTATGCTTTATGGCAATTAATTATATTAAAGTAATTGTTCAATTTTGCTGCGTAATGTAGGCTACTGTCTAAATATATACCAGTTTCTTCAGCAAGAGTTAGGGAAGAAATACAAACAAGTTCTTTCTGGGATTCTGATTATTGTAGAACAGTCTGTTCTCTTGGATTTTCTTTTTTTTTTTTTTTTAACCTGTGTATTGGCTATTAAAAAGAAGGTTTTCTTTAATTGTTAGGTTTGGTTTTGTTTTTTTTTTTATTTAATGAACAAGTCAGATTGGCCAGCAATATTTCAGAAAATGTGGCTTTCAAACACCTGACACTATTAAGGTAATAAGCATCTATTTTTAGAGAAGTATTTATACAACGGGGATATTTGCTTTCAAGTAGACTATAGAGATACTTTAATGGAAATTAATATGAAGTTGCAGTTGACTTGAAGGCAAGCAAACTATTGCAGGGGAAAAATTAAATGGTTCATATTGCAAAAACTATTTCTTCATCTCCTTTCTAGTAGATGCTTGTCAGATACATTGCTGAAATAGTATAACACTAGTGAGTTATTAAGAATTCTGTATATAATTTTGTGTAGCTGTAGCAAGACTGATGGATTTTTTCAACATTTATTTCCAGTAAGTTATACAGTAGACAACTCAGATTCTGCAAAATACTTTAACATGCACATTAAGTCCCTTTGAATTCAGTAAGATCGAAGGGCACATTTACATGCTTTGTTGTATAAGGTCTCAGGAGAGTAAAGAGGATAAAAAGTCTTGCAAGGAGAGGACAAATTCTGAATGTCTCCCATTTGGAAAGAGTAAACTTTATAAACCTAATTCTATGAATTAAAGAATGTTTCAGAAAAAAATTTTGAATGTGTAAAAGAATTCCTTCCACTGAATTCATTGAGCTTTTAAGGATAAAGACAGCTGTTCAAAGTGTTCAGGGGTAGAGATCCATATGTGACAAACTCAGATCCTGAAAATCAGGCCTAAGTCACTCCTTAAGAAGCCTACAATATCTTATTCTCGAATGCTTCTGTCATGAGTAACACCTCAGCTGAATTCATCTGAACTTTCCAGACAAATATACTCTGTGTAAAAATTAGATATGCATATGGCTCCAGGATCCAGTTTGTTGACCAGTACTGATGTGTGCTTTCCAGAAATGCGTGCTCTATTGGCCAGAAAAAAGAGGAATCTATGGGAAAGTTGAAGTCCTTGTTAACAGTGTGAAAGAATGCGAGAACTATACTGTCCGTCAGCTTACAATAAAGGTAACAATCTGCATCTGAGAAGCATTGTTCCTAATCTTTTATGTTTTTTAATGTTAAATGAAGTTAAAGTGTTTTTTCTTTAAAAGGCATAATTTTTTACGGGAGGAGTAACTGAGCTATGAAGCTCACAGCTGCAAGGTATAATTGAGACCAAACTGGTGGAAGACTTATGGTATTGCTGCTTTGTATCACTCCGGCAATGAAAAAGGGCTTCAAAAAGAGCGCAAGCTTCGCTCTCTTGAATTACATTTGCATCGAGGCCTTTTTAGCATTGCCAAGGCGATGTAAAGGGATTTTAGTTAATGCAAGAACTAGCATAGCATCATTCAGAAAAAGATACGCTGCTCACGTTGTGTGCTGAGTGCATCTATAGCCCATTTGAGAAGCTAAAAATATAAGGATTATATAAGGAAAGCTTCATGCTAATGAAGCCTAATGACTAAGCATTAACTGTGCAAAATACACAGGCAGATGGTCCTCTTGTAAGTTACTCACTATATTACACTTACAATCCATCGGATTGCATCATCTGCTGCTCCTGACAGAGCACTACAATAAATAATGAATTGAGACAATTTGTTTGGTGTTTCAGCAGAGGCAGTGAGATGTGGGCAGAAGTCATATCGTCCAACACAAATTAGTCTAGTCCACATTTATCCTCTCTGCTTTTTGAAGTTAAGTGGTGGCAGCCTCTGTTGGGAAGAGTCACTGGACAAACTGGGATGTTTGATTAACCTAGAAGGGCAGTTCTTCTGCACATTTAACTTAAATACTCTTGTCATTTTAGTATAAGACTCTTATGAGAATGTCCTTAAAAGGGAGCAGAAATATATAATAATTCAGAGATTCAGAAGCTCAGATGGAGCTCTAGATCTTTTTGCTGGTCTAACACAGACCTCTGACAATTCCCAGTTCACAACACAGCCAGCAAGTCAGTAGTCAGACGGACAGTGCAGAACTTACATAGCTGGAAAAACAGCTAAATTTTCAGGTGCACAAACCCTTCTTACAACTTTGGCCCTGGAATCATGCCTGTTCCCTGTTCCTCTGAGTCTAATACAAAAAAAGTTGTTAAATCTCTCAACATTTTTACTGTCTTTTTACTGTAACATTGAGAGAAATTAAAAAAAGAATCGTTCACCACAAGTGTGCGTATAAAATATTCACGTTCTTTTCAGCAAGGGAGTCAGTCCCAGAGTGTGAAACACTACTGGTACACATCCTGGCCGGACCACAAGACCCCCGACAGCGCTCAGCCTCTGCTGCAGCTCATGCTGGACGTAGAAGAGGACAGGGTGGAATCACCTGGCAGAGGGCCTGTCATCGTGCACTGCAGGTAATTTGCAATCCTTCTCTGAAATGACTGCCCAAAGCAAGGCCACAGCAAATCACATCGAACAGTTCTCCTAAACAAAGAACGTATTTGGGGAAGAGTAAAAATCCCTAGATCCTCTTCATGCTAATTGACTTTTTCAGTTCGTATCTGAGGATTTGAGAGAATTCCCTTGTTGCAAGCAAACTGTTCCTGAACCATTCTCCATTGCTGCAAATGAACTCTGTTTTCGAAAGACCAGCTGGAAAAAT
Organism: Aramus guarauna; assembly: GCA_013400195.1. Lineage (NCBI taxonomy): Eukaryota > Metazoa > Chordata > Aves > Gruiformes > Aramidae > Aramus > Aramus guarauna. The sequence continues at coordinate 557,189 of VXBL01000729.1, read as the reverse complement.
TATTAATTTTCTGTTTCTTATTCAAGATTTGCCTTCTTTTTAGTCTTGTTGCATAATTACATACGTAAGTTAGATGCAATGCCATGTGACTGGTTGGCTAAAATGTTGTCAAGCAAGACAATTTTGAACAGCAGACATCAGGTACAAATTTGGAGAGCAAAACACATCAGTACTAAAATTTGTGAATGTTTTCACAAAGGCAGTTGGCTTGATACTCAAGAGCAAAGTGATACTCAAGAGCAGGGTGTTATTCACACAAATTATAATGAACCAGAAAATGTCCTTCTAATAATTCTAATTGAATTCCATTTTACTGCTTTATATTGATTCATAGTTTCATGTTGCAATTTACATAGTAGAAAGTAGTACTGGATTTGTTATATTGGTGGAAAGAAGTAGGTGAAGCAAAACAGAAAAAAAATTTAAAGCCATTTTTCCTTACTTGCTTTGTCTCATAACTGTGATGATACATCTCTTACAGTTGGAATAGTACTTTTTTTCCTAGAAGTACATCAAAACCAGAACTTTTCATCTTGAACCACTTCTTTTCAACTCCATACTTTGGAGATTCAGAGAAATAGAAGCCAGATTTGAATGACCCATCATTTTGCAAAATAGTACTGTGATGAATAAGGAACTTTCCCAAATTTTATGCAGCTGTTTTTATCAGGAATTGTAGTTTCCCTAAATAATCCACAAATCTGTGGATGGCTATTGAGAGTTCCATTTTTCCAGAAAGGATCTTTAGTACTGAAGGTCTTCAGAAGAACAGGGTGTCTTTCTGAGGTGAGTGATATGACAGCTGGGTCTGTAATCATGAACTGGAATTTATTCATGGTAAAAGACCCAGGTGTCATCTCAGTTGTGGTTAAAATTAGTAGTTCTTCAGTGATAAGTCAGCTATCTATACACTCACTACTCTATGGTCTACAAAATGGATAAACTCACATTCCATTTTCTAGTCAGATAGTTTCTTCCCTGTTAATTTGAGTTGCAGCTGAGGTCATCCAGGTCTTAGAGAGCCTGTATACACTTTATATTTGGACTTCACATGCAAATGCACAATTCTCAGTTATTTCCAGAGAAACATTACAGTGCACACTCAAACAATGATCCTTAATCTGAGGCAGAAATGCTTGAATAATTCCTTAATATTATACAAGTGGAAAAAAAAGTAATTCAGTTTTTTGCACGTGTCTTCTTGTAGCCTTGAGCATAGGGTGCTGTCTGACACACTTCAGTGATGAGCCCTTTCAGGATTCAGGGTATAAGATGAACGTGACTTTATTTTAGCGTAGTAGTTCCTATTCTGCAAAAGTGTAGGAAAAAAAGTAAACATTTATTTTGGTCCTTGAAATCAGCAGATCTGATTACACACACAATGGACACAGATTTCCAAAGAAAGTTTTAAATTCTTACCAATCTTTATAGTAGCATTTGCTGGAAAGGTGTATGTTTCCTCTCTCATGTCACTCATTGAAAGCATGTGGTAATTACAGAAAATATCTTCTTGATCTGGCCTTTGGATATGTAGATAGTACATTAAAATAAGTTTGGGCTTAATGGCACCTAGGTGGTCTGAGATCAAACACAAGTTGTAATTAAGGGATTTCAAATATAGAGGGAAAAGATTTTTTATTGTTGTTATTTAAATTAAATCAATAAGGAAGAATTACAACACAGAATTATATTCTGCAAGCGTAAAACTAGTTTAGCCCCATTTAGTCAGTGAAATAATCTGGATCACAATGAAGAACCAGCAATTTGGCATATTGGAGGACTTGTAAGAGTTTCTTAAATGAGAATAAAGGATAGCATTTTCATGTTTGGAAACTTGACACATTTATATTTATTGCTGGAAATTTCTGGTTTTCTTTCTTCATCAGCTAGTGCATGAATATGTTCTATAAAAAGCATACTGCCTGCATCTCTTAATCGCGAAATCATAATATTCCAATATTCCACACTCCCAATAAACAGACCACAGTCGTTACAAATAAGCTACTACATCTTAAACTCCTAAAAAAAAGAAATGAAAAAATATAAAAATATATATATAAAAAGACCCAGGTTTGGAGGCTTGAAAATACTTTGAAGTAAGTACCTCTCCAAATTTTCCAGATACACCAGGAAAGAAATGTCAGGCAAATGAAGAACAATGTCATTTTTATCTTACACTGCTTGAAATAAAGCTATGTAATAAGATAGGACTGGCACGCCTGAGTTGAGGAAGAAAATACGTTAGAAAACCATAGTCTTTGTTTAATACATATTAAGAACTTGTCCAAGAACACTTAATCCACACCCCAAAAAAAGGGAAAAAAAACAAACCCTTCATTATAGCCAACCTCACTTACATCTGAATTGTTTAAACTTGTTAGCCCCGCTTTCAAGGGTTTCCCAATATTTGAGGAAAAGAATGGGGGTGTGCATTAGATTTGTTTTCTCCAAATCCCTCTTTATAAACTACGTCCTCCTCCGTTTGGATACATTTATCCCATAGATATGGATATCCAAGGAGGCAGGCTGTCAACTCAGGATCTTCAGCTCACTCGATCCTTTCTTACACTGCCAGTTTTTACATCTCGTTATCCCCTCATGGTTGGCTTAGACATCCTCATATATTTAATTTGCTGAGTCCTCTTGGAAGTTTTCACTTCCAGATGGGAGGGCTCTTGAGTCTCTAAAACACTCCTATCTTTCCTTCTGTGGGGAGTAGGTTGTGATTTGTTTCAGCTGTAGCAAATGGACATACTCCTGGTAACACTTTGCACTCAGATATATCAAGCTTCTATCTGAGACACTGAACATATTCTTCCTGGCATTAATTTAAATAACTCTCGCAGTGCTCTTGTGAGGCAGGTAACATTCATACCCAGAGTTGAAGAAAGCAAGGCACCAATTGTTGGTCCTTAAATATTTACTATAAAACCAGGTATGGAGATCTGGACCCCTGACTCCATGTTTTAACTATTTTCCTCACATTTTCCTGCCGTGCAGCATGACAAGGATAAGCTGCACTGAACTCCATATTACTTAAGCAAGAAACAGAGTGGAGCAGAAATTCTCAAAAGTTTTGGAGGCCCAGGGAGTAAAACTAATGCCAAAATGGCTGTTTCCAAGCAGGCATCAAGAAAACCTAGAGAGTTACAACACTAAATCCTTCTCCCTCCTGCAGAATCACAGGAGAGGGTGTTAACTTCATCAGCATGCTTCTAGATCCTTTTTACTTTAATGGTTAGAGGTATGGTTAGCAAAAACCTTGTATACTTTGAGGGCTTCAAACATAAAGCCCTGCTGACTTTTGCCTTTAGGTGGGCTTTTCCTCCAGCTCAGTGCATATGTCCATCATCTGTTTGGACTGTGCCAGAGAATATTTGGACTTTGTGGTGCTAATGGAGATAGTTTTTCTTACCATACACTTGTGTGCAAACTGGAAAAGTGTAAGCCTCACAAATTACCCACAACAACTGGACTGCTGGAACAGTGCACCCTTTCATTTCTCTCTAAAGTGAGCCGAGAAGTTACCCTTGCTAGGCATGCACCCAGGAACCATGCTAGAGTCATGTTGGTTCCAGCAATTTCATGTTTCATATTTTTCGTGTTTTCATACCTATTTAGTGTCTTCCACTTAATCCTTTGATCTGTGAACTCTGTTCACCTATTAAATTTTGCCTTCTTTTCAGTGCTGGTATAGGAAGAACTGGATGTTTTATTGCCACAGCCATTGGTTGCCAGCAGTTGAAAGAAGAGGGAGTTGTAGATGCATTGAGCATTGTCTGCCAGCTACGAGTGGATAGGTGAGTTCTAGAAGAACCATAAATCAGTCAATGATTCTGAAGAGGTTCAGTAATGATCAGTCATGATTCAGTAAAGACGCTGAAAACCTTTTTACAGTTGAACGTTGCTTTACATGAAGTGGCTGCCATCACTTTTGCTGACTCTTATGACAGCATTAGCTGAATATTCAAAGTAACGTTTGTATTTAGATCCTGAGTAAGGAATATTGTTTTCTGGTGAAACTGGAGAATGAAATACTCCTGACATGGCAACCCTATGGCCGCTGGGTATTTGGCATTCCTCTTTTCCCCTCCTGGAGCTTTCTGCTGTCTGCGGCATCCCACTAGGACACAAGAGACGGGGCCATCTGGAGGCAAGGGATTGTCTTTGAGTGTGGGTTGACAGGGACATCCAGGCTCACTCAGTGTGTAGTTTCTTTACGCAGAGGAGAGAGCCAAATCTGGTGCTGTTGCTATTCCCTCAGCTGTGCTGGGGGTCCTTTTGAATTGGGTTGGCCAACTACCCAGCTTAAGAAAACAGCAAGGCATTTGTTGCAGAATTTTCTCTAAGTCAGATCAATTCCCTGATTGAATTCACAGCTTGGGAGCAGAAACACTGTACGCCAGCATTGTTGCAGAGTGCTTTGTTTTATGAAACCATGGCTGAAGAGAGATTTGTGTTGGAAAGGAAGATGTGGGTATTGTGCACAATGGAAGTTGTTGGTTTGGTTGTACTTTTCTTTCTTATTCTACTCAGGGAAACAGGATTTTGTATAAAGTAAATAAACAGGGCTGCACCAAGAATAGAAAAGTCTCGTTCCTCTCCTGCTGTAGGTACCAGGTCGTATAATCTCCTTGCAAGTATCTTTAACAACTCATAAGGGTGCAAATGCTGAAAAAAAGCTTAGGTCAAAGGGACAATGCAGGATTTTCATGTTCTAAAGAGCTCTGAAAGATAGTGAAACCACGAATTGCAGAAGGACCAGAATCCATATAGTTGACCGTGTTTATGGATCATCTCCTCTGCCTTGCCCTCCCACATGCCTTCATCATACTAGAGATTGTAACGTGATCCTTACAGGGCAACATGAGCCACTTGGAGTGTAAAATTCTCCAAGGGGACCTCCTGACCTAAAAATCTCAGCAACAAAAAAGATGGAAGAGCTGAAGGAAAAATTCTCACTCTGTTTTAAATTATCAACTCCAAATTTTCAGCACTCCATTCTGATTATCTGTTCATCTTATTGAAAAAGGTTTGTAGTGTTCTCCTTCATTTTAGTATTTTTATTGTAAGATAACCTTTTTCTTATTGCTTTTCCACTCCACTGTAGAGAAGTGGAAGCAAGCTCTGGTCTCAGCTACATCATTTTTTATGTTATTATTTCAGCCATAGGAAAAAAAAAAATCCAAATTTTCAGCATTATAACTGACAACACAATTTTGTCAAGTGTATCTGACTAATGAACTTTCTTATATGTATTAGTATCCTAGATAAACTTGGAAAGAGAATGAAAATCTGACCCAAACATAAACATTCATAACAGCGATCTCAGTGACACAAAGCTTATTATAAAAATTGTTACGTCTTGTGATTTGCACGTTTCCGTATTTTTTTTTAGCTTCAGACTATATAAATAGACTCCAGAGATCTTGCTTAAGGCGCTTCAGCTCTTCAATTTCTCAGGCACTGCCTGAGACAAAAAAGTATATCTGTATTTTAATTTTTAAAGACATTTTTCTGGGCAAAACTCAGTAACCAAAACCTCTTTTGCTTTCCTTTTTCCAATTGACCATACTGCAGAACGGATGTCACTCACCTGGCAGTCAGTTTATAGCAAGGATTGCTAAGGCAGAGCCTAGCAGCCCCTAAGACTACAGTAGCCACTGCCAGCCCAACCATATCACAGGTTCATCAGGTGGCCAAGTATCACTGTTACATGGACAAAGCTCCATGAGACTAGCTTCCCCAACGACCCAGTCATGACGTGGTGGTTATTGGTAGGTGACGTATGAGATAGGGCCATTACACATGGCATGAAGCTGGCAAAATAAACTTAATGTCCCACTAGACATGTCTGCAAGTGCTGGCTTTGGCCATAGCTGTGTTGCATTTCAGTTACCAGCGTGGTCAACATTAGCAATGGAGTGCAACCAGGAGCAGAGCAGGAATAGGGATGAGGCCATCTTCCTCACAATGCTGGCCAGCAGCAGAGCTACAATTTATTCTTTGTACATCAGATTGTCCTCACGAAACAAAAGAAAAAGAGAGTTCAGCAGAAAAGGATGGTTTTATCTGACCACCTGGGAGACAGAAACCTGCCCAAGAGGTACATTGAATATTTCACCTCTGATACCTCATCTCCACTAGGATCCCAGCCAGGCTTGCTCATGCTCAGAGTCCAAACACAGGCCACTGATGGAACAAACACACTTGATGGTATCCACTTGTGTGTGAACTTTTTGTCACATGCGCCCATGGCCAAATTTCTACCAAAGTGAATTGAGCAACAGGAGAGAAGAAAAAAGAGCTGTGCTTAAGGGATTCAGAGTGATGCTGTAGTGATTTACCAAAGCATTCTCATTGCCCAGAACACTCAGTGAGAACTAAATAAGCATCCAGACAAATTGCAGGTGCAAAAAGTTATGTTGAAAAATTGATTAATTAACTGCCTATGCAGCCCTCTGGAAGTAGAGTTTAAAATAGATGTCCAACAGGGAATTGGACAGGAGAGAGCTCTTCCTAGGAAAGGTATGTCCAGGTGCCACTTTCTTAGATCTTCAGTGTAAGTTAAGGGGTGAAGGGGTCTGGCAGTAATCATCTGTGCTGAGCTAACATGAGAAAATGGACTATACACTCAAAATCTTGACCCAGGATGGAGATACAGCCATGGTCAGTATGGATTCATAGAAAGACAGACCCACAGGTCTGCTCAGCTTACTTTTCCCCCCAGTTAATTTTTTATGTTCTGCAACAGAAACAGGAAATGTTTGATGTGAGGCATCTTCAAGACTTACTGTGATATCGAGAAACTTTGCACATTCTTAACCTTAAAGGCACATTCTTGGAATGACGTCCGATAACTTTGCTCTTGGCTCCTCAGACAGGATGAAAAGAGTTTCCAGTGTGCGTCAATTCATTGTTTAAGTGTTTTGACTAATCACCTCAGGTTAAAAAAAAAAAAAAATCCCCAACCTTGCATCACATTAATTCTGGAGCAGACTGCATCCAGCTGCACCAGCAGCAAGCCAGAGGGCAGGGTAGAAGACCCTTCCCTCCCCCATGGCTGCCCAGGCAGAGCTGGTCATGGTCCCCGAGCCCTCAGGATACCAGGGACTGTTTCTTCTGAGCATCACCCCAGAGAATCTCAAATAAGCAGACAGCCCAGCAGCTCGCAGAAGCGCTGGCAGTGTGGGCTGGCAGAGGACAAAGGCTGCACACCCGGAGGTGCCGTAGCTGTGGGTACATCCCTTCTGGGCTCTAGGGACATGGAAGAGGAAACCTCCCTCCTTGAGCAGATTTCCTCCTGAAGCGCTCTTCCACACAGCCTTTTGCACAGACTGATGTCTTAGGGTTACAGATAATTCCTTGCTATTAAATGTGAGCCTCACACAAGAACAAAGAGGAGAAGGACTTGGGAATATTGGTAGATGAAAAATTGGGCACGAGCCGGCAGTGTGTGCTTGCAGCCCAGAAAGCCAACCGTATCCTGGGCTGCATCAAGTGTGACCAGCAGGTCAAGGGAGGGTATTCTGCCCCTCTGCTTTGCTCTTGTGAGACCCCACCTGGAGTACTGCGTCCAGCTCTGGGGGCCCCAGTACAAGAGAGACATGGAGCTGTTGGAGGGAGTCCAGAGGAGGGCCACAAAGTTGATCAGAGGGCTGGAGCACCTCTCCTGTGAGGACAGGCTGAGAGAGTTGGGGCTATTCAGCCTGGAGAAGAGAAGGCTCTGGGGAGACCTTGGAGCAGCCTTTAAATTTATAAAGGGACCTTGTAAGAAAGAGGAAGGCTTTTTACCAGGGCCTTTAGTGACAGGACAAGGGGTAATGGGTTTAAGCTAAAGGAGGTTAGATTTAGGTTAGATGTTAGACATTCTTCACTGTGAGGGTGGTGAGACATTGGAACAGGTTTCCCAGAGAAGCTGTGAAAGCCCCCTCCCTGGAAGTGTTCAAGGCCAGGTTGGATGGGGCTTTGGGCAACCTGGTCTAGTGGAGGGTGTCCCTGCCCATGGCAGGGGTGTTGGAACTAGATGATCTTCCAACCCCAACCATTCTGTGATTCTGTGTATAATAGCACTGAGAAGGCCAAGTTGTCTGAACATCTGTATAAGACTCAGGTCCCCCTAAGCTAACAGGGATGTCTGCCCATACAGGGTTCAGAAGCATCATAACATCTTGATTATGCTTGCTAGCACAGGGCAAATGCAGTAGCGCTGAGCTCAGCCCCAGCCAGGCTTATACACGCCTGGGGTTTTTGTATGTTACTGGGGGATTTTGTACGTTACTTCAGCACCGAAGAGGAAGGAGCAAGGATCTCCCCCACAAACAGACTAATGCAGCCAAACTTGTTTTAACCTACCTTTCCTGCCAAGTCCTTCTCCTTGGATATGTTCCCTTCCTCCACCCCTTCCACACAGCGGATCTAACCTGGGAAACGCACTCCCTTGGAGAACATCTTGGGAGAACATTGATGGGGGCGACAGGGAGGGAAGCTGGCTGGGAAGGGGCTGCGTGGGCTGGGCAGGACGCAGCAGTCAGGAGGAAGGAAGGAGGCTAGGCAGTACAGAGGACCAGAGCAAAGCCCTCTTGACACCTTTAGAGTCTCACTGGATCTCCAGGCAGGGGACAGGCACAGAGGAGAGCAGCTGAAGGCAGCAGGCAGCCAAGAGTTATGAGCTTGTGGATGTCTTTGTTGGCAAAGCTAAGAGGCTGCTGCATTTTGCACCGGATGGGACCATTTAAGGGCCTGTGGTTTAATTCCTAGGAATAGCGTGTCATAACAGACACACAGCTTACTAAAAGGTGTTCTATAGTTGCCTGAGCTCACTGGAAGAGCACAGACAGCTGGTCATTTGCTTAAAGAAGCAGATGTTATTTTAATTATGGTTTTCTTGCCACAGCCATTTAACTGTCCAGTAGCACTGAGGTAAATAAAAGGATCTTATGGTTGTAGATAAGGTTCTCTAATACTAAAGGACAATATTTGTTGAGACAGTTTTACCATTTTTCATATAGCTCTGTATATCAGTAGACCCTTTTGTTGCTAGGGTGTCTGAAGGGATCGCAGACCTTCTCCGTAAGATGCCTGGCTTTGATGTTGCTCTGGATGCAAATCCTTCACAAATTTGATTGTTCCAATGAAGATCTAGCTGAAGCCAAATACAATACACATCTTGATGTCTTCCTTCCCACTAAGGCCCTTTACTCTTTCATCCCCTCAAAGGTAACTAGCTGCTCCAGGGTACGCTGAGGATGAACTGCAGGCTTGGTTATAGAAGCAGAGTAAGTAGCTTTGAATACCCTGGCAGATGAGATAATAAAAGTGGAATTAAGTAAACTTGAGGCTTCACTCCGTGAGAAGTGAGACCTGGAAAGTACTGTTAGAAAGATGCTCAGTTTAATTTCAGAGCTCAGTGGTACCACTCTTACTGAATATCACACCTGCCTCCTGTAGGACATCATCCCCTTCCTGCCACACTGCAATTGGCACTGGAGATATGGGACTTGATCATGATACTTAGACCTGAGAAAGGGATTGTTATCAGGTGAATGTATTAAATGTAGGCATCTAATCCAAGCTGGCTGTAACTAATCCTTTTTATGGTCAAACGAAACTCTTTTGTATTGTTGGTGCTGAAATGAGTCACTGCTGTAAAATTTCTTAGGTGGCTGGTGTTCAGACAGGATGCATTGCAGGCGCTAGAAAGAGGACAGGAAGAGCTGTTCTCTGCACAGGCAATCTGAGGGTCACCAAAGGTTACATTTTTAGTAAAGGACAAAAATGGAAGGCCAGATTCTGAATACTCCCTTGCTCCATCAGTGGTAATGCTGCATCCATGTATCTGGCTTTCCTTGCCCAAGTGACTGAGCAAAATTCTCTATGAAAGTTTTGAATTTGAAATGGAGGTTTTAACAATGTAGATGCCAGATGTTTTCCTCTCTAGTTCTTACCCCGATGGAATTGAGAATGGTAGTTCATGCTGGGCATGTGCTGGATGGTGTAAGTTATGAAGAAAGTACTTCTACTCTGGCAAATCTCTCACTTAAGTAAATTCTAAGTCAAAAAGGGAGAAAGGGGCTTGTATTATCTGATGGTCATGGGGCTGGCAGGGACTGGAGGTTGTTGCATTCTTCAGAAATAAGATTTCATTCCAATGTGTTTCCTTTTCAGGGGTGGAATGGTTCAGACCAGCGAACAGTATGAATTCGTGCACCATGCACTGAGTCTGTATGAAAGCAGACTTTCTGCAGAAGCTGTCCAGTGAAGCCAAGGAGGGTAAAACAGAATGTCAGTCTCTTGAGGTAATTTCTTTCATTACCTACCAGCAGCTTCTTCAAGGAGTTTACTGCAGTGGGAAGAGTGGCTTTGAGGCCAACTTCTGAAAGGATTGTGGACGGTTTGGCAAAGTATAGAGATTGCTGGACCCTTACTGTATATGAATGTATTGTGAGCTTCCCAAAAATGATTTATAAAGAAGGTACCGTACTGAAACTACACATGGATTTCACGTATATATCTAAAGGTGGGTTTAATTCTGTAATACTGATATCTGCCATATGGAATGTATGTATGTGCTACTGCTGCAGTCGGATGGACATTGGAACTTCCACAGAAGAAATGTTTATCAAGTGTATAAATGCTTTAACGTTTGCAAACTGTCTTGTGAATGGACTGTCAACTGTACTGTAAAGTGCTATTACTGATTATGTGGTGAGCTTGTTTCCTGGCCACATAATATTCTTGCTGCTAAAATTGCAAGTGTTCAATTATGAATTAAAAACAAGAAGATGAGATAATAATAACAAAAAAAGTCTTGTTTTTGAAAATATTCAGTTAATATTTTATATGGAAATATATGTTCTTCATACTATTAACTATTAAATGTGTATTTACTGTAGGTCTTACAGAGCAGTTGCAGAGCACAATGTCTGTTATTCAGTATGTATGTACTTACCCTGTACTGTTGATTGTCTTAGAACATGCTTCTGCTACAGACCTGAATCCAGTGTATTTGTAAATTGTGTAAGTCATTTTACTCTTAAAAGAAACTTTGTAGCATATATTAAATGGTAAGGATTTTAAATATTTGTCTGTCTTTTATTAATATGGGATTTTTTTGCTTATGTTGTTTATCTGCTCTATCTCTTGTCAGTAAGAGATAGATGCCTTCAGTGATACGAACTGTTCCATGACAGGTTATACGAGAAAGAAAATGCTGCTATGACTGTTTCCTTTACTGTTCAGTAAGAGTTTTTTTTTTAAGAGAAACACAAAGTTGGCATTTTGACTTACAGCACTGGGAGGTCTGTTTACAGGGTATAATGAGTTTTTAATGCAGTGATGTTGACTTTGCTTCATACTGCTAATAAATAACACTTGATAAAAAATATTTACTGAAGTCTCTATTCTTGCCTAGAGTAGTTAATGCACCACACACTCTTGTACCCCCATAAACAGGGTGGTTAGCCTCCACCATGGCTTCAGACCACTGGAGAGCCAATCCAGAGGACACAGGCAATCTCCCACTGACATGGAGCAAGGTGGATCACCTGATGGGAAGGCGAAATCAGCATCACCTGATCCCTTGGGGGGAGTTTATGTAAGACCCAGTGCAGGCTTCAGAGCCTTGCCTCCTCCTCTTCCCCCTCTCCTCCCCCTCATCACTTGGCTTTGGGAACTTGTGGAGTTAGAAGTATCAATATCGAGATTTTGCTTGATTATGTATAGTTACCAAAAAAATGTGTGTTTGTTCCTTGGATAATACAGTACATGTTTATTCAGCACCACCCAGTTCACCTGCAGACTTGTGATATTTCACAGGCAACGAATTACACAAAAGTATAAACCCTTTTTTTTAGACTTCTAGTCTAAAGAGATTCAACATCCTCTCTTTTAGTTCCCCAGGTGTTTAAAAACCTCTATCTCTTTTGCTTGTATATTTTCCAATATAAAGGAACTAGTAAACTCTGAAGAATCGTATGAAAGGACAAAGTGGTGTAAAACTCCCCAAAACAATTGAATAGAAGGAAGTGCTCGTCACTGACTTTTTCCCCCTGTGAAGGCACATTTCCTTCCTAGCCTTCGCTTCACTTATCTGAGGTGGGTTTTTTTAAGAGAAGCATGGGGAGTTGCTAGAGGGAAAATGGATTCTTTATTTCACGTCCTGGTTTCTACCTGTCTTGCCTTGACATTCTCAGGTAAGTGTCTCTCCCCACTTCCCCTCCGCCGTTTTGCTCTTTCTGCTGCTGAGCAGAGCTCTCCAGGCAGCTGGCGATTTACAAAAACTGAGTCACTTCTTCGCTTGGGTTCATGCAAGAGGAATGGGGGGGCAGGGCCAACGTAGCCCGTTCTGTTTAGATTTCTTTCCAAAGGAAAATAAACTGTCTCCTTCTATGCTGGAGATACCCTCTTCTTTTTAAGAAGATCTCCTGCTAGACAGTCCAGGAGCTGAGCTTTGGGACAAGCTCTTCCAAGGGGAGATTCTTATTTTTTATTCCTATTTTGTGAAACTTCCAGAACCAGAAGCTTTCTGTGATGCTTAGTTAGAAAATACCCAGGTCTGTAAAAACAGGGGGATGACAAACCTCAACAAGGGGAAATAAACACACGTACTGGGTTTAGCACTTTGTAACTAATGAAATGCTGGAAATGTTTGAGTAACAGATTATAAAAAGAGACAAACCTAAACAAGATGTGGCGGGGAGGCTGCAGTTGAAATATCCAGTTCTGTGGTCTGTAACAAGTATGGATTTTGCTTTGGTAACTTTGGGGTTTTTTGATGAATGCCTTGTAGTTCTCTTCATCTGAGTGTTTGGTGTTGATCTTTAAGTGTGGTGGCACGAAGAGCTGATCTAATGTAAATTAAGATGGTCACAAAGCTAACAGCTAGAGGCATTGGAGTAAATCCAGTAAAATAGATGTACTTCCTATCAGTAAAGAGCCTCCATTCTTGTGACGGCACAGACACTGAGACACACACAGATTTGAGAATGTCCTCTTGCATGTTTTCTTCAGAAACACTATGAGTTTTACCAAAACAATTTCCAGGGACTAAATTATATTGTAAAAGGACTGTGTCGTAAAACTGAAAAAAGATGGAGAGGTCATGTAGATCTCTGTATGTTTTCAAGCAGGGGGAGTGGGATATTTAGAATTGGTATTTAAAGTTAATAGTTCTTGGATTTATTTTATATCCAGTTTAATTTTTTTCTTTGTTTTTATATAGAACAAAGGTCAAGGTGCCACAATAGTTTGCTTTTTGCATTCTCACACTTTACATTACCAGCACTTGCATCATGTGGGTTGTACATTGGGGGTTTTTTTTAATAGATTCAGTACATGGAAAGTTCATGAAAAGTTCAGCACATAGAAAGTGGGAGGAGAGACTTATTTGCTGATGTATTTTAAATCATCAATAATTCAGTTTTTTGTTAAATAACCATGTGTAATCTATTGTATTTTTCTGGAATTTTCCTCTTCCAGAAGGGTTTCTGATTATCCATGTCCAGAAACAGCAGTGTCTTTCAGAAAAGAGAGGAGTCATTATGGAAAAGTGCAATATGACCAACCTCAACCAGCAGTGGCAGTGGACAGCAGATGACAGGCTCCTCCATGTGAAATCCACCCGGTGCCTGAGCATCTCTACACGCTCTGCCCTGTCATCTCGCAGCATCATCATTGATTGTCCTCAGGCAGTCAGGTGGACTTGCCACGAGGAGGATGGGCTCCTGAGAGTGGCCAACAGCTCTCTCTTTCTCACAAAGCAAGGTCAGAAGGTAATGGCCAAGCAGAGTAAGAAATACCTTCATACATGGATGCAGCTAGAATCCAGCAAGACGGGAAAACCTGTTTATGTAAATCTGTGCTCAAAGCAAGGTGAGCTACTCCTTCAAAGAAGTATCCTTGAAGTTTTGGTAACAAAAATGTCTCTTTGGTGCTAACTCAAATGTTAAAAATTATGATATTTTATTCATACAGAAAAACATTTTTTACAGTCAAAAAGTGTTTTGAGAACCATAAAAAGACCAGCTGACATGAGTGCTGTCTTTCTCACAATTGGTGGGGAGTTTAAGCTACTTTATATTTTCAGGATGTCTCTCCTTTTCTCTACTCCCAATCTTTGGATCAAAGTGGTTCTGTGTAAGTTCAGCTCACTAATGTTGTGCCAGTTCCTTTTTCACCTTTAAATAGAATTGGGTGAACTAATTCCTAGTAGTCTTTAAAAATATGGATGCATACAAGTTGTCTTCTTCCCTGATCATATTATCATACAAATCCAGATTCAATCTGCGAAGAGCAAGAAGATATCTGAAAAATCATATATGTGCACCATTATTTCTCTGATTAACCGAAATGCATGGTTAGAGCAGCCATATGGCTTACACATTCATGTGTCTACACAGTGCTGCTTTGCCCTTAGATGCAATATTTGTGAGAACACACAAAATCCTGAAAATAATGAACTGAATCAAAAATCTCAGAAATTCTTGCAATAGTACTTTGAGATGCATGGGTCTGTGCACATACATGTGTTTATATACCTCTGTGGCTATATGTTTCCACGTCCATAGCAAAAGGGAAGGTAGAACAGTTTGAATGCTGCTTAATAACACTTTCCTTGATGTCCTGTTGTCAATCCTTCCTGACAATCCTGTTGACATCCTTCTTGCGCAGTATTAAGCAATTCTTCATGGTAAATAAGAACAACCTGCACAGTTAAGCTTTTTATCGGTGAATGCACTATTTATTCTTGTTTTTACAGGATTACAAAAAAATGTTTTATGACCCAATACCTTCACGTTTGGCCAAGTTTTCAGAATGTTTAAAACAAATCCATGTTGTTTCTAACCTTTCTAACCCCATTCACTGTAAGGCAGGCTACCATTTTTTTCAGCAAATTTGCTCTTGCAGAACTCTACTCACAGCAGCATGACCACTCACCTGGGTGGAGGTCTGAAAGGACAGATTTCAGAATTGGGGAATGGAAAATTGGCCGAGATTCCATTCCATCCCTCTCATCTATTTTAGGAATTAAAAAGGCTAAATCATTTGAAGCCCTGTGTGTAGGGTGAGTATGGCTTGTTTATTCACAGACACCAAGAAAAGTTAAGATAAGGTACCCAGGCAGTGTTATTTTCTTTAGATAGCTGGGTGAAGTGTGGCCTAACAGAGTTAAAGTAACTTTACATTCTTTTCTTAATCACCCTCAGAGGAGGAGCAGTTTAAGACCAATGACTACTAAGTACGACAATTGTCTTGGAGTGTTAAAGCACCTTCTCATGTATTTATTGTGCTCAGTCCTTTAATGAATTTGCTTTAATTTTCCTGAAATTCTCTATAGACAGGCCTGTCAATCCACTTTAAGAGTCACACTGTCAGTTGTCTACTTTTTGACAGCTCTGGGAAACTCTGCTGAGAACTCAACAGTACGTTATGATCCTTGATACCTAAGAACTCTAGGTATATTAAAACCTCATAAAGAATTGAAGTAGTGCAAAGAGATTAAATAATAATAATAACAACAATAATAATAATAATAACAAGAACAAAATCTCATGCCCACAGTGCTGGTCTTGACATCCATATGCATGACAAACTTTTCAATGTTGAATGCATAAAACTAGTCTTCCAAGAACATCTGTCTACTTTCTGTGAAAGCAGTAGTGGATCAGCCTAAAATAACATATTGAGTCTATATTTAGCTAAGATAGTAAAAACTGAGCAAAGTCTTTGGAGCTGAAATGGCTGTAAGTTTCTCTACCCTGACAAACACCATATTTTTATATAATTTACACTTTGTTTTCATAGTACTCATAAAAATAGTGATATTTTGGCAAAGGAGTAACTCACTGAATTGCATCCCAAACATCTTATCAGCCCAGATATAGTATAAGCTCCAAATCCAACAACTGCAACTACCTTTTATTCTGGACTTAACTCAAATGCCAAGCATGATTTTTCTGAGCATGGGGAAAGTCAAAGCTTAGATTTGGATTTCAAAACAGCCATCTGAAATGTGTTTGGATACACAATTTTTGCTCACAGTCCTGACCTAAATGACTCTTTGTGGAAATCAGGATCAGTTTAAATACGTATCCCACCTCTGTTTAGTCAGAGATCACTTTAAATCTAGCAGCAAACAGTCCTTCTCACACAAAGCCATGGTAGAATCTGGCATCTGCTTGAAATAGGTAACATGGAGACGGGCCACGATGTATTGATCTCCCTTGATATGGTAAGACTGGTTCTCATCAAATTCACAAGGAGATTCTGGGCAGAGAGAGGAATAGTCCCTGTAGTGCTAAGGCCTTCTTTTCACTAGCTGGCTGTTGAGGTCAGAGCTTCTCTAAGTCCAGGATACAGGAGAAGGAAGAGGAATGGAAAGAGGAAGGAGGAAAACATGGGGGAGCTGAAGGGGTAAAAGGTAGAATGACTGAAAACAGCAAAAATTGTTGCATGCAAATAAAAATTGCGGAACAAACCCCATCTCCTCTTGTACATCTGGAAAGTACCCAGAGCACTGCTAATGCTGACACACTAACGCTGATGTCAATCGTGAGCTGTGTAAGCAATTCTTACAAGTCTCTTTTGTTCTGGGTAGGTTAGTTTCAATAAAATATCCAATTAGAGAACAGAGGGAATGCCATGTGACACCTCGAATATTACCAACAAACCTCAAAACTACTGCAGACCAAAAATTATTTACTAAGTGGGGAATGATTTCAAATAGGGAGACATAAGTCCAAGCTGTCTAGAGACTGTCACAGAGCCTGAGGAGCAGTCTGCATGCAGAAGGTCACATTAACTGATTTGGGATATGATGCTTTACGTTGCCTTTCTCTTCTACCATATCACAAGGGAAGACTCTCTGCTGGGTAAAAAACTGTCCAGGTGGATGGGCCCAGAGTCGTGGTGAATGGAGTTAAGTCCAGTTGGCAGCTGGTCACAAGTGGTGTTCCCCAGGGCTCAGTACTGGGACCAGTTCTCTTCAATACCTTTATCAGTGATCTGGATGAAGGGACCGAGTGCACCCTCAGTCAGTTTGCAGACAACATCAAGTTGGGCAGAAGTGTTGATCTANTCGCTCTCTACAACTGCCTGAAAGGAGGTTGTAGCCAGGTGGGTGTTGGTCTCTTCTCCCAAGTAACAAGCAATAGGACAAGAGGAAATGGCCTCAAGTTGTGCCAGGGGAGGTTTAGATTGGATATTAGGAGAAATTTCATCATGGAAAGGGTTGTCAAGCACTGGAACAGACTGCCCAGGGAAGTGGTGGAGTCACCATCCCTAGAGGTATTTAAAAGATGTGTAGATGTGGTGCTTAGGGACATGGTTTATTCATGGACTTGGCAGTGTTAGGTTAATGGTTGGACTTGATGATCTTAAAGGTCTTTTCCAACCCTGATGGTCCTGATTCCAAGACACATGCACCTTCCTGGCACTCTTGGGAAAGGAGAAGAAGACCAAAGAAAGGTGGCAGAAGCACCAAAAAGGCAGCAACTCTTACTTATTTTCCCAATTGTGTTAGTATCCCTGGGCCTTAATTTTTCCACATCTTCAGTGTTTGTAATGATTGCAACAATCCATTCATAAGTTCACAATAGGATGGATTTTTGTGTGTGTGACCTTTACAAATTTCTCCAGGATAAATTAGAACAGTGAAAATCAGTATTTTCATTCCACCTTTGAGCTGACTCAAAACTTTTTTCCTAAAAAAAAAATATACTCAAACCCATTTTTATCTTCCTCAATTATTATTTGATAGGATTTTGTAAGTAACAGAGTTTGCCACATCTATGTGAATCCATGAAATATCAACAATGACTTGAATCTTCTTTCTTTGGTCAAACCACTACGTGGCTGACCACTTTTGCTCAGCTCCACCTGGAAAAAGCAATACATCAGTGTCAAATCCTTGGACATAATTACAAGTCCTTGTACAAAATCCAGTAGTATAGGACAGAATCTCAAAGATAAATGTGTTTTTACACTTTGTAAAAAGAAATAGAAATATCTGCAGTGTAGCCCAGGTCTTTGGTTTTCATGAATTTTCAAAGACTCAGTGAGCCAGATCACAGAGACTATAGAACAAAATCAGCTCAGCTACTTTTGTAGGGAAAAAATGGAACAATATGAAGAGCTTCCCAGAGCAACCAGGAGGATGGCAAGCCCTACTTTTCTATCTCATCTGCTGCTGCAAGTGCTAACACTTGATTCCCATTCCAGAGAACTAACTATACTGGTAATTTTCACAATTACATTTTCTCCCTTTATTTTGTCTGGATGTCTGTGTAGAAGCTGGAGTGGGTTTCAGTTTCTAGGTGTCTAAATGTAGGTGTCTGAAGAAGGGCTAGCACTGGTGCTGAAAGAGCCTTTAGGTGGCTACTTCAGCATTTCAAAAACAAGCAAGTAACAGAGCGGCTCAGGATTAGACTGGAATTTGGAGACATTTAACCTCTCTGGCATGAGATACAAACATTGCTAAGTTCTACAACATTTCAGATAAACAAGGTAAAAATTTTTCAAGGGGCACAGATTTTTCAGTTTTTAAAAGGACTACATTGAATGGGAAAGAAAGGACATTTAGTGGATTTTGTTCCTCTGCCACACTCCTACATACAACAGAAATCTGAAGCGTGTGTTTTAGTCTTTATTCCTGCACTCCATTTACAAGTAGTTAGACAGCTAAAAAGATAATTCATTTTGTCCTGCACATACAGAGATCTTACAATAACCCCTTCTAGTTTCAAGTCTTGCTGTCAGTGAGTTAGATGCAGTCTTAGAGTATTTTTTTCTTATAGGTTAGATATCCATTTATGTTTCACTAGCAATTCAGCCTTAGTTTTCTGAAACTGTGCTTTAACAGGGCAGGCAGATTGATAGGATGCAAGCTATTTCAGAAAGCTGCACCATGCCGGCTCGTCTGAGTCTGAAGGCACCACTGTAAGGTTCTCAGTACTTGACAAGTAATCGGCACTCTTGCTCATCATACATGCAAAACGTATGGATTTCCTTTTCTTGTAAGCTGCCTGCTGCTGTGCAGATGGACGTAGTCTGCAGTACACCCCGCGGATGAAATATGCACTTAGTCAGAATGTCATCATTTCTCCTGGGTGTGCTACTGATGATTACAATGGTATGTTCACACACTGTATATCATTCAGCCACTGGTGATCAACATCAGTATCAGTGCTGCGGTTCTGTTCCCATGAACAGTTTAATGACTGATTTCCAAAGAGACTGCTAGAACAATGCTAAACACTTTTGAAAAATCCCACTGTTGAGATTTCTGTGTACTTTACTGATATCCAGACAGGAGGTGAGTTTTTTCCGGTTCAAAAATTTGGAACTCAAGTTGTGTAGAAATCTTTTTGCTTGGCTCTTGTAATACGCAGTTTTCTTTTATAAGTGCCTGCTATTGAAGAAGGGCTATGGGGATCCTTATGCTAGGACCGTAGTGGCTTTCCTTAGAAAGGGAATATAAACACGGATCCTGATTTTCTTGAAGTGAGGGCAGATCTGAACCCTATTAGTCAGTCCAGTGGAAGTCCACATGGAAGGTGTGGGTATGTATATGTGAAGTTCCATGGCATAGTGCTATGTGCAAGCCATTTCCATCCATAGGTTACAGGTAACAGACTGGTGTTAGTCTTTGCCAGGAAAAATCCTTTAACTGGAAACCCAGGGTAGCCCCGAGCTCAACAAGAGGAGTCGGGTTGTGCAGTGACCAAGTGCTGCTTGATGGTACCTCCTCAGGCAGGTGGACCATTTCTGAGGATCAAACGTTTCGCTTCCAGGAGGGTTGAGCTCTCTCCTCAGCTCCTGCACCAGGAATGCCAGTTATCCCCTGGCTGCTGAGTCCCACAAATGTCGCTGGCAGCACCAGCTTCCCTTTTATGGAGCAGCAGCTTTCCTAAAGCACAATTGCACTGGAACGCAAACGTCTTCCTGTTTGAAATCGCTGCTATTTGTCTGTAAATAAAGCCAAGATTTTTTTTTTTTTTTTAATGTGTTTTTAAGTTGGATGTGTAAATCTATATTTAGGAACCCAATTGAGTGGCTTTTTTTTAAGCAGCTGCTGACCACTCAGATGTACTTTTTTTTTAGCCATCTTTCTATCAGTAAGTTCTACTCCCTGCTGAACTTGGAGACAGCTGAAAGGCACAGGGCCAGCAGACCCAATTCTTTCCAAGTCCTTGGGGCTACCATTTCTAGTTGCCTACCCCAGACTTTCAGAGACCCTGACTAATAGGAAACCCCCAAGAACAACGACTACCATGGAATTTAGACTAAGTCTGCACTTGTGTCAGCTAGTGGGTTTATTTCAGCAGCTGCTGACAGCTTGAGCACAGGGCAGCCCCTGACAGGCTCTTCCCCGTCCTTTTGGTGGGGGTCATGGAGGTATGTGATGTAGGACTGTGGCAGACGCTGCACTGTAGGCACTCTGCAGGGGATTCTGCAAATGCAGCAGCATGAGGATGATCGTGCAGTGTTGGATCAGACCTGAGGGTTCGATGAGACCCTTTGCACAGGTGTAAGAGCAGAATTAGATCTGTAATATTGTTTTCAGTGCCTTGATTTGGAAAAATATTTGACCAAGATTTTTTTTGGTAATTAAATAGAGACTTGGAGATTTTCATTCCCAGAGAGGCACAGTTAGATAAAAGGAGGGGAAATGTTTAATGTGGGTATCAACCCATTCCAGCAAACCAATCCTTTTCAAGAGCATCCAAAACTGTGCACCAGGTGAATGCACCGTGCTGTTGAGCACAGCAAACACTTGCATGAAAGTGTCACTTACAAGGGCTTACAATTTCATGTTTATTTCTGGATGCAAATAAGAGTACTGCAAGTTTCTTTATATAAACTTGTTAACATATATATTTACACATATACCAAAAAAACCATCATGATGACTTCATGGAAGCTCACCCACTGATCCTTTGGGTAAGAGGTAATCACACATTGGCCTGCTAAGACATCATAATTGCACACCAAGTAATTACATTTGGAAGCTTCTGCTGCAATTTAACCCAGTCATTAAATTTTTTTTAGAGGTTTTGTGAGCTAAAATTGTTATAAATGGCAACCAGCCCAGCGGCTCAGCAGCAAAACAAGGTTCTGTCATGCTGGAGACCCCAGTTCAAGGACAGACAAAGTGTCTTGGGCATTGAGCCAATGCACACTAGCTGTGATCCAGCAATGGCAGCGCAGCTTTTGGTGAGGAGAAGGGGCCGGTGAGTAATTCCAATCGCTTAGCTGAAATGTGATGCTACCAGATGTAGAGGCCACCACAGCTTGAACCCTGCCCTCACAGCCACAAAGAAAGGATATTAAATACATACCAATGGGGAGGAAGAGCCATGAAAATGTGGAGGAAAAATGTGTAGTAAAATCTTTCCTGCACTCTAATTGCAACTTTGGCATTCTCTGAAGGATACGTGACTAAAAAAGCAAATCCACCATTATATTTGCCGACACTTCAGTTAATTGATACGATGGTTAGCTGAACCTTAGAAAGACAGCAGCCAGGGGTTAGCACGATCTCTGCATGGGACTGATTTAAAAATGCAAGAGGAATGTCCCATGTGGGCACAAGGAACTTATCTCGAACAAATACTATCTTGAACAAAAAAATTATCTTGAACAAATTATCTAGAAAAATTATCTTGAACAAAGCCACATTTTGAACTTACACTAACAAAAGGCAGATGAGAATCTGGCTCATGTACTTGAAAAGTTGGGGGGGAGGCTGACCATATAAAGCTGAAACTGTGTGCTGTTTGATAGACTCAAGCAAGTGAAAAAGCTACGAGTGAAAACATTATGCTGTTAATGACAAAGTACAACCTTTCTCTTCACTTCAGAATCATTGATGGATTGTATTTAAAATGAATGGTATGAATGTTCAGGGAAATTAATTTTTTTCTGCTTTTGTTTTGCACAAACTTTGATAATGATGCAAAATACATGTTTGCACCAAAATAAAAACCTATAGAATTGACAGGTGCACTTAAACTGCTTAGGAGTCATATAAGTCACATTTATTGGCATCTAAAGGATTGTTTATAAAAATGTAGAGCTGCTTTTAATTACTTTCCTTTGTTTGTCTCAGATCTCCAAGATGCAGACACTTCTGTATGGAGTACTAGAACTACATCCACCCCTTTAAATGCTGTTACCTCTAGGCCTGAAAATCTGCTGAGGAGTAGCACAGAGATGCTCATCAGGAACGTGACTGAACACTTCAGTAAAAATCTCATTGAAAACCTCTACTTTGACTCGAAATCTGCAGTAACAGAGAAAGTCTGGATTCCAACAACTACTCTTCAATACTCTAGCACCACAGAAGAGGTAAGGCAGAAGAATTATTGATTGATTTTTATTAAGCCTGCTCCACTCTGTGGAGCCTGATAGCTATTACAGGTGGATGTTTGGTGAACTGAAAAAACCCAAACCAGCTACAGGACTAAGCTTTGTTCTTATTTTGATAGGATGCTTTGTTCATGCTCATGGAAGCACAGCTGTGGAAAAATTCTGCCTTTTCTGTACAGCATGATGCTGGCGTGCACAATGCATTGGGAAAATGTCTGAGCTAGAGGGAAGTGCTCAGGATACGTGAGGAGCAATGGAAAGCTCATGGATGGATGTGACAGGAGCCATGGGATCCTGGTTACCTGCTCTCAGTGACTTAGCCTCTTCCATTGGTCTGTTGCATGACACGAGGGTCTAGCTCTAACTACGATCTAAGAATTACAGTGTGTCTTATGACCTCATTTAGGATATTTGAGTTCTGAAATTACATATATGGTTTACAGATCAAAGCAAGTGAAATCTGAATTCTTTATTTAACTTGCCTTACAAGTCAAGACAGGGTCAAGTTAAAGCTGGCCTTGACCCTGGTCAGCTTATCGACTCACCGACAGGCAGAGCAGAGACACAGACGCTTCTCGATTGTTGCTCTGCCCAACCACAAACAGCCCTGGCAGAGAAGGGGAAGAGGGGTGCCAGCCCCATCCCTAGAGCTAACAATGGGCGTTCAATACCTCCGCATCAGTTTCCAGTCTTCCTTTTCTGTGTGGGCAAGGCACAGTTAAGTAATCTGAGAGCAAATCTGGAATCACCATTGGCAGCATGTGCATAGGCAGTTAGAGCTAAAGCATGCAAGACATTATTGGTATCACTATCAACACATAATGGCTTAGAACAGAAAATCCCTAAATTTCCTGTGGCTTCTTGTCCAGGAGACCACACTGCACTCAATGTATTGGGGCAGGCAAACATGTTATTTCAGTTATTACTTGGGGTGTCAGTGTTACTGTGGATGAGACTAAGAAATGTGTTTTGTATTTGGGAGGGCTGTGTACAGAGCAATCTGTACAATCTGGTATGAACAGCATCACTAGAGACAGGAAGAAAGGAGACATAGTGTCGCCCAGGACTATGCTGACCCAAACAACCAACTCAAAGGTTTATGGACCTGTCACTGCTGTTCTAGAGCTGATGAGGGGAAGGGACTGAGCTGATGATGGATGCACTGCACCCCATTCCATAGCTGATAGAGATAGTTCATATAAAATATGATTATTCTGGCTTGGTGCAGGCAGACTGAGCTTATTTCCCTATGCTCTCTGTTCATATGCATACCTCCTGTACAGAATACTGGTGTCCTGCAAACTGCAATCTCCTCTATAATCTGGTATTATCCAAACTGCCTCCAGCACTCCTACTAAATAATCCCATCAGTGCTAGAGAAAGCATAGAATCATAGAATGGTTTTAGCTGGAAGGAACGTCTAAAAGATTATCTAGTTCCAACCCCCCTGCCATGGGCAGGGACACCCTCCACTAGACCAGGCTGCCCAAAGCCCCATCCAACCTGGCCTCAAACACTTCCAGGGANAAGCACACACTGCTGGGTCATGTTGAGCTTCTTGTCCACCAACACCCGCAAGTCCTTCTCCTCATGGCTGCTCTCAATCCATTCTCTCCAGTCTGTAGTTGTGCTTGGGATTGTCCCGACCCATGTGCAGGACCTTGCACTTGGCCGTCATGAATTTCATGAGGTTCACACAGGTCCACTTCTCAAGCTTCTGGATGGCACCCCTTCCCTCCATTGTGTCAACTGCACCACACAGCTTGGTGTCATCGGCAAACTTGCTGAGAGTGCACTCGATCCCACTGTTGGTGGCACTGTTTGAACTGCAGCTACTGCCTCCTGGGTTCCTACCCCAGTCACCTCCTGATTCACAAGATTTGCACTGAGCAGGTTGCTTAGGTCAAAGCTTTCAAACCAAAATCCTGATATTAAGCACCCTAAGAATATCCATTAAAAAAAAATAAATTCATTAATATCTGTCCCTTAAAGCCTCCAGATGGGTCTGGACATTTGAATCTAGATACATCAATTTAGAAGCGCAAACTTAAAATCTTTGGCCTCCATATTCCGGTTTTTCTCTTTAGAGTGAAGTTAAAAACATTTCAGTCAAACTAGTGGGGGTGTTTAAAGG
Source organism: Aramus guarauna (assembly GCA_013400195.1). Taxonomy (NCBI): domain Eukaryota; kingdom Metazoa; phylum Chordata; class Aves; order Gruiformes; family Aramidae; genus Aramus; species Aramus guarauna. Next base: position 532,687 of record VXBL01000729.1, on the reverse strand, counting down.
ATTAACCGGTTTAACATGACACTTTCTGAAAACACTAAGTAAGCACTGAGTATTGTTGCTAGGAAGACAATATCTCCTATGAACTGCATTTCCCCAGGCTAAGTCGTCTTGTTTGTAGAAGTAAAGCCTTGATGTTATTTGGCTGTAAGTAGACTTGTTTTGGGGGGGACAATGGTGACACTTCAATCAAACAAAATGTTTGGTTTAGAGCAGCCTTGGATTTCAAGTAAAACTGCAGCTTGCACTTTCAAACCATGACAAAAGCTATGCAAAGCCCATTTCCTCTTGATTAGAGAGACAGAGAGAGAGGTTGGTGTTAAAAAAAAAAGAAGTCAGGAAACCTTGGGAAAGTGTCTGAAAGGGACTTTGGAGCCTGCTATTAGAGACATGTCCGGCCACTCCCAAAACTCACTTCCAGTTCTTTTTTTTTTCTTTTTTCTTTTTTTAATTAGTTTCTTGGCTTGCCACACAGATCGGTAAGTGTTAAAGGCTGTGTTACTGCTGATTTGCTAAAAGCCCATGTATTCAATTTATTCAGTCTGGAAATGATTACTCGCATTATCTTGGCTATTCTATATAAATATATTGCCACCAGTGAACGATGGACCCTTCCTGTCTTATTCCAGTGCTGGCAGAGACATCTGTGTCAGACCTTACCCTTACAGCAGTTTTGTGATGGATAACATACAGAAGGAAGTCTCAAAACCTTTAATAAACCAGTACTTTCCTACTAATACAGCACAGTAGCTTTAAAGATTTTACAATAGCAAGAATGAGAGTAATAAAGTAGGACCTTCTAACTTATGGGCAATGCTGAGAAGCAGCAACATCCCTTTTCTCCACACATTATCTTACATTAGCTTGGACAGACAGACATTTCCAAGGTCTTTAAATTTCACTTGTGGTAGTTTCAATTTCTTTCCTGGCATTTATAAGTTTGCACTGATTTTTATTTATTTATTTATTTATTTATTACTTTCATAGATTACATCAATTTAACTAATTTACACCTACGTATCTGAATTACAACTTCCCTGCAAATTCAGATTATGGATGTTGTCAAAAATCCCTACAATGTGAGCTCCACTTTCCAAGAAAAGGCAGGTTACTCTAGGTATTCTCATCTTCAGAGAGGGGTTTGTAACCCAAACAGCCCAATAAGCCTTCAAATTTACTCTTCTCCAGTGCTGGAAAAATTTTGATGTGGTTTATAACATTAGGTCCAAAAAAGCACTATCATCTGAAAAAGAATTTACACTGTTAAACTTTCTCACCTTGAACTGATAATAAGACACCTATGTCATTTTAGTCCCAGTTTAGGTCTAATCACACACTTTGTGTTTTCCATCAATGGTTTGTTTTGAGGGCATGGTCCCTCCTTTTGTCTGAAGTACGTCAAACATCTCTTCCAAGGGAGATCTTCTGCAGTGGGCTTGAGAATGGCATAATAACCGACACATATTTATATCATCACTTAAGGTGATGTTCATAAAGTTATTAATCATCATAAAGTTATTTACTTCGCAGAGTAAAGCCCAACACTTTTGGTGCCAGGCAGTAGGACCAGGCATGGAGCTCCACTGGGACCAATGAAGCTTCCTACAGGTGCAAGTCCACCCATGTGTGCTCAGACCTGCGGTGTCTGAACGGAAGAAGGAGAGCTAAGGTTTTTTAGACATTTCTATCTTGTCTGACAGGCTGATGCCCAGAAAAATCCTACAGCAGCAGCTACCATAGGCAGACTGATGTTTGTAATCACTGGCACCTTTTTCTCGCTAAAATGGGGCAAAAGTGAAGTGGAGATGGTGAATTTGCTTGAGATGTTGCTTTTAAAAGTTAAAATCCTATCATACAGTACAGAAAGATGCAGAAAAGTGCCATTCTCATGTGAACAAAGTAAATGTCAAATTCTGCAATCTCAAATTTACCCCATTGTTGCTAGATTGTTGCATATTTGAGTATCTGAAGGTCCAAAACACTTCTGGCTACGTTTCTTCTCCCTCACCCCACCCCACATAAATATATACATGAGTTTTAAGAGACTGAAACCTAAACAAGAAGGAAATGGGCACGCATGACAGAAACGGAGAGCTGTGCAGCGGCTGCAGCCGATTTGGAGTTGCGCGCAGCTGGTTTGGTGTGGTCTGAAAACAGGGAGACTTTCTTGCTTTCTGTGGTGTAATTTTAGCTTGGGAGTTATTCAGGGGATGTGGGAAGGAATTGTTTCAAGGACACAAGTCAATGCGAAACAAAACAAAAAGCTGAGATAACTTGGCCGCTGACAGATGGGCTACTCTTCTTGCCGGCGTATGGGGCTGCAGGCAGCAGTTGGGTGTCGGGCTCTGCCAGGAGTCTCCTTGCCGCAACGCCTCCGGTCATGGTGCCGCAGGCCTGGGGAAAGGATGGAGGCCTTGGTGGTCCACAGCTAATCTCTAAAAATGTCAATGTTTGGGACACAGGAGCTGGAATGGTGGTTTAATGATGGCTGAAACCAAGAGGAGATGGGGCAGGTGGCAGGGGTGAGGAGAAGGGGGCATGCGAGGCAAGACAGCCATGATGTGAGGGAGGTACAAGGCAAGGAGGGCATCAGGCAAGGCAGGTGTGAGGCAAGGCGGGCATGAGGGGTGGCAAGCACGCGGAGATAGGGGGACGCGCGGCCAGATAGGTGCAAGGCAAGGCAGGCATGAGGCAAGGTGGCCGTGAGGCAAGGTGGGCCTGAGGTGAGTGCGAGGAGAGGTGGCCATGAGCTGAGGCAGCCATGAGGTGAGATGGCCATGAGGGAAGGTGGTCAGTGAGGCTGGGCAGCCATGAGGTGAGGAGGCTGTGAGCCCTCACGGGTGTCAACCGAGGCGCAGCCAGCGTGAGGCGGGAGTGCTGCTGTCCCCCCCAAAACGAGGGGCCCCCGAAAGCCAGGAGGAACGCGGGGAGAGAAGCCCCAGGGGAGAGCCGACATAGCGAGGAAGCGGCGAGGAAGGAACGGAGGTGGGGTGGGAGAAAAGCCGGGAGGAAGGTGGGACCCACAAGGAGCGAGGGGCGGTGACCCGGGAC